>CM046879.1:442003503-442603503 GCA_025667525.1 Glebionis coronaria | reverse complement strand
CGTACCATGCCCTTGGAGCTTGCTTGAGTCCATAAAGTGCTTTGTGGAGGCGATACACCTTGTCAGGATAATGAGGATTGACGAATCCTTCCGGCTGCGTGACATAAACTTCTTCCTTCAAAGGACCGTTAAGAAACACCGTCTTTACGTCCATTTGATAAACGATGAATCCCTTATGTGCAGCATAAGCAAGGAAAATCCTGACCGCTTCCATTCGAGCTACTGGTGCAATGATTCTTCAAAATCAATACCCTCTTTCTGTCCATACCCTTTAGCCACTAGTCTAGATTTATTCTTGATGATCGTGTTCTCTTCATCCATCTTGTTTTTCCAGATCCATCAAAGATTTAATGGAATTACATCGTATGGTCTGTCAACAAGTTCCCAGACTTTAAGTCTTTCACATTGTTAAAGTTCATCTGTCATCGATTTAATCCAAGCATGATCAGCCATGGCTTCTTTGATGTTTTTCGGTTCAGCTGAACTCACGGCGAGTGCGAACATACAAACATCGCCATCGGTATGAAGCTGTCGTCTTGTACGAACTGGCTGTGAAGGGTTTCCAATTACATGAACCAAAGGATGATCTCGGGTCCAATGATGTGTTGAAGGATGTCGTTGGTAAAACGTATGCATATTTGACGAATCAACATGGCGAGTAGAAGACTCTCCAGTTTCGTGTACCTGTGTACCGAATGGGTTGATAAATTCGTCTTCGTCAGATAATGCATTGTCTGCTTGATTTATGTTCTCTGGAGCAATGACAGTAGTTGTTGATGTTGTAGGATCGATTGTTGAAGTGATATTCTGAGGAGGTAAATCTGCAGCAACCCGTGTTGAAGTAGATGAAGTTGTATCTGGTTGTTGACGATGATCGGTATCATCATTCTTATCATGAGTGACAGCGGAAGACTTCGATACAACTTGTTTCTCCCCCGTAAAATATTCATTATACATTGGTCCATATAACATTTCCAACTCTTCAATTTTCATGTCGACTGTCATATCAGCTCTAGGAACATTTTCTGGAACCAGCGTTAAACTTGACGGTTCATTGCTGTGGTCTTGAGTTCCGAGTTCCGTGCGGTTGTGAACGGAAGTCGTTTGTCGTTGTGGATCGGGACTTAAACTGTTTTGTTCAACGAGACATTATATTATTTAACACTGGTGTCATATATTCGTTCACTGAGTGTTTTGCTCAGCCGTTACTTTTCTTTCCATGTCCCAAAACGGCAGGTACCCATGGACAGACTTGAGCATTTGGAGGACGTGCATAGGATGGAAGTTGCCTTAGACTTCTTCTCATTTTGCCCTCTTATACTTATGCTTGTTTGGACACTTTGTTTCTTCCTCTTCATTTCATTTACTTTATTTATGTTTTGGTCTTATGTTTGGGAACCAATGTTTGATTCCGGTTTTCCCTTTTGGTCATGTATGTTTAGTACATATTACCTTGCATGCTTTGATGACACGCCATAAATACACGTAATGGTCCACTTATCAAAGTGGAGTGTTACAATTATGGTATCAGAGCCCAAGGTTTTGACTTGTAGGCTCTAAAACTTGACCTGTGACTAGTGGGTAGTCACCAGGAACTTCCTAAGCCGACGTTTGATATTCCACGCATTGATATTTTCAGCACCTTGTTGTTTTAACCATGATGATTTCCTCGGATTGTTTTTTACTAATATGGATTGAACAACCATCATCCATACTTAGTTACATGTCGTTGTTTTGTGCATGATGTTTCCTTGTAACCTTTGGCTATTATGGGATGAACCATAGTAGTTCATACTTGGTCACATGTTTTCTGTTAAGTTTTGACAATTGATTTTCACTTATTTATTTTCCTGTATTATTGTTGCAGGTATTTTGACTAAATAATGTTTGGTATAGGACTTTCCATATTTAGTCGCATGTGCTTTTCATTCGAATTTTGTTTTGGTGAACCGACCCATAGGCGTTTACCCTTGCTCATGTCAATTTTTTTTTGGTGGACCGACCCATAGGCGTTCACCCTTGCTCATGTCAATTTTGTTTTGGTGAACCAACCCATAGGTGTTCACCCTTGCTCATGGCAATTTTGTTTTGGTGAACCGACCCATAGGCGTTCATCCTTACCCATGTCAATTTTGTTTTGTGAACTGACCCATGGTCGTCCACACCAGTGAATTTCAGATTTCATTTCATTACAACCATATTTCCTTCATGCCCCCCTCATGTATTGTTATGTTTCTTTATGTAAATTATGTTTTCATATTATCATGGTTAACTTTGTTTTCATGCTGATTAAGTTTTTATGCTCCTTTATGTTAATTTTGTTCCTTGTTTCTTCGTGCTCATGCTAGACATTGATGGATGGTATTTAATCATGCTTTCATGATAGTCATGGTTGGTTTTCATTAATCATGTTTTCATGTTAGCCATTATTTAATTTCCGTTTAATCATGCTTCTGTGCTTCTTACGCAAGTGGAACGATGTCTACGCTAAATTAGTCGGGCTATTACGTTGTACCGTTCAGTTCGGTTTTAACCATTTAATCTTTTACCTTCCTCTGATCATATAATATAGGTGACACCTGTGTAAAACCCGCATGCTTTTACCATGAATAGTACCCTTATAATCGTACGTACATGATTCAAACTTTCCTTTTATAACATGAATACGTGTCATGAACATAAATTACAAGAATTACGTATGTGTTATTACACGATAAATATTAAGTATGTGATAGTTCACGATAATTATTATAGATATAATTAAATCACGAACATGAAATTATGAACGTAGGAATCACGAACATATAATTATGTAACTACGTAATTATTATTACGATTACGTATAAGTATATAAGTTAACACGAACGTTTAATAATAACGTCACGTAAATACGAACACGTGAACACGTAATAATTTAGAAGATGGAAAACTACGGTTTCCCCTTGGTGGGCCCTTGTAGCCGCGGCACACACAAAGAGAGAGGGGGCCCCAAAAGCCCACTTTTTAGTTTAATTAAAGAAAACTAAAACTACAGAGTTTTCATAAAATATTTTTACAGAAAAAAACTAAAACCCTAGCTCCTTTGAACCCCATAGCCGCGACACACACACAAGAAACAAGGAGGATTCGATTTTAATTTTGGATCTTTGGTATTTGGTTCGTGTTCGTGTTATTTTTTTTTCAATCACACGTCAAGGTAAAAACATAAAACCTTAATCTTTAATCTTTTTAATTAATTATGTTTTTATGTTAGATCTTTAAAAACAATTAAATAAAACATATTACGGGATTAAATAAACATGGGAAAAGGGTTTGTTTGGTTTGGTTTGTGGTTCGGCAGCCAACCGAGAGTCAAAGGACTCTCGGTGTCCCTTTTATACCACAACTGAGACCCCCTAAGGGGCTCGGTGTGGGTCTCGGCGCAGCAGCAAGCACCACCGCTTGCGCCGGTGGCTGTTTGGGTCGGACGGGGGGAAGCAGCGAGGCAGCAGGGGGAGACCACGGCTTGCACCGGTGGGATCCCGAAGCCTGGCAGCGGCTAGCCACGACAGCAGCCGCCGCTGTTGGCAGCGCAACCACCAGCCGCTGCCGCAGCCGCGACTGTGGGTGGTGGTTGTTGGTGGGGTTTTGGTTCGGGCCGGTTCACGGGTTTACGGGTCCGGTTCATGTCATGTTTTTAATAAAATAATACATGGGTTCGATTTATTATTTTATTTCACAAGTTTATTTATTTACAAGTTAATTAAATTAATTTAACATGTTATATGTAACACCCCATTTTGATAAATGGAATGTCACGCGTGATTATGGCGTGTCATCAAAGCATACAAGGATAAATGTCTAAAACATTACATGACCATAAAAGGAAATACCAGAATCAAACATCGGTAGTCCAAAAGTAAAGCTCGTCACACACAAACATAAGTACTGTAAATGAAAGGACTAAACAATGTCCATGGAAAGAGTATCAAAGTATAGATAATGCATAAAGTAAGGAAAGGCTAGAAAGCTTCCAGTCCATATGCACGTACGCTTAAAGTCTACGAGCGTCCCTGAGTACCTGCCGTTTTGGGAACATGAAAAGGAATACGGCTGAGCAATACGCTCAGTGCACGGATGTACAAATAAAGCATGAATAATATAAGCAAATAAGCACGAAACAGCGGAAGAACTAAGTCATGAATAACCCGGTTAAGTCTTAGTAAAACTGGTTTTATAGTTTGAAAAGCCTTATGTTTATCTTGTAAAAATTGTTTAACATATTTTACCATTAGCCAATATAGGTCATGAAAATCAACGTGCATGAATACTTGGAGGGGTGACCTCGTCATGCAAATTAGAGGGGCTGCCTCTTAATTTAATATACCTGTTTTGGGTAGGAGGGATCAGCTTCTTGTGAAGGATGCAAGGCACACACCACATTCACACTGAGTAATTTGCTGAAAAACATGTAACTAGGATGCACCCATACGCCCCACATGATAAATATAATAATATGGCCAAAAGCTGAAGGGACGCCACGAGCAATCACTCCGCCGTGGGGAAGTCATAACACCAGTGCCTCTAGTGTTATGGTTATGGTACCTCCATAACTAGGTGAAACTGGTCATGCATGTATATTGCTTCAGGTATTCTAATTAAACATAAGCAATCAAACATATAAGCTTATACTATGGGAAAACAGTTGGCTGCATACGGGGAATCCTAATAAGGAAAGAATGTCCATACTGAAAGGACGGGAATCCGTACCTTATGTCCAGTGAACGAAGAAGACGAACGGAAGGGAGTCCTACTTCGGTATCACTAATGCTACATAAATACATACGTGTATAAGTATCTGATCACTAAATACGTAACTGGTTTTATATCATGTCTTGGCTTGTTTTATATGTTCATGTCATGGTTTACTGTTTTAAGCTTTATACTGTGTTTATCTTATATTCTGTCTATTCTGATTAAGTATTACTTGTATTTCATGTATTATTATACTTGTTGTGTAATAATAAGTAACTTTCTAAAAATAGCACGTTTCCTAAAATAGAAAGTTTCCAAAAATAGAAGTTACCAAAAATAGAAAGTTTCCAAAAATAGAAAGTTTCCAAAAATAGAAAGTTTCCGAAAATAGAAAGTTTCCAAAAATAGAATTACTGCTTAAAATAGATAAGTTTCTAAAAATAGAAAGTTTCCATAAATAGATTAGCTGCCTTAAATAAATAAGTTTCTAAATATAGAAAATATCCATAAATAGAAATAAGCTGGTTAAATAAGCTAATTATATACGCTTAAGTATTTTCTGATTATTATTCTAAGTCATGTGATTATAAAGTATAGTTTATTAATTATTACATGTAAATTAAATAAACTATAGGTTAAAAGTATTTAATTAAATATAACATGATTTTAATTAAACAAAGGTAAAATACTTAGGTTAAAACATGTATTATTATTAACTATTAATAATATAACCTAAGTCATGTTAATTAATTAATTATAGTCATAGTTTTAAATAATTAATTAATTATAAAGTCTAGTTAAATATAAATACTTAGGCTAAAAAATTCATGAACTAATAATTAAATTTATAACCTAAGTCATGTACATTAAATTAATCATGTCATGTTTTTATTAATTTAATTTAAGTCTAAAACATAACTAGTGAAATTCATAACCCTTGAAAATAATGATTCATGAACCGGACCCGTGACTAAAAACCATGAACCGGACCCGTAACCAACACCATACCCCGACCAAGGTCGGGGTTCCCCCTTGCTTGCTGCTGCCGTGACATCATCACCACCATACCGAGACCATATGGTCTCGGTGGTGTGTAATAAGCCAAGCCGAGACACCTTAAGGGCTCGGTTAGGCGTCGGCTACAACACAAACACCCCTAAAACCCTTGTTTGATTTACCCCACGATCATTAACATGTTTAAATAATTGTTTTAAATTAGTTTCATTAAAAACATCATGATTTTATGTGATTATCAAAATCAAAACATAAAAAGAAAAGGGTTAAAAGCTATACCGAATACGTGGATCAAATTAGGATGAACACACACGAATCCTTGCAAGATTTCCAACATCAAAATCAACCCGAAACACCCTTGTGGCGTTGTATAACCGGCGGCCAAAGAGGATTAGGAGAAGGAGGAAAAGTTTTAGGGTTTTAATTATTTTCTTGATTTGTGCAAAGTGATTCATGTTTTTACCTTAATCCCCTAGTTAGTTAATTTTGCATGGGCTAAGCCCATGTTCTTGTGTATGCCGCGGGTAGGGGCCCCACTTGGGGTAACCCGTACTTTTCTCGTGTCTAAATTATATAGTGTGTTCTCGTGTTTTATCTTGTTCGTGTTTTACGTGTTCTAATTAATTATAGATCGTGACTTAATATATTTATTCGTGTTCGTGATAAATATATATACGTAAATAATATTAGCTCGTGATTAATTTACGTTCATGATTTCATGATCGCATGTTCGTGATTATAATTATTATTGAAATATTTATCGTGAGTTAATACGTAATAAATACTTATCGTGTTCTAACACGTACGTAATACTTGGAATTCTTATACGTGAAACGTAACGTTCTATAAAAGGAAAGTTCTAATCATATACGTACGATCTAAAGGTTACTATTCATGGTAAAAGCATGCGGGTTTTACAACTCTCCCCCCCCTAAAAAGAATAATTCGTCCCCGAATTATAAATAAAGTAAACTGGAAAAGAAGAACATACCCGAATTCAAAATATGAAATGAGGGTAAGAAGCCCGGATACACTCCTCTGTTTCCCAAGTGGCTTCCCGCTCGGTATGATCCCTCCAAAGGATTTTGGCGAATGGAATCGTCTTCCTTCTCATGACTCGTTCTTGTCTGTCAAGAACTCGTTCGGGTTCTTCTATAAAAGTGAGATCTTCACGTATCTGTTCCAGTGGATACTGAACCATGTGAAGGGGATGATACTGGTACCCTCTGAGTAAGGACACATCAAACACATGGTGTACATGCGAAAGCTGCGGAGGTAACGTTAATCGGTAAGATACTTCACTGACTCGTTTAATGATATCAAACGGTCCGATGAAACAAGGACTGAGCTTCCCTTTAACCCCGAAGCGTCTAACACCACGTGCCAGCGAAACCTTAAGAAAGACGTGATCTCCTACGTTAAAATGTATGTCCCTATGATGCTTGTCTGCATAGCTCTTCTGCCGTGACCGTGCTCCTTGAAGTTTATGCTTAGCTACTGCGACCCTCTCATTAGTTATCTCTATGATCTCTGGTCCTTCAAGTGTTCGCTCACCAACCTGATCCCAGCAGATTGGAGCGCGACACTTTCTACCATACAACATCTCGAAAGAAGCACACTTGATACTTGCGTGCCAACTGTTGTTGTATGCAAACTCCACCAAACAGATATAATCGTCCCAATCACCCGTCCATTCCAACGCACATGACCTCAACATGTCTTCCAATCTTTGAATCGTTCGCTCCGACTGCCCATCTGTTTGAGGATGTATGGACGTGCTAAGCTTAAGTTGTGTACCCAAGCTTTCTGCAGACTCTTCCAAAATCGCGAAGTGAATCGAGGATCTCTGTCTGAGACGATGCTGGATGGAGCACCGTGGAGTCTCATGATCTCTCTTCTATACGTATCAGCGAGTTTACTGACCGAATCTTCCTTGCGGATCGGTAAGAAATGAGCTTATTTGGTAAGTCGATCTACGATAACCCAAATTGCATCGTGCTTCCTCTTGGTTGGCGGAAGACCAGTAACAAAATCCATGGTGATTTTGTCCCACTTCCACTCTGGAATATCTAACGGTTGAAGGAAACCGCCAGATCGCTGATGCTCGATCTTAACCTGCTGGCAGGTAAGACATTTGGAGACGTAAGTTGCAACATCCTGTTTCATACCACTCCACCAAAAGTACTGCTTGATGTCATGGTACATCTTAGTCGAACCAGGATGTATAGAGAATGGGGAGATATGAGCTTCAACTAACAATGCTTCCCGGAGTTCTTGATCATCAGGAACACAAAGCCTCGTGCCCTGCCATACGATACCGTCTACATCTACTCTGAATTCCGTCTGTGAAATTGTATATAATGCAGTTCGTTTTTCTCAGTTCTTGCTAATGGAAAGTCCAACCAATATTGGGTTTTTAACTGTTTTTGGTTGTAAAGCTTGTTTGGATATTCTATTTGCTAATTCAACAAAGACTTGCAAAACGGAAAAATATTACCTACTTATATGTAAAACAATTTGCAATTACCAAGTTTTTATTCAAGTAAATCTCAAAATGTAAAACATGAAATTAAAAGGACTGAAATTGTAAATTCTATGAAAGATAAATGCTTGAAATGTAAATTCTAACAATTCTAGGGACTAAAAGTGTAAAACAGTTAACTACAAGGATCAAAAATGCAAATCTTATAACCAATTAACCAAAAATGTAACAAACTAACAACTTGCTAACTGAATTTAGCAAGTTCCAAAACTACAAGGGCTTAACACTTGCAAACCCTAAAAACATGGAAATTAAGCCAAGTTTACAATCTGTTTAAAACTATAGGGACCAAAAAGCAATTTTGAAAACTATTTAGCCAAAAACGGGTTAAGCTTGAAAATAAGCTCGTTTGAGCTTATTTCTTAACCAAATTCAATGAGACAAGTTTCAAAACTTTTCAAATCCAAAATAAGCTACGTGTGTCAAAGGAAATTGGCTAAAGATTCAAAATAAGCAAATGAGTGCTTATCAATAAGCACAAAATAAGCTATAGCAAAATCTAATCAGTCACAACTTGATTTTTTTAATGAAACTGATTAAGCAACTCAATTAAGGAACGGGAAATCAAACTAGAACATTTTTCATCAAGTAATAAGCTCTAAATTTGAATTAAACTGAAAATGGGCTTATGTTGACCAAGCGTTGACCAGCTTATTTTTCAAAAAGCTGAAACTCTCAAAAATCATGTAACTCAATGACTTAAGAGGATTTGTGAAGAAAAATGGCCATGTTAATGAAGAGAATAAAGAGATACAGATTTCCAGTTTCAAGTTACAGAAACTTGACTTAAGTTTGCTTATCTGATTTTTGCTTATAACTAACTGCTTATTGTAAACTGTATAAAATCCTCTTGGAATATGAATCTCTATGATATAAGCTATGATTGAGAACAAATTTGATCCAATTTCATCAAGTATTGAATGAGTTCTAATCAAATCAAAATCACAAGTTCTAAAAACCAAAACTGAATGAAATCAACCCAAACATTTTTCATGCCATTTGCCTGTTTGACTATATTTTTGACTTGCAAATGATTTGAAACACTTAATAACCACCAATTGACTGAAAATGAACTTTAAAACACCAGGATTCAATACTTGAAAACTCTTGTTAAGCTAATCCCAAACACTCCTTTATCTGATATTTCAAACTTTTACAAAGGCTTTTAAAGATCTTGATTAAACTGATTCAAATGCTTATGACTTCCAAACTTAATACTTCAAATGAAATGATTAAAGACTGAAAGTTAGTACTAAGAGCAACAATGAACATATAAGATGCTAGAACCAAATTTTTACTGAAAAATAAGCTAAGACTAAGCTTAAACCAGAACTAAGAACAAGTAAACAAGAATTAAGCTATAAGTGATCAACAATCAAACAATCAGCAACTCAAAACAGCTTTTATCATGCAGCCATTAAGATTACACTATGAAAAGAAATCATGCATTTGACTTATTGAGAGGAATTGAAACAAGAGCTTTAAAACCTATTGGAGTAAACCACTGAGAAGAAGAGGAGCGCTGAGCTCTCTTAGCCTAGTGATAACCACCACCTTATCACTAGGACACTATCAATCAACAAGAACAGCTATCAAATCAACAGTCATCATCATTCTTCTTAAAATCTTCAAAAATCAATGGAATGAACTGAATTCTTCTAGAACAACTAACAAACTCCTTCAATGTTAGTTATGATCAATCTATGATCATAACAAACACAAAACAGCAACTCAAGTATCCAATATCAGCAGGTAATGAACAGTAATAGGAAGAACAGTTTTGGCGGGAAATGGAAGATTTGAATTTTATTCAATGAAAAACGGTTACAAAGTTGTTGGAAGGTAAGTAACTAACTAACTAACTCAAGAGTTTGTCAGACTCTTGAGTAGCTAGGGTAAAAATAGAGGAAAGGGAAAGAAATTTAAGAACTATGTGTTTTTACAAAATTAAGCTACAAGTACAAATGAAGTCCTATCCATCTATTTATAGGCATGAAGGAGGAGTTAGTTGGGGTTGGTGACGTGTCATGACCAATCCCAGCTTGCCACGTGTACAATTCTGCATAATTGCATTTGCAGGTATGAACAAGGATTTGGGGTTTCTTGATTGAGTGGATGATATGTTAATTGATTGGCACCATTGTGTTCGTCTCTTCAAAATGATCAACTTTGGTGTTGAAATCTTTCCATGAAATGGCTTGTAGCTCAAATACGATCCTGGTGAAAATTTTGGATGAAGAAGATGCCACGTGTCATCCATTGAATGGCTAGAAATTGATCACACGGATCACACTGTTGTGATTGGGTATTAATGAATGGCGGCTGTGAGTGGGTAATAAATGCACTAGTTGGTGATCCGTGTGCTTTGTTTCCTCTCTTCTCATTGGCCCATCCTTTGTCACATGGATCAAAACTTGAATATCTTTCCAATATTGGCAGAATTAGTCCTCATACTTGGCAGATTGTTGTTTTAAGCTAGGAGCTTCATTCTTTTGACATATTTGGTCCTTTAACTTTCATTCTTGAACAAAATGGTCCTTTGACTGAGTTAACTTGAGAGTTGACCAAGTTTGACTTGAATCTTGACTTTTTTACAATATTTGCACTTTAGTCCTTCAACTTTGACAACTTGTCAAGATAGGTCCTTATACTTCAAAGTCTTGTCACTTTTGATCCTTCTTTGTCTTTTTCATCCATTTGAGCTTGATTTTTCTTTGTTTTCTTGAAAATGTATCCTTTTACCTACACAAGTGTACACAAACACAAACACAAACATACCACATAACACTGTTTTTGCAAGATAAATTGGTATTTTGCTTCATGTTTTAGGGTTATTTGTTGTTAAAAGGATATGAGTTTAAGCTCATATCAAAATCCCCTACACTTGAACATTGTCATGTCCTCATGCAATATCGTATATTAAAGCTCAAATTTACATTTCCCTCATAATTAATCCACCTTGGCCATATGAGATGCATCTACACTACTCTAAACTAAATGATGCATGATTTTGACTTTTAATAATGCAATGAACAAAATACAATTCTATCTATATCTTTTTGATTTTTCTTGAATTGGTTTTGATGGAAATAACTCATAAAGAATTCAATGGCTTAGATTAGGGCTTTGGTACCATGGACATTTATCACCCTCAAGTTTCACTTTCCCCATACCAAGCTTAAAAATGGGATCATTGCTTTCACAAGTAAAAAGTGCATCAACTTATTCATGACAATTAAATGTGGAACCGGTTATTATTTGAGCAAATTGCTTGTGGGCAAATTTGTCATTTATTTAAAGCGTGAAGTATAAGAAATGTAAAATCCAAAAATAAGGAAGCACGGTTTTAATCCTAAGTAATCCTCTCATCCATTACTTGAAAAACCGCTCACAATTAATACAAGTCCGTTTCAAGGATAATAAGTCATTCGCCTTATGTGTAAAATCCTCATGTCATGCTTTCATAAGTAGCTACACACTCGCTAAGGAAAGAAAAATAAAACTCACGCAATAATTTACATCCGCCATCTTTTTGAGACTTTGGATCTTCAACCCCGCAACCCGTCAAGGTAATATTGGATTGGAGCAATCTATTGAATCCCCGCAACCCGTCAAGGTAATATTGGAACTCAATAGTCACTATAATTAACACCACACTGCCCCTCTTGGGAGTCTTGTATTATTTTTTCTTTTTCTTTCTTTTTCTTTTTTTTTCTAGCCACTCATTTTTTTCATAAGCCGCTCTTATTTTTCTTTATTCCTCACAAAGAAATTTGAAAAGAGGAAAAGGAAAAACACCCGCTAAATATTGAGCATGACATAAGTCTAGCACACATAAAACGTTCTAACTTAGAATCTTAAGACGTACTCATACCAACCATGAATGATTAGCCAAAAATGCATAAGAGATTACAAACCAATTAAAACCGTACTTGATTATTTATTAACAATTATATACATGCGAAGAAAGTAGAGATAAAGAAGAGAAGGGTTTAGCCACAAGTAATTGCCATGAAGTCTATCTAGCCCTTTTACACTTGCTTCAACTCTATCATTTCCCATTCTCCACAAATTTAAAATTTCAAATAATGAAATTGGTGGATGCTTAGCCTAATAGACCAATGAAGGACTACATGGTTAAGGATACTAGCTAGAAAATGCTAAGATAAGCAAACTCGGGTTGAGTCAAAATATCCATGGCGGGCCTAATATGTCAAAGAAGTCTAAATTTGTTAAAACCATGTTTTATTATATTTTTTTTTCTTTTTATATATTTTTGATGAAACATAAAAAAAATATATACAATGCAAGTGCAAAATGAAAAATGATTAATGCAAAAATTATGAATGCATATTTTTGTTGGCCAAAGTAGATCAAAAATTTGACAAATGTTGAAAATTCAATTTTTCCATGTTATCATGTAAGACAATGACAAGTTCTAGGTAAGGTCACTTCGATAGAAGACCCCCCTACACTTAAGCTAAACATTGTCCTCAATGTTTAAGAGCATGGAAGCATAAAAACTTCCCCTACACTTATGACAATGAATAGACTTTGCTTAACTCAAGTTAAGGAAAGGACAACTATTAGTGAAATCATGTTTAAGCACAAGGAGTCAATGAAAAATCACTATAGTAACGAAGTGAACCGGATACAAGGGCCTCCTCCATAAGCTCCAAAGCATGAGATGAGTGAGCAACCCTACAAACAATCATGAAGACAAAAAAAGGTCTCCCCTACACTTATCTCCAAGTCTATACCTTTATTTCTAACCTACAACACTCTAAACCTAGTTATACGATGCTTGAGTTAATGAGTCTCTAGCTCGACTCGTCCCTCAATGAATTAATTAATGGGGAAAATGGGGACCTCTTGGACCATTTCAACGGAAATGTCCTCCCCAAAGTAATGTTTAACACGGTGACCATTCACTTTAAAATTTGGACCATCGGTTTGGGACAACTCAAGAGTTCCATATGGAAACACTTGAGAAATAGTGAATGGACCGGACCATCTCGACTTAAGCTTGCCCGCAAAAAGCTTCAATCTTGAGTTAAAGAGGAGAACCGGCTCTCCAACTTTGAACTCACGATTCTTGATCTTAGCATCATGCAATTTCTTAGTCTTTTCCTTGTAAAGCAAAGAATTCTCATAGGCATTGGCTCTCAACTCATCCATCTCATTGAGTTGATCTTTCCTATGTGAACCGGCTTGGTTTAAATCAAAGTTAGCCCACTTGAGAGCCCAAGATGCCTTATGTTCTAACTCAAATGGGAGGTGGCACGCTTTTCCATAGACAAGCCTATAAGGAGTGCAACCAATTTGTGCTTTTCCACAAAGCATCATCAAGCTTATCCGACCAAGAAGCTCGATGCTCTCCCACCGTTCTCTCTAAAATTCTCTTTAAACCACGATTTGTGACCTCGGTTTGACCATTTGTTTGAGGGTGATACACGGTAGAAAGTCTATGATTCACTCCATATTTCTTCATAACTCTCGTGAATTGATCATTACAAAAGTGCGTACCACGATCACTTATGATGGCCCGAGGTACACCAAATCTAGCAAACAATTGTTTCAAAAACTTTACAACCACTCTAGCATCATTGGTAGGTAAGGCTTTAGCCTCCACCCATTTGGACACATAATCCACCGCCACAAGTATATACTTGTTTCCCTTAGAGGATGGAAAAGGTCCCATGAAATCAATGCCCCATACATCAAATATCTCACACTCTTGGATAAAATTTTGTGGCATCTCATCACGTTGTGTAATTTTTCCTTGTCTTTGACAAACATCACAAAATTTCACCATTTCTTGGGCATCTTTGTAAATGGAAGGCCAATAGTAACCCGAATCAAAGACTTTTTTGCGGTGTAGTTAGGCCCAAAATGTCCACCCGTAGGTCCTTTATGACACGCCTCTAAGATCTTAAATGCCTCGGGCCCATCTACACACCGTCTAATGATTTGGTCCGCACATTGCCTAAAAAGATATGGATCATCCCAAAAGTAATACTTAACTTCCTTATGAAACTTTTTCTTTTGTTGATAAGTAAGACCCTCAATAAGCACATTGCCCACAAGATAATTTGCGATATCCGCAAACCAAGGTGTGGCATCCTCTTGGGAAGAGATAGACATGAGCTCCTCTAATGGAAAGGATTCATTGATTTCTTGATGTGGGAAATCTCCTTGAAAAGGATGCTCAAGTCTACTCAAATGATCCGCCGCTAAATTCTCGGCCCCTTTCTTATCACGAATCTCTATCTTAAACTCTTGAAGCAACAAAACCCATCTCAAAAGCCTAGGCTTAGCATCTTGTTTTGTCATAAGATACTTGAGAGCGGAATGATCCGTATACACTATTGTTTTGGAAAGCACAAGATATGGTCTAAACTTCTCAAAAGCATATACTATAGCAAGCAACTCTTTTTCCGTGGTAGTGTAATGAAGTTGTGCACCGGTCATGGTTTTACTCGCATAGTGTATAGGTTGAAAATGCTTATTAACTCTTTGTCCTAAGACGGCCCCCACCGCATAATCACTAGCGTCACACATAAGCTCAAAAGGTAATTCCCAATTTGGAGAAACCAAAACCGGAGCCTTAGTCAATTTTTCCTTAAGAGTCTCAAAAGAGTCTAAACAATCTTGGTTAAAAATGAAAGGAGCCTCTTTCTCCAAGAGGTGAGTCATCGGTCTAGCTATCTTAGAAAAATCTTGTATAAAGCGCCTATAAAATCCCGCATGACCTAAGAAACTCCTCACACCTTTAACCGAGGTGGGTGGGGGAAGCTTAGCAATCACATCAATTTTAGCTCTATCAACTTCTAATCCCTTATTGGATATCTTGTGTCCTAAAACAATCCCCTCTTTCACCATAAAGTGACATTTCTCCCAATTAAGCACCAAAAGTGTTTCCTCACAACGCTTAAGCATTCTCTCAAGATTGGTGAGACATGAGCTAAATGAATTTCCAAATACGGAAAAGTCATCCATAAAAACCTCCATGGTTTGCTCTATCATGTCATGGAAAATCGCCATCATGCACCTTTGAAACGTCCCCGGTGCATTACATAAGCCAAAAGGCATCCTCTTGTAAGCAAATGTACCATAGGGACAAGTGAATGTGGTCTTTTCTTGATCCTTAGGGTCAATGGGTATTTGGAAATAACCCGAAAAGCCATCAAGAAAACAATAGTACTCATTTCCCGCTAAGCGTTCAAGCATTTGATCCATAAAGGGAAGCGGGAAATGGTCTTTCCTAGTTGCCTCATTGAGTTTTCTATAATCAATGCAAACTCTCCAACCGGTCACAAGTCTCGTGGGAATAAGCTCATTGTTCTCATTAGGCACCACGGTGATTCCACCCTTCTTGGGAACACAATGAACCGGGCTAACCCATGGAGAGTCGGAAATGGGGTAAATCATACCCGCATCTAAGAGTTTAATCACTTCCTTCTTAATAACCTCGTGGATTTTTGGGTTAACTCTCCTTTGGTTTTGAATGGCGGGTTTATAATCATCCTCCATAAGGATTTTGTGAGTACAAAAATGTGGATCAATTCCCCTTATGTCGGATATTTTCTATGCTAAAGCTTTCTTATGTTTCTTAAGAACTTCAATAAGTTGCTCTTTCTCATCCTCTTTCAATTCTTTAGCAATGATCACCGGTAATTGGTCTTTGCCCTCTAAGAAAGCATATTCTAAGTGGGATGGAAGGTCCTTAAGTTCAATGGGAGGTGGACTCTCTATGGAAGGTTTTACTATGGAAGGTTCCTCAATGGTAATCTCTTGTGGAATAGGAGAAAGAATAGGGTCCTCATTGAGCAACTTTTGGATTGTAAGAATATCTTCTTCCCAATTAATGGGAGAATCATCATCACCAAGAAAGTTGGACTCAAATTCCTCCAAGAGGAAATCACTCTCTCCAAAAGGTGTTAAAGAGGGAGCAATTGAGGCCACGGTTTCAACATGGGGTATCTCATCACTAGCACTCTTACAAGCATCATGAAAGTGTTCATTACACACTTCATCTAGCACATCCACAATGTTAATAGTCTCACAAGGTCTAGACTTCTTAACCTCTTTCCTATCACAAATTTTCCCTAGCTTAAACACCACTCTCTCATCTTCTACTCTCATAATTAATTCTCCTTCCGCCACATCTATCAAGGTACGACCCGTTCTCAAAAACGGTCTACCAACAATCAAAGGCACTCTAGGATCCATGTCATAATCAACCACTACAAAGTCGGCCGGAAAGGTAAACTTATCCACACCTACAAACACATCTTCCGCTATACCTACGGGGTGAGCTATGGTTCGGTTGGCTAGTTCAAGGGTCATCCTAGTGGGAGTGAGCTCGGGAAGAGATAGTTGTTTCCAAAACCGATAAAGGCATGAGGTTTATGCTCGCCCCTAGATCCGCCAAAGCCATGCAATTTTCAACACCAGGAAAATTACAAGGTATCAAGAAGCGCCCCGGATCTCCAAGTTTTGTTGGTAAGGTTTTAAGTAACACCGCGGAACAATTTTCATTAAGGGATGTGTTGGGCAAATCAACCAATTTTTCTTTGTTTGAGAGCAAATCCTTGAACATCTTAGCAAACTTTGGCATATAAGCAAGAGCTTCCGCAAAGGATATATTGATGTTGAGTTGCTTGAACATCCTTAAGAAATTGGAGACTTGGATGTCATCCTTGTTCTTTAACTTTTCCTTTTTCAATCTTGAAGGATATGGAAGAGTAGGTTTTGGTGTAGGTGTGGTAGTGGAAGATTTGTCTTTGTTAGCTTCTTCATTGGGAAGTGTGGAAGGTAAAGGAGAAGTATGAGGTGGTTGAGAAGGTGTGTTTGAGTGAATATGAGCATTTTGAGGAGGTGGAGTAGAAGTAGAAGGCTTGTCACAAGTAGGAGCACAAGTGGGTTGAACAATAGTAGGTTTAGGAGGTGAAGGATCCTTTGTTGTTGTTCCACTCCTTGTTGTAATAGCATTGACATTGGCCCTAGGGTTTGTTTGTGTGTTAGAAGGTAAAGCCCCTTGTGGTCTTTGATTTATTGCCACTAAAACCCTATTGATTTGGTCATTCAATTTCTTTTCCATAGCTTGAAACTTCCTTTCATTCTCTTGATTTATTTTTTGCAAGAGATCCATTGTGTTATACTCTTGTTGCACATGACCTTGAAAACCTTGAGGTTGGAAAGGTAAAGGTTGGGAGTTAAATCCTTGATTTGGTGGATAAAAGGTATTTGCTTGAGATTGAAATTGATTGGGTGCCTTGTAGTTATTTCCTTGGTATGGTGGTCTTTGCCCTTGATTCCTTGGTAAAATTTGAGGAGTATTTTGTGGAATTTGGGTGGGTGGTTGGGGTGGGAAGCCGGGTGGAGTAAGGTAGTTTTGGGATTTATAAGAAAGGTTATTTGGATTGATATTAGGCTTGAAGTGTTCACGATGTTCCTCTTGGTAAGCATAACATTCCCCTTGATACCCTTGCACCTTATCACATTGTTCATAAGAATGGGGACCTCCACAAGTAACACAAGAAATGGTGATGGCATTCACATTATTTGAGGAATTGTTCAATGACAAGTTCTTAAAAGCTTGAAGCATTTCTAGTTGTACTTGCAAATTCTTCTCACTATCTCTATCCATCCTTTGAAAAATCTCTTCTTGAAACTTGAGGAGTTGGTTGTCACAAGGGATTTGAGAATTGTTTTGGATAACATGAACCTTTTCTTCAAATGGATTGTTTGTTTGAACCATTGCCTTAGTCTCAATGATGTCCAAAGCCTCTTGGTATGTCTTAAGAAGAATATTCCCTCCCGCGGAAGCATTGAGTGAATCTTGGTGGTGAGATTTAAGGCCATCATAGAAGAGGTTGATTTGGTGAACTTGATCCAATCCATGATTAGGGCATCGCCTCAACAACTCACTATACTCTTCCCAAGCATCACTAAAGGATTGACTAGGTTTTTGTTGAAAGCCCATAATTAAAGTCCTCAAAGCCATAGTCTTATGTGGAGGAAAGAACTTGTTCAAAAACTTAGTGGTGAAACCATCCCATGTGGTGATACTATCGGGTGGTTGGGTGTCTAACCAATGCTTAGCAATTCCCTCTAAGGAAAATGACACTAACATCAACCTAATCACCTCATGTGGAACCCCATTATGCTTAATGGTATTGCAAAGAGAAAGGAATCTATTAAGGTGAGCATGATGATCCTCATTCTTGTTACCAAAGAAAGGTGATTGTGAAACCATATTGATCATAGATGTATGTAGCTCAAATGTGTTAGCGGGAAAGTCGGGAATCTTAATGGCACTAGAATATCCATGAATGTTGGATTGCATACGTTCATACAAAGTGCGATTATCAATAGCCATGGCTTCTTGTGGTGGAGTCAAAGCACGATTCTCGTGATCGGCTTGGTGGACGATGGTGGTCTTACTCTTTCTCTTTTTCTTCCTTTTCGGAGGAAGAGGTTGTACACCAATCGGTATTTGTGCACGCCCGCGAGTGAGCATGCAACTCAATACGAGGAATGAGAGAGAAGCTCTCGTGTGACTTTGAAGAGAAATGGATTATCCTCTTCGAGTTTCAATATTAAATATCCACAAGAAAATAACAATATATGTATGTACTACTTGGGTGCAAGACCCTCAATGAAGCCTTCCTTCTTAGAATACTTACAAGTGAACGGGGGGTTAGGTGGCGCGAAGTACTTAAGTACCTATTGACCCTTAGATGGCATTTTATAGCACATCGCCTTTCTATTCACTTAAATGTTCGTATTCTTCGAATTGTTGCTTATTGAGAGTATTTATCTATTCTTGCTTTATTTTGTTTGATCGATACACGTGTCAAGGACCGGAACGCCCCTCAACACGGTGTATTGCCTCGGCAATACTTATGGAAGATATGTAGATTGGTTGTTCTTATACGTATACGTATCTACTTATAATAATATATGGAAAATATTTTTGTATTTATGAGTTTTTTAAGAGAAAATACTATATGTACATAAAAACCGAGAGAATCCAATAATATATATTTTTGGGTGCAATCTCTTAGGAAAAAGATTGCTTTTTGGATTTTTTATGTTTTTTTTGGTCAATTCTTTAGGAAAAGAATTGTTTTGTTAATTTTTTAGTTTTTATATATTTTTATATTTTTGATTTTTTTATTTGTTTTTGATTTATGATACGTAAAAATAACGTTCACAAAGTGAACGGATCCCAAAAGCCAATGAAAACCGTCAATCGATAGTCTCTCGTGTAGTCAAAGAACCGGCAGCGGCGCCATTTGAAATTGTATATAATGCAGTTCGTTTTTCTCAGTTCTTGCTAATGGAAAGTCCAACCAATATCGGGTTTTTAACTGTTTTTGGTTGTAAAGCTTGTTTGGATATTCTATTTGCTAATTCAACAAAGACTTGCAAAACGGAAAAATATTACCTACTTATATGTAAAACAATTTGCAATTACCAAGTTTTTATTCAAGTAAATTTCAAAATGTAAAACATGAAACTAAAAGGACTGAAATTGTAAATTCTATGAAAGATAAATGCTTGAAATGTAAATTCTAACAATTCTAGGGACTAAAAGTGTAAAACAGTTAACTACAAGGATCAAAAATGCAAATCTTATAACCAATTAACCAAAAATGTAACAAACTAACAACTTGCTAACTGAATTTAGCAAGTTCCAAAACTACAAGGGCTTAACACTTGCAAACCCTAAAAACATGGAAATTAAGCCAAGTTTACAATCTGTTTAAAACTATAGGGACCAAAAAGCAATTTTGAAAACTATTTAGCCAAAAACGGGTTAAGCTTGAAAATAAGCTCGTTTGAGCTTATTTCTTAACCAAATTCAATGAGACAAGTTTCAAAACTTTTCAAATCCAAAATAAGCTACGTGTGTCAAAGGAAATTGGCTAAAGATTCAAAATAAGCAAATGAGTGCTTATCAATAAGCACAAAATAAGCTATAGCAAAATCTAATCAGTCACAACTTGATTTTTTTAATGAAACTGATTAAGCAACTCAATTAAGGAACGGGAAATCAAACTAGAACATTTTTCATCAAGTAATAAGCTCTAAATTTGAATTAAACTGAAAATGGGCTTATGTTGACCAAGCGTTGACCAGCTTATTTTTTTAAAAGCTGAAACTCTCAAAAATCATGTAACTCAATGACTTAAGAGGATTTGTGAAGAAAAATGGCCATGTTAATGAAGAGAATAAAGAGATACAGATTTCCAGTTTCAAGTTACAGAAACTTGACTTAAGTTTGCTTATCTGATTTTTGCTTATAACTAACTGCTTATTGTAAACTGTATAAAATCCTCTTGGAATATGAATCTCTATGATATAAGCTATGATTGAGAACAAATTTGATCCAATTTCATCAAGTATTGAATGAGTTCTAATCAAATCAAAATCACAAGTTCTAAAAACCAAAACTGAATGAAATCAACCCAAACATTTTTCATGCCATTTGCCTGTTTGACTATATTTTTGACTTGCAAATGACTTGAAACACTTAATAACCACCAATTGACTGAAAATGAACTTTAAAACACCAGGATTCAATACTTGAAAACTCTTGTTAAGCTAATCCCAAACACTCCTTTATCTGATATTTCAAACTTTTACAAAGGCTTTTAAAGATCTTGATTAAACTGATTCAAATGCTTATGACTTCCAAACTTAATACTTCAAATGAAATGATTAAAGACTGAAAGTTAGTACTAAGAGCAACAATGAACATATAAGATGCTAGAACCAAATTTTTACTGAAAAATAAGCTAAGACTAAGCTTAAACCAGAACTAAGAACAAGTAAACAAGAATTAATTTATAAGTGATCAACAATCAAACAATCAACAACTCAAAACAGCTTTTATCATGCAGCCATTAAGATTACACTATGAAAAGAAATCATGCATTTGACTTATTGAGAGGAATTGAAACAAGAGCTTTAAAACCTATTGGAGTAAACCACTGAGAAGAAGAGGAGCGCTGAGCTCTCTTAGCCTAGTGATAATCACCACCTTATCACTAGGACACTATCAATCAACAAGAACAGCTATCAAATCAACAGTCATCATCATTCTGCTTAAAATCTTCAAAAATCAATGGAATGAACTGAATTCTTCTAGAACAACTAACAAACTCCTTCAATGTTAGTTATGATCAATCTATGATCATAACAAACACAAAACAACAACTCAAGTATCCAATATCAGCAGGTAATGAACAGTAATAGGAAGAACAGTTTTGGCGGGAAATGGAAGATTTGAATTTTATTCAATGAAAAACGGTTACAAAGTTGTTGGAAGGTAAGTAACTAACTAACTAACTCAAGAGTTTGTCAGACTCTTGAGTAGCTAGGGTAAAAATGGAGGAAAGGGAAAGAAATTTAAGAACTATGTGTTTTTACAAAATTAAGCTACAAGTACAAATGAAGTCCTATCCATCTATTTATAGGCATGAAGGAGGAGTTAGTTGGGGTTGGTGACGTGTCAGGACCAATCCCAGCTTGCCACGTGTACAATTCTGCATAATTGCATTTGTAGGTATAAACAAGGATTTGGGGTTTCTTGATTGAGTGGATGATATGTTAATTGATTGGCACCATTGTGTTCGTCTCTTCAAAATGATCAACTTTGGTGTTGAAATCTTTCCATGAAATGGCTTGTAGCTCAAATACGATCCTGGTGAAAATTTTGGATGAAGAAGATGCCACGTGTCATCCATTGAATGGCTAGAAATTGATCACACGGATCACACTGTTGTGATTGGGTATTAATGAATGGCGGCTGTGAGTGGGTAATAAATGCACTAGTTGATGATCCGTGTGCTTTGTTTCCTCTCTTCTCATTGGCCCATCCTTTGTCACATGGATCAAAACTTGAATATCTTTCCAATATTGGCAGAATTAGTCCTCATACTTGGCAGATTGTTGTTTTAAGCTAGGAGCTTCATTCTTTTGACATATTTGGTCCTTCAACTTTCATTCTTGAACAAAATGGTCCTTTGACTGAGTTGACTTGAGAGTTGACCAAGTTTGACTTGAATCTTGACTTTTTTTACAATATTTGCACTTTAGTCCTTCAACTTTGACAACTTGTCAAGATAGGTCCTTATACTTCAAAGTCTTGTCACTTTTGATCCTTCTTTGTCTTTTTCATCCATTTGAGCTTGATTTTTCTTTGTTTGCTTGAAAATGTATCCTTTTACCTACACAAGTGTACACAAACACAAACATACCACATAACACTGTTTTTGCAAGATAAATTGGTATTTTGCTTCATGTTTTAGGGTTATTTGTTGTTAAAAGGATATGAGTTTAAGCTCATATCAGTCTGCTTCTCCAAATTCTGAACTATCGCCTAGATTTCTCCATCATCTTTCTGAGCTTCCTTGATCTTAGAGAGTAACTCGGGTTCTACTCTAAGATTAGCCCAGTAACCGTGTTGTCCATGTACCATGATCTCTATGTCTAGTCGCTCCAAGTCTCTTATGATTTCCTCCTCAATCTTAATGCAGTTGATCATTCTGGACTTCCTGCTAATTGCATCTGCTACTACATTCGCCTTTCCGGGATGATACTACAGATTAATGTCGTAATGCTTCAACAGCTCTAACCATTTCCTCTGCCTCATGTTCAATTCACGCTGAGTGAATATATACTTCAAGATCGTGTGGTCCGTGAAAATGTCACATGATTCTCCATATAAGTAGTGCCTCCATATCTTCAATGCAAACACGACTGCAGCAAGTTCCAAGTCATGCGTAGGGTAATTTTCTTCATAAGGCTTAAGCTGCCGTGAAGCGTACGCGATCACTTTCCCATGTTGCATGAGAACACAACCAAGTCCCTTCCCTGATGCATCATTGTAGATTTAAAATCCACCCGTACCAGATGGGAGAGTAAGAATAGGTGCAGATACTAGCTTCTACTTCAGGTCTTCAAAGCTCTTCTCTCGTTCTTCAGTCCAAACGAATTTCTCCCCTTTCCGCATCAGTTTGGTCAATGGTAGTGCTAGACGGGAAAAGTTCTCCACGAACCTACGGTAATAGCCAGCTAAGCCTAAGAAACTGCGAACTTCAGTCGCTGATGTCGGCCGTGGCCACTTAGTAATAGCCTCAACCTTCGCTGGATCCATAGTGACTCCTTCTGCTGATACAATATGACCTAAGAATGCCACTTTGTCTAACCAGAACTCACACTTGGAGAATTTAGCATACAGCTGCTTCTGGCGAAGAATCTGTAGTACTGTACGAAGATGGTCTTTGTGTTCCTCCTTGGACTTTGAGAAAATCAGGATGTCATCGATGAAGACGATGCGGAACTTGTCCATAAATTCATGGATGATTATGTTCATCAAATCCATGAACACTGCTGGAGCATTGGTCAGGCCGAATGGCATGACTACAAATTCGTAGTGTCCATAGCGTGTACTGAAAGCAGTCTTGGCGATGTCCTGCTCCTTAACCCGTAGTTGATGATAGCCTGACCTAAGATCAATCTTGGAGAAGTGTTTGGCCCCTTGGAGTTGGTCAAACAAATCGTCTATACGTGGTAGTGGATACCTATTTCTGATAGTAATCTTGTTGATCTCGCGATAGTCTATGCAAGGACGTATACTGCCGTCCTTCTTCTTAACAAATAAGACCGGTGCGCCCCATAGAGATGCGCTCGGTCGAATGAAACCTCTTTCTAGAAGTTCTTGCAGTTGATCCTTCAGTTCCTTTAACTCTATGGGAGCTATGCGATAAGGAGCATTGGAAATCGGCTCAGCTCTTGGGATGAGCTCGATATTGAATTCTACTTCTCGTGCAGGTGGTATGCCCGGAAGTTCTTCTGGAAATACATCTTGGAATTCTGACACTATCGGCTGATCCTGAATTGATGGGGATTCAGCATCCATGTCATGAACCGTAGCTAGATAACCCTCGCAGCCATGTGACAATAGTGCACGTGCTTGCAGGGCAGATATGATTTGTATAGCCCTTCCGGGTACGAACCCGTTGTGAATGTACTCTGGTGCATTAACATCACCGAAGATGACTCGATATGAATGGCAGTCTATGGTAGCATGATGCTTGGATAGCCAATCCATGCCCAAAATCATGTCAAACTCATTCATGTCCAGCGGAAGTGCGTCAACAAGATGAACCTTATCGTCAAACTCTAGGGGAAGACTCTTGTATAGATGGGTGATTAATACAGAGTCCCTCAAAGGCGTGGAAATATTGAGTCTATTCTCTAATGGCATGGAGAGTATCCTAACATTCTTGGCATAGGCAGTAGAAATAATCGAGTGAGTAGCACCCGTATCAAACAGAACACATGCAACTTGACCATACATGTACAAGATACCGGTGATGGTACCTGTAGACTTGTTGGCCTGATCGTGAGACGTCATGTAGACGCGTCCAGTGGTAGGAGGCGGCTTGGTATCAGCATGTCCCGATGTGCCCCCCATTTCGCCCTTACGGCAGTCCTTCATGCGATGGCTAGGAAGACCACACTAGAAGCATGCGTCACTGTCGCGACGACATGGCCCTGGGTGCCTACGGTGGCAAGTAGAGAAAAGAGGATGAGTATATCCTCCAGCAGGTGCTCTGGCTGGCTGAGAACCTGATAAAACATTTTACATGAGACATGATAATAGGGTACAAAGGACAATGCGAATAATCGTAAGATTGAATACCAGTGATAGCTGGACGGCTAGGCTGTGAACCTCTCTGGTTCTGGTCCCTACCGTTTCCATGGTTCCTGGTAGAAGATTTGCTAAAGTGTCAGAATTATGAGTTATAACATGAAATCATAAGAAAAATGCGTAAGTATTAGGACCTGCTGCCGTTGGAGTGTCCAGCGTTGTTACGGTAATTATCATTACCGCCATGCCTATCCGTAGCAGAACGATCGTTAGTCTAACCGTTTCCCTTGGGCTGATTAGGCTGCTGCTGAGTAGCCGGCTGAGACCGGTCCCCAGTCTTCTACCTGGAAGATACAATTTAAAGAGATGAAATATTTGACATATATAGAAAGAATACGGATTAGTCACTGCTTGATTACGAATGTTTACCTCTTATCGGGTTTCTCTGCTTCCCTGAACTCATCTCTCTCATGCAGCATTTCCAGCTTACGTGCTGCATCGGCCACTTGTGCTACCGTGTTGAACGTAGCACACACCAGATTGTTTGTGACCGATGTGCGAAGAGCCCACCTAAAGTGGTGTGCCTGCTCTTCAGGAGTACCTACCGCTGCACCAAGGAAACCAACTAAGCGGAGAAAGCGCTGCATGAACTCGTTGCTATTCTCCCCAGCTCTCTGTCGGATCCCATGGTACTCTCTCTTCAGCTTGTCTTGCTCAGCCTTGGGAAAGAACTACTCCATCACCCTATCTCTGAACTGAGCCCATGTCAAACCAACCACCCAATTATCACCTCCCTCAGACTGCTTCAATGCTAACCACCAATTTAACACATCGCCTTCGAACCGGTAACATGCCAACCTCGCCTTGAACACGGGGTCACAACCCATAGCATCGAAAATCTTCTCGATGTGAGCCAACCAGCTTTCAGCTTCACTGGGGCTATTTGTTCTCTCGAAAGCTTGAGGACGGAGCTTGTTGAATCTCTCCAGCCATATTGCCAATGTCACTGGAGGAGGAGGAGGAGGAGGTGCTTGGTTTTGCTGCTGATTGTTGGCAGCCTGAACCTCAGCCCTGATGTCATTCCTCAGTTGAGGAAGCAAAGCTTGCATTGCAGCTTGGATTGCTGCATTGAGTTGTTCCTGCTCGCGTGTGAGAACCATCTGACAATATAACATAAAATACATGATTAAACTGATCAAAACATAAAATATATATACATGAAAAAAAAATTATACCAATAAATCATGAGAAAAATTTTATGCAAGAAAATTTGTACATGAATGCATGATGCAGTTTTATGAAAACTTTTGTATGCTCGAGAGTGAACGCCCATGGTCAGTTCACCCAAAATAAAAGACATGACGAAGGGACGCCTATGGGTCGGTCCCAAATTTAAAAGTTTCGATAAAACACATGCGACTAAATAGGGCCAGTCCTGTACCAACCATTACTTAGTCATAAACCTATGACAATTACATATATATGTATGCATGAAAATGATGAATGCATGAAAACCGACTGTCAGTTCTAGGAAGACCATAGTGACTACCCACTAATCACAGGTCATGTTTTAAGAGCCTACAGGTCGAAGCCTTGGCTTTGATACCATAATTGTAACACCCCATTTTGATAAATGGAATGTCACGCGTGATTATGGTGTGTCATCAAAGCATACAAGGATAAATGTCTAAAACATTACATGACCATAAAAGGAAATACCGGAATCAAACATCGGTAGTCCAAAAGTAAAGCTCATCACACACAAACATAAATAGTGTAAATGAAAGGACTAAACAATGTCCATGGAAAGAGTATCAAAGTATAGATTATGCATAAAGTAAAGAAAGGCTAGAAAGCTTCCAGTCCATAAGCACGTACGCTTAAAGTCTACGAGCGTCCCTGAGTACCTGCCGTTTTGGGAACATGAAAAGGAAAACGGTTGAGCAATACGCTCAGTGCACAGATGTACAAATAAAGCATGAATAATATAAGCATATAAGCAAGAAACAGCGGAAGAACTAAGTCATGAATAACCCGGTTAAGTCTTAGTAAAACTGGTTTTATAGTTTGAAAAGCCTTATTTTTATCTTGTAAAAACTGTTTAACATATTTTACCATTAGCCAATATAGGTCATGAAAATCAACGTGCATGAATACTTGGAGGGGTGACCTCGTCATGCAAATTAGAGGGGCTGCCTCTAATTTAATATACTGGTTTTGGGTAGGAGGGATCAGCTCCTTGTGAAGGATGCAAGGCACACACCACATTCACACTGAGTAATTTGCTAAAAAACATGTAACTAGGATGCACCCATACGCCCCACATGATAAATATAATAATATGGACAAAAGCTGAAGGGACGCCACGAGTAATCACTCCGCCGTGGGAAGTCATAACACCAGTGCCTCTAGTGTTATGGTTATGGTACCTCCATAACTAGGTGAAACTGGTCATGCATGTATATGGCTTCAGGTATTCTAATTAAACATAAGCAATGAAACATATAAACTTATACTATGGGAAAACAGTTGGCTGCATACGGGGAATCCTAATAAGGAAAGAATGTCCATACTGAAAGGACAGGAATCCGTACCTTATGTCCAGTGAACGAAGAAGACGAACGGAAGGGAGTCCTTCTTCGGTATCACTAATGCTACATAAATACATACGTGTATAAGTACCTGATTACTAAATACGTAACTGGTTTTATATCATGTCTTGGCTTGTTTTATATGTTCATGTCATGGTTTACTGTTTTAAGCTTTATACTGTGTTTATCTTATATTCTGTCTATTCTGATTAAGTATTACTTGTATTCATGTATTATTATACTCGTGTAATAATAAGTAACTTTCTAAAAATAGCAGGTTTCCTAAAATAGAAAGTTTCCAAAAATAGTAAGTTGCCAAAAATAGAAAGTTTCCAAAAACAGAAAGTTTCCAAAAATAGAAAGTTTCCAAAAATAGAAAGTTTACAAAAATAGAAAGTTTTAAAAATAGAAAGTTTCCAAAAATAGAAAGTTTTCAAAAATAGAATTACTGCTTAAAATAGATAAGTTTCTAAAAATAGAAAGTTTCGATAAATAGATTAGCTGCCTTAAATAAATAAGGTTCTAAAAATAGAAAGTTTCCATAAATAGAAATAAGCTGATTAAATAAGCTAATTATATAAGCTTAAGTGTTTTCTGATTATTATTCTAAGTCATGTGATTATAAAGTATAGTTTATTAATTATTACATGTAAATTAAATAAACTATAGGTTAAAAGTATTTAATTAAATATAACATGATTTTAATTAAATAAAAGTAAAATACTTAGGTTAAAACATGTATTATTAACTATTAATAATATAACCTAAGTCATGTTAATTAATTAATTATAGTCATGGTTTTAAATAATTAATTAATTATAAAGTCTAGTTAAATATAAATACTTAGGTTAAAATTCATGAACTAATAATTAAATTTATAACCTAAGTCATGTACATTAAATTAATCATGTCATGTTTTTATTAATTTAATTTAAGTCTAAAACATAACTAGTGAAAATCATAACCCTTGAAAATAATGATTCATGAACCGGACCCGTGACTAAAAACCATGAACCAGACTTGTAACCAACACCATACCCCGACCAAGGTCGGGATTCCCCCTTGCTTGCTGCTGCCGTGACATCATCACCACCATACCGAGACCATATGGTCTCGATGGTGTGTAATAAGCCAAGCCGAGACCCCTTAAGGGCTCGGTTAGGCGTCAGCTACAACACAAACACCCCTAAAACCCTTGTTTGATTTACCCCATGATCATTAACATGTTTAAATAATTGTTTTTAATTAGTTTCATTAAAAAAATCATGATTTTATGTGATTATCAAAATCAAAACATAAAAAGAAAAGGGTTAAAAGCTATACCGAATACGTTGATCAAATAAGGATGCACACACACGAATCCTTCCAAGATTTCTAAGATCAAAATCAACCCGAAACACCCTTGTGGTGTTGTATAACCGGCGGCCTAAGAGGACAAGGAGAAGGAGGAAAACTTTTATGGAAACTTTCTAATTTTTTAGAAACTTATCTATTTTAAGCAGTTAATCTATTTTGGAAACTTTCTTTTTTTGGAAACTTTCTATTTTTGGAAACTTTCTATTTTATGAAACCTGCTATTTTTAGAAAGTTACTTATTATTACACAAAAAGTATAATAATACAAGAAATACAAGTAATACTTAATCAGAATATCCAGAATATATGATAAACACAACATAACATTAAAATCAGTAAAACCAGACATGAACATATAAAACAAGCTAAGACATGATATAAAACCAGTTACGTACTCAGTAATCAGAATACTTATACACGTATACTATTTATGTAGTTTTAGTGAGATCGAAGCAGGACTCTCTTCCGTTCGTCTTCTTCGTTCACTGGACATAAGGTACGGATTCTCCGTCCTTTCAGTATGGACATTCTTTACTTATTAGAATTTCCCGTATGCAGCCAACTGTTTTCCCAGTATATGTTTTATATGTTTTGGTTTGCTTATGTTTAATTAAATGCCTAAGCCATATACATGCATGACCAGTTTCACCTAGTTATGGAGGTACCATAACCATAACACTTGAGGTACCAGTGTTATGACTTCACTACGGCGGAGTGATAGCTCGTGGCGTCCTGATTGTGGTAAAACACGACTCTTGTTTAGGAAAACAAAAGAACGTATATGAGCGGTAAGTATCGAGTGATGATTTTAGGAAAAATCAACACTAATGACCCAATCACTTAAAAAGAGAGAAAGTTCGTTTCCCAAGGAGGTATATGTGTGTGTTTTAACTTGTAATTATTTGAGATTAATATTGAGAAAAATGGGGATGAAAAGATGAAAAGGCGGTTACGTTAAAATTAAACTACGACGAAAAAGACGTAAACGTAAAGTCGTGAAAAGACTACCAAAATTAAAAATTTAACTAAAACCAAAAACAAAATAAATAAAAGATTGAAAAGAAGTCAATAATAATATAAATAAAGACAAAAATCCAACAAAGATATTTTAAAACCTTTTATTAATTAAATATTTAATTTTAAATGCTAATTAAAGCCCTAAAATTAAATAAAACTAATTCAAATGTCTAAAATATGATTTTATTGAATAATTACTTAACTTATATTATTAGAAGACTAAAAAGTAATTTTCTAAAAATTAAAAGCTATTAAAACTATTTTTAAAACTCTAAAAATGATTAAAAATGATTAAAACCTAATTAAACTTAAAATAATTATAAAAATAAATCTAAAAGCTATAAAATTATTCTAAAAATGGGAAAAGTCCTAATTAATGATAAAGAACCTAGGAAAAATGGAAAAGAAATAAAAATAAAACTTTGATTTTTTAATAATAAAATAATATTAAAATAATACTAAAAATAAAAAGTTTCTAAAATTAATTCTAAAAAATTTCTAAAATCTTAAAATATTCTAACTAAGAGAAAAACACAAATTAAAGTTCCTAAACCCTTTTTAATAATTTTATAAAAATGTTTAAAGTTTATAAAAAACCTTAAAATAATATAAAATTATTAATTAAAGTTTATAAAACCAAAACCTAATGTAAACCTCAAAATATTTATTAAAAAGCTAAAAACTATTTTTCCTGAAAATTAAAACTATTTTTACTATTTTTTTTATGATTTTATAAAAACGGCTATTAAATAAATCCTAGAAAATAATCTAATAACGGGAAAAATTTCAAACTAAGCTAGAAAAATCACAAAACCTAATTAGATCCTAGGAAAATTCAAAAGAAGCAAAATTGATTATCAAATAAGCTTAAAATAAGGGATTAAGCTACGGCTTTTAATAAGCTGCTCAAAAGGAAAACGTGTTAAATATAGTTTGAAAACAAACTATCACGTAAAAAACCATCTAGATTAGCGGTAGGACACTTAACCCTCCAGCGAGAGGTCTAGTGTTCGAGTCCTGCTACGGGTGAGTTTTTGCTATTTTTTTCTTTTTTATTTTTTCTTTTTAACACCAATCTGTGACACTTAAACAAGCTATAAATCCAATCCAATCACTTTTTATTGCAAGATTAAGTCCAAATTGAGGACCAAAATGTGTCCAGTTCAATTTGAACACAAGCAGATATGAGCTTGTGTTCTGGTTTTCTTCACAGGTTGCAAAAGCCAAAGGAGTTGGCTTGTGAGCTTATTTGATGGTGATTATTGTGGACAGGGGGCACCCTTGTGCTTATTTAAGCACAAGGAGTCAAGATATAAGCAAGTACAAACACTTAGCACCAAGAATAATCAAAGCAAATGCACACACAGGCTCATGATGGTTGCTGTAACAAAGTAACAAAGTCTGGTGGCTTATGAGCTTATATCTAGCACCCTAGTTACTTTCAAATGACCAAACTGGGTACACAAACTTACCAACTAACATACAAGCCAAAACAAACCTTAAATCAACCTAATACTCAACAGGTTTCAAAGATTAAGCACAAAAATCTCAATAAAATTAGCAGATAATGACTATGCAGATTTCTATCTTTACTTTTTCCTTTTAACACTTGCAACTTGTTCAATACTTGACCAAATATGTTTACCAACTAACTAGCAACTAAATGCAACCTATTTGAAACTTCCTAACACGTTTTTGAATCACAAATCACAACTTTTCCCTGCTAAAATGCTAATCCAAACACCCTGTTAAATTTGAAAACCAAATATTTAACAAACCAATACACTCTAACACCTATTCAAATTGATCTTAATGGCATCTAGCATGCATACAAACACAATAGAACATGAATCACACAGCTTTAACACACTTAGATCACTCAATCCACAAAGATCATACAAACTGCTATTTCTGAGATTTTTCAAAAAGGTAAAAGGATTTTACCTCAAGGGCTTACATCCAAGCCCTTGGTGGATGAAAATCCACCTCCTTATGCACCCGGGTGCATGCAGATCCTTGGATCAACAAACTCTTCAATCCTGCTTAAAGAAAATCAAAGAAAAAGAAGATAATACAAGATATATAAATATTCTGATTTCTTTTCTTTCTTTTTAAAACTCTTCCAAAACCTTTCCAAACTTCTTAATACGTTTTCAAAACACTATTAATCACCAATTACTTCAAACCTCTAAACACCTAAACCTGAAACAGATTTCTCACCAAAAATTTGCAAATTCCTCAAACCTTGAAATAAATTTTGAAAATCAAAATTACTTCACCAAAATACAAATGGAACTCAGTTTCCTTCAACAATAAACACCAACTTTAATAAATCATAAAAAGGAATTAATTTGCTTTATTTAACAAAAACCAACTTTTATATTAATTAAAAGGGATTACAAGATTAATTGAAGAAAACTGGAACAAGGGGTTACCACAATACTGGACCTCCTTTTATACTACTCTTAAGAACATACTAGAATCTTAAAATCAAAACCCTAATCACTAGAAAATCCCAACTTTGCCCCTGACGCGTTTTTGAGTTTAGCTGTCCAAATTTGATCTCCATCGTTTGTTTTTGCGTTGTGAGTAAGCATTAATCCTCCACTGTTGATTTGGGACACGTCATATGCCTTGGAGGCCAAGGTGTGCTCTGATTGGTTGAAAGGGGAATTGGGGGTGGGGTCTACAGTGAGTGGGTTGAGGGTTTTAGGAGTGGGATAGCTTCCTGCGTGTGTGAATCACACGTGGGCAAGTTTAATTGAAATTTACCCAGGTTTAAGTGAAGGTAATTTCTGGAGGTGTAAAAAGGTGAATAGTTCCCTTTTTGATCCGAAATTGGGGGAAACAAAGTGTTAGGCGCCAGTTTGGTTTAAATGTTTCAAATGGTGCACTTTTGGTCCTTATGTTTTGGAAATTTTGGCAAATAAAGTTTTCCAGCCCTAAAACCGTTTTTGCTTTGTTAATATCTTTCACCTTTTTACACTTTTGGCACCAAACTTTGGAAAAGGCTTATCAAGGGTTGTTTTTGCCTTTCTTGAATAATTCAAGGGCTGGTCTTGGACAATCTTGATCTTCAAAGGTCTTCTTTGTGTCTTTAACTTCATGAGGGACCATAATTGACAAATTGATTTTGTTGAGGGACCAATCTTGTCATTTCTTCAAAGTTGAAGGACCTTTTTGCAATTTTGACAAACTTAAAGGACCAAACTTGTAATTATTAATATACAAGGGTTTTAAGTGTCATTTCTTCATTTAATGAGGATCAATCTTGTTTGTCTTCAAGTATTCAAGGGTATTAGTTGAATATTCCATGATTAGGGCCCGGTTCATTGTACGTCTTCGTTTCTCGTGTTCGTTTTTCCTTGTATCTTGTGATCTTTTGTCTTTTTCACGATATCCATACCTAAAATACACATGAACACAAAAGCAAGCATATATATGGTATTTTATGACATTTTTATGCATTTAAAGCCCGAAAAGAACGATGAGATCATGTATAAATGCCATCTCATCACTCCCCCATACTAAGCCATTGCCGTGCCCTCACGCAATGCTAGAATAAAGTATCTAAGCATCACCAAAATTCAATTTTATTAACCTTTATTGAAGAGTAAAAGACTTGCAACATACTACGAGAATGTGTAAAGACATAATGTATGATTTTCATCACCAAAAGGTGACTTTTAGGGTCAAAGAATAGAAACAAGTTAATGTCCCTTAGAGTAAACTTCGTCATCCTTGATTGTCAACATTCCATGCTAAGTGCAAAAACGAGATCATTGTTGGTACAAGTCACAATGCTAACACTACTCATACGTCCAAATTGTGTAATACTTTTTCTCCCCGCAATCCTAGTTATTATAAAAGGAAATGGGTTACTAGCATTTTTTATCTATTTGTCATGGATCACAAGTGATTCATATTGACTTATTTGAGTAGTTATTAGTCCGAAAGCAAAGTAGCACGATTTGATCAATAGTTAGCCGAAGGACAAAATCTTTTAAAACGGCTTCTCGTGTATCTCCTTAAGTTCATATCTTGGCATAACTCGTTTCACGATTTGAGACCTTTCTCGGACCGATATTTGGCATGTACTTCATACTTCAAATCTTTGGGAAGACGTTCTTGAAATTATGGTCTTCTCTTCATATATTTGGAATTTCTTCACTTGACGTTTTTGAGAGATTCTTCATAATGGACCACGACTTCATCATTTTTCTTCAATCTTTACTTTGGATTTTGATATACAACGATCCGCCTCCTTTTCGGACTTGGATATATTTATCCTCATACCTTGTTAGGGTCTTTTTGGATAGACTTTCTCCATTCTTTAGGGGAGTAATTGCTTCTCGTCGTGTGTCTCGATCCTTCATATTGATTTTGGAATAATGATACTTCACATCATCTTTGGATCTTTAGCAAAAATAGAGCTCCTCATGCCTTGTTAGGGCCTTTTTGGATGATCGCCAATCTTCGCGTCCCGCTTCAATAAGTTATGCCTTGGCTATGAACTCTATTCAACCCCGAGCAACTTTTAAACGATCTTGCGCTAGAGGCTAAGTAACCTTTCAAATCGTACGACCTTACTTATTGCAGTTATGATTTATTCCTAATGCATTGATCTTATGGGAAGAAAAAGCCACAATTAAAAACATATGAGTTTTTGAAAGAACACTTTCATGTTCTACGTTTAGCATGATCACTTGTCTAACTCTATCATTTCTCGTTCTTCACTATATAAAGACCTCTAATTAAAGAGACTCGTGAATACTTAGCCATGCAAGTCAAAATTAAGCCAAATTTGGATTAGCTTTCATTAAGACTATATCAAATCAAAGTTTTGGGTTTTCAAGCCACCTATAGGATCTTGCACTTTCTTGGACTTTTTCAAGTTTAGAGAATGCGTTTTAAAGTTCCCTTGATAAGTGACTTTCTAGAATCAATTATAGGAACTTGCGAAAAGTTCTTGTTCTTAACCCGAATGAATTAAGACTTTCGCGTTTTAAAGCTCCCTATATAAAAGTCTAGCAAAACTTGAATTGAGCGGGTTGAGGAATGTAAATGGCTCCAAATGCCCATCAAGTCAAAAATTAACTCTTATTCTACCCATCGGAAAATATACATTCGTGTCTTAAAAACACTTATGAAAACTAAGAAAATTTTTAAAATTTGGCCATTTTTAGCCTTATTAGCAAAACAAAACATTGAAAGTTGGAAACGTGAGGGCGTAGCAAAGCAAGTATCTATTCACCCCCCCATACTAAAAGTAAACATTGTCCTCAATGTTTCGAGTCTAAAGGTGGAGCACCCCCATACTAGAGACGAAGAATCGAATGCTTAGGATCTAGCATGGAAAGGGTGATCAACAATATATCTAAAGCCGTTTATTAATTATGCTAAAAGATAATTGTTAGAACAATAAAGGATATGTCATGGATTCGTGAAAAACTTCTTCAAACGAACGATGGAGGCTCACGTAAACGAACACGAGAGTCTTCAATCGTAGATGATGATGATGATCTAGATAACACAATCACAAACAACCACGAGACAACGAGTTGGAAGGGTACAAGTCCCCTTATTAGTGAATATAAAAGATAAGCATGGGATCTCCCCCACGAGGCACCTCGTTTTTGATTACCGAGTCATGAGCTCGACTCGATCCCCTCAATGTGAACATTTAGGGAAAATCGTGGTGTGGTCAATTTTTAATGGGGCTTACATGATAAACAAGGCCCAAAAAGCAACCGGTATAAAGGACTAAGTCCTTAAATGATGCAAAATACCGGGGTCGAAGATGGCGTTCTCGTTTTCATTGGAAAAACAAGTTAACACCACTCCAACATGTGCCATAAACTCAAAGAGTTTGAAGAAAATAGATGAGAAGTAGAAGGGTGAGACAATTGGTAAGACAAACGTTTGAGCTACTCGAGGTAGACTCGCACCAAGCAAATAGAAAGATTTTCCATTTATTGCATCGGTGGAAGACCGAGATTTCCCTATACATGAAATTCCGGGATCGAATATCTCGTCCTCGGTGGACAAGGATGAGGGAACATAAGGGGATTCCCCCATACTAGAACCACACAAAACATCGTCAAAAGGAGTAGACGAGTTTGTAGCACTCAAAGCACGCGGTGATGACGGAGTTAGATTTGTAGAAAATTCAATTAAATCACATTTAAGATCTTTTCCTTTTTTATCTTTTGAACTCTCCTTATGAAAACCCTTTTTGATAATGTCGAAAATATTCGGTGTTTCTAAGACGATGTTAGTTACACTAAAAATTCTCACATTTTGAAACCGTTTTGGTTTTGGTGGTGGCAAGTTCTCAAAACGTTTATCGACGAAGAAAACCTCCCCATCGGGGTCTACATATTCATCATCCGAAAGATCTTTCATAGAAACCGGCAACTTATCAACACTTTTCAAGAATGATTGTTCGAGGTGAGGTGAAGGATTTTTCGATTCAAGTATTGATGATTTCTTCTTTGTAGGCTTTACACTCATAACCTCCACCGGCGGAGGAAATGGTAAATTGTTTTTGGAGACATTTCCTAAAACTCTTGGTGAAAATTCTTTGCAAACGACATTGGTCGAGTCACCATGGTTTAAAGTTGCAATAGAATATACATGAGAAAGATTGGAGTTTTGTGTTGCATTGATGACAAGTTCTTCTTCATTGAAACGAAGGGTGATTTTTCGAGCATGAACATCGATAAGTGCTCTTGATGTATCCAAAAATGAACGACCCAAAATGAGAGGAACTTTTCGATCGATGGGAATGTCTACAACGATAAAGTCAACGGGATAGTAAAACTTTCCGACTTTAACGAAAACGTCCTCGGCTACTCCACATGCCATGATCGTAGAATGATCGGCCATCTCGATGGACATGTTCGAAGGAGTAAGAGCCGGAAGCGAAAGCGATTTGAAAATCTCGAGAGGCATTAAATTAATACTAGCGCCAAGATCGGCCAAGGCGTAGCATTCCTCCATATCTTGAATAGCACACGGAATCAAAAATTTACCGGGATCACCGACTTTTTGTGGTATGCGGCTTAGAAAAAACGATGAACAACTAGATGTTTGTTGTAACTTCTCTTTGTTGTTAAGCATACTTTTGAAGTTTGCGGCGAATCGAGGCATCATGATTAAAGCATCGGCAAAACTTATGTTAAAATGCAGATCACGAAACATTTTCATAAATAGCTCAAATTGATAATTGTTCCGTTCTTGTGCCTTCTCTTTGTTTCATCTCGAAGGGTAAGGTAAAGGTGGTGTGGGCTGGTCATTAGGCAACGGCCTTGGAAACTCGGGTTCCACAATTGGTATTGGTTCAACCGTAGGTGTGGTATGAGCGGTACTTCGTGGGATTGTAATGTGCTCCTTTTCGACCATCACCTCGGGTTCTTTCTCGATTTCCTTCTCCTTAGAAGTACTTGGACGAGAGATTGGTTCCTTGAAAGTTTTACCACTTCGTGTAGCAACAACCTTCAATTCTCCCCTCGGGTTGTTAATGGTATCACTAGGAAGACCACCCGAAGGAGAGGGCTTACACATGATAGCTTCAAACATTTTAGCCATTCGGTCCTCAAATTTTGATTGCCTAGCATCCGCTTTCAATAACTCTTGCTTAATCTCATGTTGTCCTAATTCCATCTTTTGTTGGTTTTGTTGAAGACGTTGGACATTTCCTTCTATTTTGTTTGCATGAGTTTTAAGTTCATTAGCAAGTTCATTTTTAAGCTCATTTTTCAACTCGGATCTTAAGCTAATCATCTCACGTTGCATATTATCAAATTTAGCATCATTTGCTTTTGCATAATCCAAAAATTCTCCTTGCAAATTTTTCGTGTGAGCATTTTGAAATCCTTGTGTAGTGTTTTGAAAATCACGGTTTTGGTTTTGATTAGAGATTTGTCCATTCCCACTTTGATAATTCCCTTTGTTGTAATTGCGTGTGTTGCCTTGGTAATTACCTTGGTTGTTGTTTCGATAATTATTAACATTTTGGTTTGGTGGAGCTTGATTTGGACGAGAACCTTGGCCGTTTTGGTTGTAAGTTCCCGTTGCTACATAAGCACTCGAAGTGTTACCATCCGCGGTAATGCACTCGGAAAGATCATGAGCTCCCCCACAAGATAAACAACTCTTAGCAACCGCTTTAACCGAAGCGGAATTGGAAGCTTCTTGAGCCTTCCAATGGGACATTAGATTAGCAAATCTATCAAAAAACCGATTTTCCTCATTAGCTTCATCATGTAAGGCGTTAATGCTACGAGACGATTGTGACGAAGATGACGAACCCATATTGGCAACACTCGGTGTGTTACGAGGGCTATAAACCTTAGATCGATTTTCAATGATTTGTAAAGCCTCATTTGTCGTCTTGCACAAAAAATTACCACCCGCGGCGGCATTCAAATAATCTCGTTCATGATCATTAAGCCCATTATAAAAGGTATCAATTTGATGCAATTCCGAAAAATCATGGTGAGGACATTCATGTAACATCTCTTTAAAACGTTCCCATGCCATTGAAAAACTTTCATTGTTACGTTGCACAAATCGTGAAATCTCATTTTTTAAGTGTGTTGTTTTAGATGGTGGAAAAAACTTGTTCACAAACTTAGAAACGAGATCGGCCCATGTCAAAATCGAATTTGGCGGTTCTTTCTCGAGCCAAATTTTTGCGGGTCCATCCAACGAATATGGAAACAACATCATCTTAATGGCGTCATGTGGAACATCCTTGAATTTGCTAGTAGCGGTGAGACGGTTGAAATTCCTAATGTGATAATGCGGGTTGTCTTTCTCGTGACCTCTAAACTTATTTGCTTGCAACATAGACATTAAACCTGTCTTAATCTCGAAATTCTCCGCAAGGATGGCGGGAATCACAATGGCCTCTCCAAAACCCTCGGTGGGTGCTTGTAGCAACTCCATCATAGTACGATTAGCCATGACGACTTCTTGTTCTACAATAGGTTCAACAATTGGAGGTTCTTCAACAATCAACGATCCTTGACTTGCTTGCTTTTGAAGACGTTTACGAGCTCGTTTTGCTTGATTACGAGTGATCATAAACTTCACGAAGAATGGGAGGTGAGCAAAGAAGATTCTTTTTGGTTGTTTTGTGAATTTTCAATTTTTTTTGTGTTTTTGATGATATTTAATTTTTTTGGATTTTGGTGTATCTTCGTAGACAACAATCTACAAAATCTCTCCTCGAATCAAACTCTTGATTAAAGAAGCCTCAAAGGAATGAAAACGATCACGTGGAGTGAACGCCTTCGAATGACTTTAGAACTTTGGTGAAAACCAAATTGTTCACGAGGGTTTAATCACAAAGAAAACCAAGCAAATATAGTATACGTATTAATACTTTGGGCGGCAAAACCCTCGATTAGCCTTCAATCTCAAAATACTCACAAGCAAGCGGGGAAACGAGGCGGCGCGAAGCACTTAAGAGCCTTTTTCCTTAGGGTATATTTTATAATACCCGCCTTATACCCACCTTATAGTTTGTATTTTTCAAAATCGAGCTTCTCGAAAGTATTTATCTATTTTTGCCTTTTCTTTTTGTTTGAGATTCGAATACAATAATTAGGAGATCAAATCCCAATTAAGGTTGTGTTTTCACACTTTTGGAGATATTGTATTTTGATTGTGATACTTAATACAATATATTAATAATATTTATACAAGAAAAACCAAGAAAACCGATAATACGTGTTAAGGGAGTTCCACTTAACACAAATACTTATTATGGATAATATCAAAAACAAAAGTTTCCAAATTAAAGCACAACACACCTCCCCGGCAGCGGCGCCAAAATGATTGTGGTAAAACACGACTCTTGTTTAGGAAAACAAAAGAACGTATATGAGCGGTAAGTATCGAGTGATGATTTTAGGAAAAATCAACACTAATGACCCAATCACTTAAAAAGAGAGAAAGTTCGTTTCCCAAGGAGGTATATGTGTGTGTTTTAACTTGTAATTATTTGAGATTAATATTGAGAAAAATGGGGATGAAAAGATGAAAAGGCGGTTACGTTAAAATTAAACTACGACGAAAAAGACGTAAACGTAAAGTCGTGAAAAGACTACCAAAATTAAAAATTTAACTAAAACCAAAAACAAAATAAATAAAAGATTGAAAAGAAGTCAATAATAATATAAATAAAGACAAAAATCCAACAAAGATATTTTAAAACCTTTTATTAATTAAATATTTAATTTTAAATGCTAATTAAAGCCCTAAAATTAAATAAAACTAATTCAAATGTCTAAAATATGATTTTATTGAATAATTACTTAACTTATATTATTAGAAGACTAAAAAGTAATTTTCTAAAAATTAAAAGCTATTAAAACTATTTTTAAACTCTAAAAATGATTAAAAATGATTAAAACCTAATTAAACTTAAAATAATTATAAAAATAAATCTAAAAGCTATAAAATTATTCTAAAAATGGGAAAAGTCCTAATTAATGATAAAGAACCTAGGAAAAATGGAAAAGAAATAAAAATAAAACTTTGATTTTTTAATAATAAAATAATATTAAAATAATACTAAAAATAAAAAGTTTCTAAAATTAATTCTAAAAAATTTCTAAAATCTTAAAATATTCTAACTAAGAGAAAAACACAAATTAAAGTTCCTAAACCCTTTTTAATAATTTTATAAAAATGTTTAAAGTTTATAAAAAACCTTAAAATAATATAAAATTATTAATTAAAGTTTATAAAACCAAAACCTAATGTAAACCTCAAAATATTTATTAAAAAGCTAATAACTATTTTTCCTGAAAATTAAAACTATTTTTACTATTTTTTTTATGATTTTATAAAAACGGCTATTAAATAAATCCTAGAAAATAATCTAATAACGGGAAAAATTTCAAACTAAGCTAGAAAAATCACAAAACCTAATTAGATCCTAGGAAAATTCAAAAGAAGCAAAATTGATTATCAAATAAGCTGAAAATAAGGGATTAAGCTACGGCTTTTAATAAGCTGCTCAAAAGGAAAACGTGTTAAATATAGTTTGAAAACAAACTATCACGTAAAAAACCATCTAGATTAGCGGTAGGACACTTAACCCTCCAGCGAGAGGTCTAGTGTTCGAGTCCTGCTACGGGTGAGTTTTTGCTATTTTTTTCTTTTTTATTTTTTATTTTTAACACCAATCTGTGACACTTAAACAAGCTAGAAATCCAATCCAATCACTTTTTATTGCAAGATTAAGTCCAAATTGAGGACCAAAATGTGTCCAGTTCAATTTGAACACAAGCAGATATGAGCTTGTGTTATGGTTTTCTTCACAGGTTGCAAAAGCCAAAGGAGTTGGCTTGTGAGCTTATTTGATGGTGATTATTGTGGACAGGGGGCACCCTTGTGCTTATTTAAGCACAAGGAGTCAAGATATAAGCAAGTACAAACACTTAGCACCAAGAATAATCAAAGCAAATGCACACACAGGCTCATGATGGTTGCTGTAACAAAGTAACAAAGTCTGGTGGCTTATGAGCTTATATCTAGCACCCTAGTTACTTTCAAATGACCAAACTGGGTACACAAACTTACCAACTAACATACAAGCCAAAACAAACCTTAAATCAACCTAATACTCAACAGGTTTCAAAGATTAAGCACAAAAATCTCAATAAAATTAGCAGATAATGACTATGCAGATTTCTATCTTTACTTTTTCCTTTTAACACTTGCAACTTGTTCAATACTTGACCAAATATGTTTACCAACTAACTAGCAACTAAATGCAACCTATTTGAAACTTCCTAACACGTTTTTGAATCACAAATCACAACTTTTCCCTGCTAAAATGCTAATCCAAACACCCTGTTAAATTTGAAAACCAAATATTTAACAAACCAATACACTCTAACACCTATTCAAATTGATCTTAATGGCATCTAGCATGCATACAAACACAATAGAACATGAATCACACAGCTTTAACACACTTAGATTACTCAATCCACAAAGATCATACAAACTGCTATTTCTGAGATTTTTCAAAAAGGTAAAAGGATTTTACCTCAAGGGCTTACATCCAAGCCCTTGGTGGATGAAAATCCACCTCCTTATGCACCCGGGTGCATGCAGATCCTTGGATCAACAAACTCTTCAATCCTGCTTAAAGAAAATCAAAGAAAAATAAGATAATACAAGATATATAAATATTCTGATTGCTTTTCTTTCTTTTTAAAACTCTTCCAAAACCTTTCCAAACTTCTTAATACGTTTTCAAAACACTATTAATCACCAATTACTTCAAACCTCTAAACACCTAAACCTGAAACAGATTTCTCACCAAAAATTTGCAAATTCCTCAAACCTTGAAATAAATTTTGAAAATCAAAATTACTTCACCCAAATACAAATGGAACTCAGTTTCCTTCAACAATAAACACCAACTTTAATAAATCATAAAAAGGAATTATGTTGGAAATACGTTTTACGTATTTATGAAGGATCGGTCGCTCCAATGATAATTATGTAATGGGCTCGTGATCCACTTTGTAAGTGTATAGTCCATATAGCCCACATGTAGGGTGGGCTATATATATACCCCTCCTAGCATGTTAGGAGGGGGTTGGTTAGTTCATTCATTTAACATTATTCATTTAATCTAATCCCTTTCTCTCTCTACTTTTCTTCCCTCTCCTTTCTCTCTCTACACCTAATCTCCTTCTTCCCCATCTCTTCCACCAAATCCATAAATCTAATCCTTCATTTACCAAATCCTTAGAAACCGTAGACCTTCAATTGGTATCAAGAGCCATGGTTGAATCTTAGGATTTGCATTTTTTTTTATCTTGTGATTTGGTGGTAAAAATCCTTTCTTTTCTAATTTTTTATCCATCTTTTCATCATTCGATCAATTTTTTTTATCAATTTTTATAAATCTTATCAAATTTTTTAATAAAGTTATCTATTTTTCTTCTATCAATTTTATCTATTTTTATTTTTTATTAGTTTTATTTTTACGTGTGTCGATTTTTTTTTTATAATCAATTTTTTAAATAATCAGTTTTTTCTTTTTTTTCACATAATCAGTTTTTTATTTTATATCATCATCAGTCATTTTTAATCATTTTTTTTATCAGTCTTTCTTTTATATCATCATCATCAGTTTTTTTATTTTATATCATCATCAGTCATTCTTTTTCATATCGTCCATCGGTCCAAATTGTCCAAAACAGTCCAAAACAGTCAAAACAGTCCAATCCATCCAGTCTATCAATTTTTGAGATCGAGCTATTTCATTTTTCTGAATAAGAAAACTTTCCGAATTGACAAAGTTTTCCGCATAGAAAGGATTTTCCGCATAGAAAGGTTTTTCCGAATAGAAAAAACATTCCGAATAGAAAAAACATTCCGAATAGAAAAAACATTCCGAATAGAAAATCTTTCCGAATAGAAAATCTTTCCGAATAGAAAATCTTTCCGAATAGAAAATCTTTCCGAATAGAAAATCTTTCCGAATAGAAAATCTTTCCGAATAGAAAATCTTTCCGAATAGAAAATCTTTCCGAATAGAAAATCTTTCCGAATAGAAAATCTTTCCGAATAGAAAATCTTTCCGAATAGAAAATCTTTCCGAACAGAAAATCTTTCCGAATAGCATTCTTTCCGAATAGATTTTCAGAATAGACTCCCCAGACTCGACTCTCTCACCCTCTCGACTGACACCACACCACTCGACTGACACCACACCTCTCGACTCGACCCAAACAGTGACTCAATCTAAACCAAACTCACACCGATTTTGGACTCACCTTTCATAAGACTCGAACCCAACACCTTCCACAACCCCGACTCGACCTCTCGTCTCACACAAACACCAACACCTCTCGAACTCAAACTCACCCTCTCTCACTCTCTCACAACCCATCCCAACACTCAACATCACCCTCGACCTTACACTCCACACATAACCTGACACCCACACGCAAAAACTTTTTTCTTTTCAAGCATCAAATCCAAATCCTTTGACTCTATCCCCACCCTCCTCCCTACAACCGACTCACCAAAAGACACTTTTTATCAAGACTATTTACCAAAGACAAAGACCTAAACAAGATTCTCGCCTGGACTCGACTCCCGAACTCATTCTCCTCAAGACACAACCAAAATCAGACTCACTCCTCTCTCGACAACTGACTCGACTCAACAACACCACAACACACATTCAGACTCGACACTAGATAGAAAGACTCTACAGATGAGAGAAAGACAATGATTAACAACCATAAAACATAAAAAACATAACCCTACCCGAGACCTTTTCTTAAAGATCTTGAAGACTTTTTGGATCTTGATCATTCCTGAGCATATCAAAGGAAGCGGAGGTGAGTTTAGTTTGAGATTGGTGGAGTATAGTATAGATTAGAGGCGGAGGTTTAAGATTAGATTGAGGAGTTTTGAATGAGGTTCTTTGAGGCTGCGTTTTTGGTTATTTGGTGAGAGAGAGAGAGATTAAGTTAGGGTAAAGTTTGTGAGGCGGCAATAACTAGGCAAAGTCAAACAAAGGCGGACAAAACAAGAAACCCTGGGCGGACAAAACAAGAAACCTTGGGAGGATAAAGTTATTGGGACACGTTTTGTGTATTTGACGGAGTAAACAAGGAAACTGTTTTTGGGGACACGTTTCAAAGTCAAATTTTTAGATATTATTGGGGCGGTGGACGTTTTCTTATATTTAGTTAATTTTTTAGATATTAATTTTCTTATATTTAAACAATTTTAAGTCAAATTTTTAGTCAAATTTTTAGATATTCTTTTTTATTTTGGATATTAATTTTTATATCAATTGTTATTCAAATTTTTATTTTAGCAAATTTTTGTGATAATAAGTCATAGTTGGGACAAAGTAACGTGACCAAAGTGACGTGACAACGTGAGAAAGTGCCAAGGTTTATTTTGCTGACGGATTTTTCTTCGGGTATTATTATTTGAAATTAACGACGGACTTTTCATCGATCAGTAATCCTTACCGTCATTCTTTCATCGAACTTCAATGGAATCGTTGCTTTCGACCCCTCAAGAGGGAGAGTTGTATTTAATGCAAAACGAAGTTAGGAAAAGTGGCATCACTTCATTTCAAATGCTTCAGTCTCATCTGGTCACTCTTTCACGGATTCAAGGAGGGAGTGAATTTGTGACAATCTTTGGACAAGATCGTCATATATTCATCGACTCAATTTTCACCACTTTGACCGAACTCGCCGAGCAACTCAACCGTGACAACTTTAATCACTCTGCATCGGCACTTGCATACAAGACTCTTGTGACACAACTCACGCCTTTCCTCCAATTCAATATCATCATGCCTGAAAGTTTAGTGATTTGCCAATCATTTCTTCGAGATACACATATCGAGCTTCGAGTTTTCCGTGATACGATCTTGAAACTCATGACCTCGGTCTCGTCTTCGATTTATGAAAGATCTCGACTTCAGCAAGGGTATGATAATGGAGTGCAAGACTCTTCGATGCAAGAGAAAACTGATCATACGGTTGAAAACTTGGAGCCTAACGATGCCAAGAGCACAGAATCAGGAGGACAACATGATGCCAGTGGCACGTCAGGGAATGTTCACGAGATTTCTCTTGATGACACCTTACCCATTTATGACGCAGAGCCTGCAAACATGGTACAATGTAATGTGGTTTATGATGTATATGCTGATGATATGCCGCATATTGAGAATTCTGAACCTAATTATGACAAACATGGGATGGAAACGAGTGATAGCAATACCACTTCTGATTCATCCGATGTAAGTCATAATGGGGGAGAGATTGTTCAGAATGCTAAACATCATGATAATTATCCTATAACTGCTTCATTGATTGCTTCTGATTCCAAGATTAGAGAGCTCGAAACAATTGTAGCTCAACAATCAAAAGATCTTGAGGATGCCAAACTTGAATTTTCTAAGAAAACGGTCAAATTTGAAACATACTTTGAAAAACTTGAAAAATCAAACGTTGTTCTTGAAAGAAAATTGGATCAAACTGTTTTAGATTCTAAAGCTGAAAAGGATAATCTTTTGAAACAAATTCAACTGCTTGAATCTAAGTTGGCATCCCAAGATAACTTGCTCAAAGAGAATGAGACTTTAAAGGCCCAAGTTCAGGAAAAGGTATTTGCTATAGCTGCGTTGAAAAACGAGTTAAGGAAAAATAGAGGAACTAGTGTGGACACTAAGCTTGAAAAACCATCAATCTTGGGGAAACCGCCTACAAATCAGTTCGTCAGACAACCGATTGTCAGACAACCTACTGCATTTAGATCCGAGCGACCACAATACTCGAGACCGCGGTTTGCCTCCCAAGTTGATTTGGTTCATCTTTCTAGACCAGACACTCCAGCAACTAGGCCCTATGTGATCACTCCAGCTTTAGCAAGACCAAATCATATGATTGCCTCTAGTTTCCCTAAAAATACCAAGACCACGTCTAGAACTAGTTCAAATGACGTTTGCCATGAATTTGGTCTTGGGGAAGCTAAGCAAAAGACACATGCAAGAGATAGCAATGTCCAACCTAGTCAGATGCCTTCTAGATTACCCAACACTGCTAACCGTAGCATGCCATCTTCTAAGAGCATCGATCAATCATCTAGGAATTATTCAGACATTAAATATGCTACTTGTAAAACATGTAGAAAATGTGTCTTTACGGCAAATCATGATGCTTGTGTCAAAAAATTACTTGATGAGGTGAACTCCCGTGCTCGAATTAAGTCCCAGTGGATAGCTAAAATCAAACCCTTTGGTAAAGTTTGGCGCCCCACTGGTAGAAATTTCACTCTTGTAGGAAACGAGTGCCCTTTAACTAGGATAGTCTCCGATTTTGCTAAGTCTACTAGGGAGGAAACTGATAAAGATGATACTTCACTTACGCCTAAACTTAAGATTTTCTATAAAAGAAAACGTTTGCCAACTAAAACAACACAAGTAAAGCCAACTGTGAACCCCCATGTGCTTCTATAATTGATATCGCTAACCCACGTCAAAGCATGCAAATTCCTAATGAGATTGCAGGTACCAAAGTTGATGTTCCAAAAGAACGAAGCGGTCCAATCGTTGTGTACCGTTCAACTAAGGACACTCTTAGAGTTTGGTTGCTGAAGAAGCAGATATCAGAGAAACAAATGTCTCAGGGGATTCATGGTTAAGCTGCACAAAGGACTTACAGTCACATAACAGACTGTAACTCGATCTCCAAAGACAGGAAAGTTCATCCCGATGATGACTTATCCTAAAAACGAGAAATTCATTTTTCTCGGGCATGAGCTTATGTTAAAAACATTCCACGTTTTTAAGCTCATGCACAAGGACTTATAGTCATATTACAGACTATGACTCGATCTTCAAAGAAAGGAAAGTTTATCGCCGATGGTAAACTTATCCTAACAACGAGAAATTAATTTTTCTCGGGCATGAGCTTATATCAAAAACATTCCAAGTTTTTAAGCTCATGCATTAAGGCTTATAGATAAATGACAGTCTGTAACCCGTTCTTCAAAGGCAGGAAAGTTTATCGCCGATGATAAACTTATCCTTACAACGAGAAATTAATTTTTCTCGGGCATGAGCTTATATCGAAAACATTCAAAGTTTTTAAGCTCATGCACAATGACTTACAGTTAAATGTCAGACTGTAACTCGAACTTCAAATAAAGGAAAGTTTATCATTAATGATAAACTTATCCTCATAACGAGAAATTCAATTTTCTCGGTCATGAGCTTGTCTTAAAACATTCGAAGTTTTAAGCTCAGAAAGGAAAGTGTATATTTTAAATAAGAGAACTTTTCCTCATAACGAGAAATTAACCTTTCTCGGTCATGAGCTTTCCGTTAAAACAGTCAAAGTTTTCAAGCTCATGAAAACGACTTCTAAGTAAATGTCAGCTTAGGACTCGTTCTTCAGATAAAAGGAAAGTTTATCGCCGATGATAAACTTATCCTTAACAACGGGAAGTTTACAACTTCTCGGACTTGAGCTCGTTTTATAAGATATTCAACATCTTAAGCTCAAGTAATTGGTTTTCAAAACTTTGAACACAATTTTTCGAGAATTTCTCAAAAGGTTTTTCTAAATCTTTCAAAATTGTGTGTTCAAAAAATGTTTTGATAAAAAGAGCATGTCTTCTGGAATCGATAATATTTACGAACCAAGAAATGTCATTCAATAATGACACGGGGTTGTAAATAAAGTTCGAGCAGAAGTTTAAAAGATTTAAAACATGCTCCATATGGTTTGCTATTATTTCCGATAGTAACCCGCTTTTCACTTTGAAGTCAAGCATTTCACCGGAAAGCTTTGACTTCAGAATCCGAAGTTATCAACTCCACAATCCAAAGTTCGTTGCAATTGATATCTACATACTCGACGATGCGACTATTCAAACGGTGACTACAGCTCTTTCAATAGAACACGGGTCAACAATTGAGGGGGAGCAATTTGTCCAGCATTCAGAATCTTTGATGCCGACAGTGCCATAGTTCACAAGTTGGTGTCAAGACAACGATATCTATTGTCCATGTGGTGTAAAGGAGAAGATAATTTCAGAAGTTACGAGGAAGACCAACATTCGTGAACAAGAACCATGTGCTTCGTTCATATGATGTTCTCCATCATTCAGGTCCAACCTCGTAAATTGCTAATATTGTGAATTCATCATCATATATTGATCTTTGCACGTGTTAAATACCTTACACTTGTGTTTAAAAGGTATTTAATTTACGTTTTAAGTACACCCTCATTAATTTGAGGGGGAGCTTGTGTAATTCATGAAGATAATTGGATTTGCATTTTTCTTCCCAAATTTTCTTAAAAGGCTATTAAATCAATTGATATTAAAAACATCGATTGGGTTAATATTTTTAATATGGGGGAGAAAATGTGATTTAATATGGGAAATGATTAATCACAAATGGTTTGACTTAACGTGTTAGCTCATCCCGACATGTGCGAAATGTTTTCGAATATCGTAGCATATGTTAAGGGGGAGCAAAATGGATTTGCACTTCAAAATGGATTTCATGGTGACATACACTTACCCAAAACATCTCTATTCACGACGGTGAAGATTGTGGTGACATAAGGATGGTAGGATATGTTAAAGTCCAATGATTTCTCTAGAACCGGAGGAATCTTCCCAAGGACATTCCATAGCTAGAAATAGTAGTCCTTAGGAAAGATGGAGAAAGATTGTGAACGTAGCTGAATGCCGACCAAGTACTTAAGCTAGCACTAGAACAATCACAACAAGGTGCTAGTGATGACGTATTGGTAATCATTGAAGGGGTTGAAGAATGAAAAAGAATTGTAAAGATAAAGGGTGTAAAGAAAGAAGCCCTCCTTACAACCTTAGGCAGAAACCGGGTCAATTCATATGCTATTGAGATCATTTATGACTCTCGATATTGAAGATAGACATCATGGACCCAGTGATGCAAGGCACAACCCATCCCAGCTAACTCAGATATCTCTCAAAAGATATTTGTTTTAATCACACGGAGACAACACATTATCTATTGATTTATTCACTCCGAATAAATTGGTATTGAAAAGGTGGCACTCCTCTCCAGCCTCCGATCACTAAAAAATCAAAATGCACGATTAAGTCTAGAGCCATTTGAGATCATCAAATATCTCATTAGGACACACTTTCATTACTCCTTGCTTGTTCACACAATGTGAAAAGTAAGAAAGATATTAAGAGTCCTACGCAAAATCTTCATGATCTTGCCTGAACATCCGAGTAATACGAAAGTATTTACAATGAAGATGGAAATCCTTCTTGAGCGAATATCAACAAGCTCATGGTAGGTGACTTGTGCGATTCTTTATGAATCAAACTTGTGATAACTGGAAAGCAACAGTGGTTTAATTCTTAAATGAATTTAAACACGTTCTAGGCCTCTACGCATTATCATATGATCTTGCCAGAACATTCAGAGTGACTCTTTATTGATCACAGTGACGAGTGGAAATCCTTCTAGTGTTAACATCAAACAGCACTTGGTAGGTAACTTGCAAGATTCTTTATGAATCAAGCTAGTGACAACTGGAAAGCAACGATGGTGCGGTTCTTAATTGAACTTCACTTGTTCCAGGAACATGAACTGACGGCTTCAAATCATGCGGATAATATTATCCAAATGATTCACTCTTTACGTTCGCAGTCAGCTTTGGACGGTCGAGTAAAGAGAACGGGTTTACCCGCGAAATCTTGTCAAGGAGGTTCTTTATTGAAACTACCTGCCACAAGTACGATATTTAATATCGTCCAACGGTCTTCACCGACCGGAGGTAAAATGCTACCGAATTAGAATGAAATGTTCAAGGCCATTTCATCCGTGTATATTGTTTGTTGCTAACTGTCTTATGCAGCGTAACAAGAAGGTGGCATTGCGGTGTACAATCCAGAAGAAGTCGTCACCACATGCTTATACTACATACACTTAGTACTTCAACAAATTCAAGAAATTCTGAAGGTCAAGTCTTCCGCTGTATCAAACTCTAAAGCTTTCAAGAATTTAAAGGTATAAGTATGTGGAACATGAAGTCACGAAGAGGCAAATTTCACAAGTGATGAATGCACAAGGTTAAGGCAAGGAAACATGCTCAAGACTAAAGTCAAAGATCACATCAAGCATATTCACAAGAACAAGATCGAAGACTCAAGCATAGTATGCTAGGTTTAAGATTTTGTAAAATGGTGTGACCTCCCTTAGGGGGAGATTGTTGGAAATGTGTTTTCCCAAAGAAAGTCTCGGTCACATCATTATTAGCATAGATCACGAGCCATAGAATATTTAGAACTTTGTAACTTGGAGCGACCTCCCTTAGGGGGAGATTGTTGGAAATACGTTTTACGTATTTATGAAGGATCGGTCGCTCCAATGATAATTATGTAATGGGCTCGTGATCCACTTTGTAAGTGTATAGTCCATATAGCCCACATGTAGGGTGGGCTATATATATACCCCTCCTAGCATGTTAGGAGGGGGTTGGTTAGTTCATTCATTTAACATTATTCATTTAATCTAATCCCTTTCTCTCTCTACTTTTCTTCCCTCTCCTTTCTCTCTCTACACCTAATCTCCTTCTTCCCCATCTCTTCCACCAAATCCATAGATCTAATCCTTCATTTACCAAATCCTTAGAAACCGTAGACCTTCAAATTAATTTGCTTTATTTAACAAAAACCAACTTTTATATTAATTAAAAGGGATTACAAGATTAATTGAAGAAAACTGGAACAAGGGGTTACCACAATACTGGACCTCCTTTTATACTACTCTTAAGAACATACTAGAATCTTAAAATCAAAACCCTAATCACTAGAAAATCCCAACTTTGCCCCTGACGCGTTTTTGAGTTTAGCTGTCCAAATTTGATCTCCATCGTTTGTTTTTGCGTTGTGAGTAAGCATTAATCCTCCACTGTTGATTTGGGACACGTCATATGCCTTGGAGGCCAAGGTGTGCTCTGATTGGTTGAAAGGGGAATTGGGGGTGGGGTCTACAGTGAGTGGGTTGAGGGTTTTAGGAGTGGGATAGCTTCCTGCGTGTGTGAATCACACGTGGGCAAGTTTAATTGAAATTTACCCAGGTTTAAGTGAAGGTAATTTCTGGAGGTGTAAAAAGGTGAATAGTTCCCTTTTTGATCCGAAATTGGGGGAAACAAAGTGTTAGGCGCCAGTTTGGTTTAAATGTTTCAAATGGTGCACTTTTGGTCCTTATGTTTTGGAAATTTTGGCAAATAAAGTTTTCCAGCCCTAAAACCGTTTTTGCTTTGTTAATATCTTTCACCTTTTTACACTTTTGGCACCAAACTTTGGAAAAGGCTTATCAAGGGTTGTTTTTGCCTTTCTTGAATAATTCAAGGGCTGGTCTTGGACAATCTTGATCTTCAAAGGTCTTCTTTGTGTCTTTAACTTCATGAGGGACCATAATTGACAAATTGATTTTGTTGAGGGACCAATCTTGTCATTTCTTCAAAGTTGAAGGACCTTTTTGCAACTTTGACAAACTTAAAGGACCAAACTTGTAATTATTAATATACAAGGGTTTTAAGTGTCATTTCTTCATTTAATGAGGATCAATCTTGTTTGTCTTCAAGTCTTCAAGGGTATTAGTTGAATATTCCATGATTAGGGCCCGGTTCATTGTACGTCTTCGTTTCTCGTGTTCGTTTTTCCTTGTATCTTGTGATCTTTTGTCTTTTTCACGATATCCATACCTAAAATACACATGAACACAAAAGCAAGCATATATATGGTATTTTATGACATTTTTATGCATTTAAAGCCCGAAAAGAACGATGAGATCATGTATAAATGCCATCTCATCACGTCCCTTTCAGCTTTTGGTCATATTATTATGCTATCATGTGGGGCGTATGGGTGCATCCTAGGTTACATGTTTTTAACAGATTATTTAGGTGAATGTGGTGTGTGCCTTGCATCCTTCACAAGGAGCTGATCCCTCCTACCTAAACTTATATTAATTAGAGGCAACCCCTCTAATTGCATGATGAGGTCACCCCTCCAAGTATTCATGCATGTTGATATTTCATGACCTATATTGGCTTAATGGTTAATATGTTAAACAGTTTTCATAAGATAAACATAAGGCTTTTCAAACTATAAAACCAGTTTTACTAAGTTATACCAGGTTTTCCAGGACTTAATCAATTCCGCTGCAATATGTTGTATATGCTTATGTTATTCATTCTATGCTTGTATATCCGTGCACTGAGCGTTATGCTCAGCCGTTTCCCTTTCATGTTTCCCAAAACGGCAGGTACTCAAGGGCGCTCGTAGATTCTAAGCGTAGGTGCATATGGATTGGAAGCTTACTAGCCTTCATTACTTTATGCTTATCATCATACATTTTGCTACTTATTTCCATGGACATTGTTTAGTCCTTTTCCTTTACAGTACTTATGTTTGTGTGTGATGAGATTTTACTTTGGGGTACCGATGTTTGTTTCCGGTATTTCCTTTATGGTCATGTAATGTTTAAGACATTTATCCTTGTATCCTTTGATGACACGCCATAATCACGCGTGACATTCCATTTATCAAAATGGGGGTGTTACACCTGTATCAATCATCTCATGTGAATTTCATGTGTACTACACGTACCGCAATCCATATGTAATTCACTTATAATACTCCACGAGTATTCTCTAGTCAATTCTCAATCATCTCAGGCGTATTCCACTTACTGATATTCTACAAGATGCTGATGCCGCTCATAACTTGGAGATGTTACTAAATGTTGATGTTGCTTCTTATTTGGGTACGAGATGCTGATGTTGTTCACAACCTGGAGATCCTACAAGACGAAGACAAAGGCGTTAGATCAAAGCGATCGGACGAGAAGATGCTTCACCACCAGACGATTTCCATCACAGTCCAATTCCCGACCTTTTAGTTACATGTCACACGTCATTTAGTTGTCTTTTCAGTCATATGAGTAGGAACCGGTACCAGCCGGCCACTCAGCTGAATAGTTACATGAATCACCGTCATGAGAATGACCATCATGGAACTGACAAACAAGACGATAGTAACCACTACTGTGACAAAAACTATTCTAGCAATCACAATAGAACATCGGTCACGGACGTGATCAGAAATACAAAAGGGTCAGCAGTCTAACCGATCTGCCAATTCTGGCATGATAACTTAAGAGTCACAATTTTATTCATTTCATACCTCGATACACATGTCAAGACATGAGTCAAGACACATGACTCACGTCCATTTTCTGAAACAGCCCTAAGAAATTCAAGGTACCTCCAAGGGGTATATCCATTTTGTTGTGCCATGTATTAATCCGGCCACAAGAATTTCAGTACCATCACTGACATATTATTCGCGTTTGGACACGCGGGGTTCGTTCTGCGTGTGACATGCAAAACACACTCAGTGAGATCTGTCACGTTTGCTTCATGACACTTTCATTTCTTGATTCCATATTTCTCGTATCCATGACCATAAAGGACGTCATTTGTATCACCCTTGTGTACGAAGGTTTTCCTTCAGTCTAATGATAAGATCCAATCTGCTAACGCACTCACCTCGGACAGATGCGAGTTAAATATGATTCTGATTATGGACTATGAACAACACACCATGCTACGATTGGTCGCCATTCATGTCAGATTATGTGCAACAATGTTTAGGCTCCTAAATAAATGCAGCATGGTTTTCCATCAGGAAAATCTGCACAAATTTATTATGCTTTCAGTATATGTCAATATTTATATCTCTTTTAAACTGCATCTTCCAGGCAGAAGACCGGGGACCGGTCTCAGTCGGCTACTCAGCAACAGCCTACTCAGCCCAAGGGAAACGTTCAGACTCAAGACCGTTCTGCTACGGATAGGCGTGGCGGTAATGATAATTATCGTAGCAACGCTGGAAACTCCAACAGCAGCAGGTCCTTATACTTACTCATTTTCTTATGTTACATGCAATAGTTCATAATTCTGACACATTAGCAATTTTCTACCAGGAATCATGGTAACAGGAGGGACCAGAACCAAAGAGGTTCACAGCCTAACCGTCCAGCTATCACTGGTATTACATCTTATAATTTTCCGCATTGTCCTTTGTACCTATAAACCATGTCTCATGTATACTGTTCTTAACAGGCTCCCAGCCAACAAGGGCACCTGTTGGAGGGTACACTCATCCTCTTTGCACTACCTACAACCGTAGGCACCCAGGGCCATGTCGCCGCGACAGCGACGCATGCTACAGGTGTGGCCTTACTGGTGGACGCGTTTACACGACTTCTCACGACCAGGCCAACAAGTCTATAGGTACCATCACTGGAATCTTGTACATGTATGGTCAAGCTGCATGTGTTTTATTTGACACGGGTGCTACTCATTCGGTCATTGCTACTGCTTATGCTAAGAATGTTAGGATATCCCCTATGCCATTAGAGAATGTACTAAACATCTCCACGCCTTTAAGAGACTCTGTACGCATAACCCATGTGTACAAGAGCCTTCCCCTAGAGTTTGACGACAAGATCCGTCCTGTCACGCACTTTCGCTGGACATGAATGATTTTGACATGATATTGGACATGGACTGGCTATCCAAACATCATGCCACCATAGACTGCCATACATATCGGGTCATCTTCGGTGATGTTAAGGCACCATAGTACATTCACAACGGGTTCGTACCCGGAAGGTCTATACAAATCATATCAACTCTGCAAGCACGTGCACTACTTTCACATGGTTGCGAGGGCTATCTAGCTATTGTTCATGACATGGATGTCGAATCTCCATCAATTCAGAATCAACCGATAGTGTCAGAATTTCCAGATGTATTTCCTGAAGAACTTTCGGGCATACCACATGCACGTGAAGTAGAGTTTAATATCGAGCTCATCCCAGGAGCTGAGCCGATTTCCAAGGCTCCTTATCGCATGGCTCCTATAGAGTTGAAGGAGATGAAGGACCAATTGCAAGAACTTCTGGAATGAGGCTTTATTCGACCAAACGCATCTCCATGGGGCGCACCGGTCTTATTCATGAAAAAGAAGGACGACAGTATGCGTCTTTGCATAGATTATCGCGAGCTCAACAAGATCACCATCAGGAATAGGTATCCTTTACCACGCACTGATGATCTGTTTGACCAACTCCAAGGGGGCAAACATTTCTACAAAATTGATCTGAGGTCGGGCTATCTTAGCTACAGGTTAAGGATCAGGATATCGCCAAAACTGCTTTCCATACATGCTATGGGCACTACGAATTTGTAGTCCTGCCATTCGGCCTTACCAATGCTCCAAATATGTTCATGGATTTGATGAACAGAATCTTCCATGAAATTCTGGACAAGTTCGTCATTGTCTTTATTGACGACATCCTGATATTCTCTAAGTCCAAGGAGGAACACGAAGACCATCTTCGTACAGTATTACAGATTCTTCGCCAGAAGCAGCTGTATGCTAAATTCTCCAAGTGTGAGTTCTGGTTAGACAAGGTGGCGTTCTTAGGTCACAATGTATCAGCAGAAGGAATCACCATAGATCTAGCAAAGGTTGAGGTTATCACCAAGTGGCCAAGACCGACATCAGCGACTGAGGTTCGCAGTTTCCTAGGCTTAGCTGGTTACTACCGTAGGTTCGTAGAGAACTTTTCCCGTTTAGCACTACCATTAACCAAACTGATGCGGAAAGGGGAGAAATTCGTCTGGACTGAAGAAAGAGAAGAGCTTTAAAGACCTAAAGCAGAAGTTAGTATCTGTATCGATTCTTACTCTCCCATCTGGTACAGGTGGATTTCAAATCTACAGTGATGATTCACGGAAGGGACTTAGCTGTGTTCTCATGCAACATGGGAAAGTGATCGCGTACGCTTCACGGCAGCTTAAGCCTTATGAGGAAAATTACCCTACGCATGACTTGGAACTTGCAGCAGTCGTGTTTGCATTGAAGATATGGAGGCACTATTTGTATGGAGAATCATGTGACATCTTCACAGACCACAAGAGCTTGAAGTACATCTTCACTCAACGTGAACTGAACATGAGACAAAGGAGATGGTTAGAGTTGTTGAAGGATTATGACATTAATCTGCAATATCATCCCGGCAAGGCGAATATAGTGGCAGATGCACTTAGTATAAAGTCCAGAATGATAAACGGCATTAAAATTAAGGAGGAAATTATAAGAGACTTAGAGCGACTAGACATTGAGATTCTGAAACGTGGACAACACGGTTACTGGGCTATTCTTAGAGTGGAACCTGAGTTACTCTCTAGGATCAAGGAAGCTCAGAAGGATGATGGTGAAATATGGGCGATAATTCAGAACTAGGAGAAGCAGACAGAATTTCGGGTAGACGCATATGGTATCTTATGGCAGGGCACGAGATTTTTTTTCTTGATGATCAAGAACTCCGAGAAGCATTGTTAGCTGAGGCTCATAGCTCCCCATTCTCTATTCATACTGGTTCGATGATATGAGCAAAATCTCATATCAGTTAATCAACAAATCACCCTAAAACACATGGAAAATACCTAACTTTTGTGCTGTAAAGCAGAATTATGTGGTGTGTTTTGTGTTTGTGCTCAAATAGGTAACAAGGATACAATTTCAAGCAAACAAGAGGAAACCAAGCTCATTTATGATGAAAAGACAAGAGAAGGATCAAAGATGACAAGTCAATTAAAGATGAAGGACCTATCTTGACATTATTCAAAAGTTGAGGGACTTAAATGCAAAGTTTGGAAAAAGTCAAGATCAAAGTCAAACATGGTCAAACTTTAAGTCAACCAAGTCAAAGGAGTCAAATGAACAAGAATGCAAGTCAAACGACTAAAATTGCAATTGGAATGAAGATAAGAGCTCATTTGAATAAACTGCCAAGATGAAGGACTGAATTTGTCAAATATGCATTAAGTTTGATATCAATCTATGTCTCATGCTTCTTAGCCAATGAAAACATAAGAAAAATAAAACATGGATCACCACCTGGACTGGCAACTCACCCACTCATTTATTAAACCGAATCCAAAACAGTGCATCCTACTACTTCCCTTTTGGCCAATCAGATTTAAACACTCAATAATTCTTTTATGCAATATGGATAATGATCCGTGTGAAGGGCGAATAACCAACAAGAACATGACACGTGTCACTCTCTTCTTCAAACGAGCCCAGGACGTGGATTTGGCTACAATGCATTTCACAAAACGTTTTCTTCATGAAAAATGCTCGTATTGAGATGACGAATGCAACTGCATAAGTCAATTAAACTGAAACCTAAAGGAGAAGAAAACCCCTTTCTTGTTCTTGGAGTGGAATTTGCAATATACCAGCTTTGGACACATGGCATCTCCCAATTGGTTGAGACACATCAGACTTCCCCAAATCTTCATCACCAACCTCTATAAATAGGATGTTGTACCTTCATTCAGCAAGTAGCTAAGTGTGAAAAAACACACACACTTTAGATTTTCTCTCCCATTTCTATTTCTCATTAAGTTAGTGAACTTCTCTCAAGAGTTTGACACACTCTTGAGAGTTAGTTATAGAAGTAGTTAAGCAGTTGTAACAGATTTTCCTTCATCAATCAATAAAAATCACAAAAAATATTCATTTCCTCTTCTCATACTCATTTCACTTACTCAATCCTTCAAGCTTGTTATTTCTTGTGATTTCATTGATCTTGAGTGATCAATGAAGTGTTGTTGATACATTGTGGAAGCTTGTTATGATCTATTCAGCTTAATCAGTCAAGTTCCAGTCCTGAGTAGCAGTTTTGTGCAGTTTGGTTTGATTTTGAACAACAATGGCTTTTGGAGGTGATATATTGGTTAATGGTGGTGTACTTATGATGTTCTTGTAGACTCTAGTTGGCCCAGCGCCACACTACTCCATCAAGGGAGGCTTCTAGCTAAAAGGCATTTGTTTTCCTGTTTTAAGTTCCACTTAACTGAATTTGCATGCTCAATTCTAGTGTAAACAATTTGTGCTGCTATGATCATGTGTTTGGGTTTGTTTTAGTGTAATCTTGTGAATTTGATAGCTTGTGAATAGACTTGTATCCTTAAGTCTGCTATTACTTGATTTCAGTCTATTTTTCATCAGTCAAGAGCTTTTGAGTACATTTTGTGTTCAAGCCTGTTAACAAGTCTGAGTTTTGGTCAAATACTTTTCATTTTACTCATAGAACATGTTTTGCTATCAGACTTAGCCTGTTTCACTCTTTTACTCAAAATCTCTTTGTAAAAGTTCATATCAACCTTGTTAACTGGTGCTTGGATCTGTCTTGATCTTGTGATTAAAGTTTGTTAGATCAGTTGAAAATTAGCTTGATTTCATTTGGTAGACAGTAAAAACATTTGTGTTAAGTTTTGTGGTCAAAAAGGCAAATGGTTTGAAAAAGGTTTGGGTCAAAGTCTGTGTTCATTGTTATTCAGAAACTTGCCCAATTCAAATCAATGCTATTTCTTCATTACTTAACTAATTTGCATGAAACCAGTTTCTAGTTGTAGTATAACATCCAAAGTTTAACTCTATGCAAGGAAATTCTACAGTCTTTAGATTTCAGTTAGAAATTAGCTTATTAATAAGCTACTTAGCAAATGCAAGTTTCTGTAAAAGGAAGTGGACTGTTTTCTTGGATAGCCAAATCTACTTCATAAATCTGGTCATTTTTCTTCACAAAGCTGTTTAGAAACATGTCTTGAGTAGTTTTGGAACTTTTCAACTTTTTCACATTTTTGGTCAAACTTGGTCAAATAAGCTCTTTTCAGCTTAATTCCATTTTCCAGCTTATTCAGTGGATAATTTTCAAAAAGAAAAGACAGTCCATACTCTTATTAAGCTGGTTGATAATTTTGAACATAAAAATCTGAATGTGCAAGTCTGGATTTTTAGTTGGCTTAATGTTGGCTTATTGAAATAAGCTATCTTAAGTTCTACTTGGTTTTAAGCAATTTCCTCATACAAACCTAACTACTTTTCCATTTTAAGTCTTTTGAAACTAGTTTGAGCTTAATTGGTCCAGTAATAACCTCATACAAGCGTATTTCTTTGAGTGTGCCCGTTTTTGTTAAATATGTCCCATTAATTGCACTATAGTCCCTAGGTTTTGTAACTGTTTGAATTTGTAGCTAGACTTGCAATTGATTAGGGTTTGCTAATTTTCAATCCCTAAACTTTCAGTTACTTGTCAAATTTGGTTAGGCTGTTTGTTAATTTGTTAAAAATTAGTTACAAGTTGTTAGAATTTACATTTTAGGTCTAAACTTTACATTTCAAGCTTAGTACTTTCAATTAATTTACATTTTAAGCACATTACTTTTATGTTTTTACATTTTGGAATTTTGTGAATAATAATTGGTATTTGCTAAGTGTTTTACGGATATATAGCTTAATATTTTTCACCCCTTTTACTTGTTGTGTGAAATAGACATAGAATATCCAAATACCCTATCAACCAAGAACAATTATAAACTTGAGATTTTTAGGACTTCAATTGGTCAAGAATCGAGAGAAAACGAACTTCAATATACTCAATTTCAAATGGCGCCGCTGCCGGTTCTTTGACTTTACGAGAGACTATTGATTGACGGTTTTCATTGGCTTTTGGGATCCGTTCACCCCGTGAACGTTATTTTTATGTATCATAAATAAAAAACACATAAAAAATCACAAATATAAAAATATAAAAACAAAAAAATAACAAAAACAATTCTTTTCCTAAAGAATTGACCAAAAAAATAAAAAATTCAAAAAGCAATCTTTTTCCTAAGAGATTGCAAACGAAAATATATATTATATCGGTTTTCATCGTTTTTGCGTACATATAGTATATTTCTTAAAAAACCCAATAAATACAAAAATATTTTCTCTATATTATTATATGTACATACGTATACATATACGAACAACCAATACACATATCTCCATAAGTATTGCTTTTGCAATACACCGTGTTAGGGAGCGTTCCGGTCCTTGACACTTGTATCGATCAAATTTAATTAAGCAAGAATAGATAAATGCTTCCAATAGGCAATAATTCGAAGAATACAAACTACAAAGTGAATAGAAAGGCGATGTGCTATAAAATGCCATCTAAGGGTTAATAGGTACTTAAGTGCTTCGCGCCACCTAACCCCCCGTTCACTAGTGCGTATTCTAAGAAGGAAGGCTTGATTGGGGGTCTTTCAACCAAGTAGTAATTACATATATTGTACTTTCTTGTGGATATTTCATATTGAATCTCAAAGAGGATAATCCCTTCTTCTTCAAAGTCGAACGAGAGCTTCTCTCTCACTCCTTGTATTGAGTTGCATGCTCACTCGCGGGCGTGCACAAATACCATTTGGTGTACAACCCCTTCCTCCCAAAAGGAAGAAAATGAGAAAGAGTAAAAACACCACCGTCCATCAAGCCGATCCCAAGAATTGTGCTTTGATCCACACATAACAAGAAGCCATGGTCGACGTTGACACTCGACCTTTGATGGAGTACTTGCAATCCAATGTGCAAGGATATTCCGATTCTATCAAGATACCCGATATTCCCACAAACACCTTTGAGCTAAAGACATCTACGATTAACTTGGTTTCAAACACACCATTTTTTGGGAATAAGAATGATAATCCACATGATCACCATAAGAAGTTTCTTGCTCTTTGCAATACCATTAAGTACAATGGAGTTCCCCATGATGCCATTAAATTGATATTGGTACAATTTTCACTAGAGGGCCATGCCAAGCATTGGTTAGATACACAACCACTCGAGAGCATTACTACATGAGATGGTTTCACTAAGAAATTTTTGAACAAGTTCTTTCCTCCATCTAAGACCACGACTTTGAGAAACTTAATTATAGGCTTTCAACAAAAACCTAGTCAAACCTTTAGTGATGCTTGGGAGGAGTTCAAAGAGTTAATGAGAAAATGCCCAAATCATGGATTCGATGAAGTTCACCAAATCAATACTTTCTATGATGGATTAAGAACACACCACCAAGATTCACTTAATTCTTCCGCGGGTGGAAATATTCTTGCTAAATCCATTCAAGAAGCTTGGGACATTATTGAGACCAAATCGATGGTGCAAACTAACACATAATTTGAAGAAAGGGTACATGTTGTGCAAAATAATTCTCAAACACCTTGTGATAACCATTTCCTCAAGAGTCACCAAGAGATACTTCAAAGAATGGATAGGAATCAAGAGATGAATCTTAAGGCAAATCAAGAACTAATCCAAACCATTAAGGGCCTTTCCTTGAATAATTCCACCAATGATGTGCATGCTATTACTCTTTCATGTGAGACTTGTGGAGGTCCCCATTCCTACCAACAATGTGACAAAGTTAAAGGTTATTGTTAATGCAAGTGATGCCTAAAAACATTATTAGTGTTAACTAATCTTTCTTAGTTTTGATCACAACAAACTATACAACACATTTAGTATAAAACATAAAACGAATTATTTAACTAACACTATCATCAAGGTAATAATCATATCACTAACCTTTCTTAATCATACTTAGTGATCATCAAAATGATTATCCTTAAAACTCACTTTTGTTAATATGACAAAAGACTTTTTAATAAACTTTCTTTTTTAGAAAATGTTTTATTAAAATGGAAAATGTAAATTTGAAAATAGCATATTCCATTTGCTATTAGAATATCCTTTGAAGGCTTAAAATACCTCAGATATTCCTACCCCACTAACAGACAAAAAACGGAGCGTAGTCTACGGGCGGAACCTTAAGTAGCTGGGCGGTTCCTTAGCGATAAGGAACCGCCAGGCTAGATAAGGTACCGCGCCCAGATAGCCGTTGTACATTGTCTCCTTTAAATAGTGGATCAAATCTCATTTTCCAACAAGCCTCTCTGGACGTTTTTCCTCAGCCCCTTTCTCTTTTCTATAGCATAATCATTAGTAAATGATCACTTAATATGTTAAGTATGTTTACATATGATTATCCTCTTGATCCCCTCCTTTACCTTGTCCAAAGAGAAGATCACTCACTTACTAGTGTTGTGATAAAGGTGAATCCATGAGCTAGTCATATTCATCATGATACCCTTTTTGTTTTATGTTAATCCATTGTATTTATGAATACTTGGACTAGTTGTGTTCATCCAAGTTATTTGTGAATACTTGGATTTGTTATGTACATCCATTGCATATGTGTTTGCTTGGATTTATGTTGTGTAGATCCAAGCTACATGTGTGTACTTGGATATGTTTAGTTGAGTTGTAATAGATTGATTATAAGTTCTCACTAAACTATAAAGTGATGTGGTTGTGTCTTGTAAGTTCTCACTTAACTTAAAAGTGATTAGTAGTTGTATTGTGTGAAGTTCTCACTTAGCTTCAAAGTGAAGAGTCGTGAAGATTGGTTCTAGCTTTGGATTAGAACTCGACATCTAGCCTTGTGTCGTAAAATGGTGAAGTAGGCAACATCGTGAAGATTGGTTCTACCTTGAGATTAGAACTCGACATCTAGCCTTGTGTCGTTAAATTGGGAAGTAGGCAACGTTGTGTAGATTGGTCCTAGCTAAAGATTAGGTCTCGACATTTAGCTTAGTGTCGGAAAATAATGTAAGCGACGATGTAAGGTTTTCTCCGCCAAGAAGGGAGCTTGTGGATATAGTGGAAATCTCAAGTAGGTGTACTCGAGGAGTGGAGTAGAAACGAGGATAGAGCCTCATTGTCGAACCACTATAAATCTTGGTGTCTTCCCACTAGGTTGTCTCCTTCCTTACTCTTTACTTATTTCATTATCATTACACTTACCTATTATCTTTGCTAGTGCATTTGAATTGAACCTAATCATTATGCAACTTAGCTTTAAGTAAAAGATAATTTTGATACAAACCAAATTGAAAGTAATTTTAATTAGCTTGACAATCGAAGAGAAACTATTCAACCCCCCCTTTCTTGTTTCTACAATTGGTATCAGAGCGATGGTCACTTAAGATCTTTGAAGTATATTGTACTTTGAAACTTGGATCGATCCATTGTCTCCTCAAATTAGAAGGTCAAGTTGTATTAAAGTTTCTCTTTGGTCTAAACTATTTCTTCTTGGAAAATAGGTATTTTAATTGATCATATTGCATTAGTAGCATTTATACATTTTAGACCTACCTTTGAAATGTATCTACTAGTTTGCTATCTTGGTTTGTGTAGGTACTCATGAAAATCAATCATTTAATTGGTTGTGAATTGAGTCAATTGCACTTGTAGAAGATTCATCTTCATCGATCTTCAACATCCTTGAATGATGACATCAAGATGATTGGGAATGATACTAGTCATTGAAGACCTAGTATTCATCATAGTCACTTTTGGGGCTTGCATTGATGGATTGGAATGCTTTTTGTGGCCAAGGTACGTTTTTGTTCTTCCACACGCCCTTTGATCAATCTTTTGATCATTACTTGACTATGTGCTTGTTCTTGGCATCCTTGCCTTGACATTTGCTTGTAATTTGTGATTCCTTTCCTTTATCCTCTCAAACCTTCATTGCTTGGATACTTGACTCACTATGGTGATGTAGAGTGAGTTAGTAGTAGCTTAAAGTATCAAGCATGATATCCATGGTTTGCACTCATACGGTTAGTAGGCCCTTTGTGGGAGAGAAAGTGAATCAATACCTTGCTCGTACTTTGGTCTAGACTAAGGCTATTATTGAAAGTGATCTTAGTCTACACATCAATATTTGCTTTGTGTTTATTCATTACCAAAGCTGTTTAACACTTCGCCAGAAAGGCACGTCTTAAACCACTATATATGACACAAGCTCTTCGTTACCACTATTTGAAGATTGTCATTAATCCCTTGAGCATTAGTCCTAGTCATGATTCACTTCCCTTGACTTCTCTCCACTTTGCTGTTTTGCTACGAGTAGTCGTTTGTCCATTTCGGTTCTTTTCGATCTCGATTCAACTCGTAATCCTTCATTAAAGCATATTGCCTAGTGTTATGATGATCCAATGTTATTCTAAAAGGTTCATGATATAATTTTAAGTATTTTAGAAAAACTTGGTTTTTAAAATTTGGCGTTTTTCATTGGTAAAAACCAGCCTCTGTAGGCGGTTCTTTATCTCTGGCGGTTCAAACCCGCAGTTCTTTATCGATAAGGAACCGCGGGCAGTAAAGTTTGTCAGAGCGCCAGTTTTAATAAAATAACCTTTTTCAAACCAAACCCTCTCTCTCCTAAAAACACACAGCCGACATTTTTCATCTTTTCCACCATTGTTGAAGCTTCAAAAACCTTCAATCAATCAAATTAATTGATTCCAAGTTGTGGGTTTCACTCATCCTTCATCAAACATCAATTAATCATAAGTACTTTCTTTCAATTTCATCTATTTTGTTCTAGGGTTCATCCTTTCATAATTGGGGATTTTTAAAATTGAAATTGAATTAGAACCTTAATTGGAATATTGGTTGACATGGTTACTTTACTATGATTCCTTAGGTTCATATTCATTGAGATTTCACTAAAACCTACTTGTAGAACAAATTTGAATTTTGACTAAATGTTTTTGGTTAAAAGATGTAATTGAGATGAAGCCATGAACAAATAGGTAGTTGCATTGTTAATGCTTACCTAAAAACATTGTTTTGAAAAACCAATGTTCTAGTCCATTGTTGATCCAACATAGGTCATATGTTCTTGGTTAATAATGGAATAGACACATTGTGAACATGAGAATGTTATGGATTCAATCCTTTGTTTGTCAAGAAATTGATATAACACATTTTCATATTTTTGAGCTTTAAGTTTATTTTTTATATGAGTAATTGGAAAACTATCGTCTTATGTTTATATTAGGTACTAATCATGCCTTCTCAATATCAAAAGGATCATCAATTCACTAGACAATACATGCCAAACCTTTCCCAAACCTATGCTTCCACTCAACTTCGAAACTCATTTCCATCCCTTTCTACTCGTTGTTTCCATGAGGGTAGGGTCGTTGACGAGGGAATAACGGGTTATGACTATATCCAATCTATGTTTGAGCTTTCGGGGTTTGATTTCTTGCTCAACATAGAAGAAGATATTTACCCCTTGTTTCTTATTGAATTCTTTAGCACCTACTCCATGCTTAAATACAATGGAGAAATCTTCATTCGATTCGTGTTGAATGATCAATTGATTCAATACTCCCTCGAAAACTTTGGTGAAATTATTGGTGTGCCATATGAAGGCACTTGTCGTTTTACGGATAAATGGAGACTTGATGCTCTCTTGGAATCCTATGATAAACCTCCAAATGACCTCACCGAAATTGATCTAGAGTTTATCCTTGACATCATTTCGAAATAGCGTGATGGAAACGTTGTGAGAAGCCTTCATTCAAATGTGCGAAATGTGAATTGATATGAAGTGCTCTCTAGCGACCTTAAGGATTTTATGGTCCAATGGGCAAATATCCTTAGGAAGAATGTCTTTTGTCTTGGTGGAAACCGAGATCATATCCCGGCTTGTATGGTGCATATGTTGAGTTCAATCTTTACATCCACCAAGTACAATTTGGCATTCTATTTCGCTCGACGAATAAATTATGCCCTTTCAAAGCCCAAAACAAACCTTCCCTTTGCTATGCTTCTTACTCGCCTTTTCAAAGGGGTTGCTCATGACTTTCCCCACCTCGATCTTTCTCGCTTTCTCCCGGTTCATCGGGTTATGTTGCCTATTCAAGAGGTGTATGCAAGAAAGCCAAGAAGTGATCGAGGTTCGCGAAAATCCGATCATCAAGAGACGGATGATGAGGACACCTATATGCCAACAAGTGATGGTGATGGCATAGGTACTAGTTCTCACTTCAACTCTTCGAGTAATTCCCACCCATCCTCAAACTCATTCGTGGATGGACTTGAAGACTTAGCTCCCCCACCTCATTACTCCTCTAGTGAAGTACCGGAAGATCTCAACATGGAGCATCTCTATCGTGAAAATCTTAGGACTAGAGGTGAATTTCATGAACATCGGGTTGAGTCAAGGAAGGGATTCAAGTATTTGGGGAATATGATCAAGGGATTGGGCAAGAAGAGAAGGTGAAGGCTTTGAAGTATTTCAAAGAATACATGTTGGTAAACATGTAATGTTGAACAATTTTTTTTATCTTGGATGTGTATTAACTAAATTCTACTTGTGTGGATTATTTGTGTTTTATCCTAATGATTATCTATGTCATTGTGATTATGATTTGCATAGCTTTGCGCATCCTATGTGTTAGTTAGCTTCCTAGAGTTTGGTCAGTAGTTAACTTTGGCTTGAAAATCCTTTGATAAAAATCTGGGCTAACCAAAATTTGAGAAAATACCACTTTTGAACACCACTGGTCGCGGTTCCTTATCAACCCGCGGTACCTTATCGATAAGGAACCGCCGACCTTAGATAAGGAACCGCCGGCTACTGTGTCCGACAAAATCTTTGCTTTACACTATTTTCCTTAATCTGTGTAAACCTTGCTTGATTCTTTGCAAAAACATGCACATTTCCTAAACTAGGTTAGCTAAATTCATTGTTCACATAAAATGTTTTTAACCCATTACTAGTTTGGGTCATCCCCTCACCCATTTAAACCCACCTTGTTAGTCATGTTCTTCACACATCAAAACATCCTTCCCTAACCCTTAAACCACCTTTGTCAACCATGGTTTCTACAAAAACCTCAAACACTTACAAAACCTCCAACCCAAGGAAAACACTTAAGATTAGGATTAAGGTACCCAAGCCTAACTCCTCACCCTTTCACACACCCAAAAATGAGATGGTTCCAATCCTCATTTCCTCATCACCTTCACCACCCCTTGCACCATGCAAGACAACCTCCACCCATGGTACTAACCACTCTATTGGTTCTACCTCCTATTCATTCCACTCAAGAATGAATGAGCTCTCATCACCCTTCACTCCAAGTGCACCCTTGGATGTGACTACACAACCACAACCAATCCAAAGCATTCCTTTTGTGAATGACTTTGATGACACCTTGGTGACTTCACCATTTACCCCTCCAAACTCACCCATTTCACCAACCTTGGAGAACATACCTCCACACTCACCTATTTCTCCTTTGGAGAACTTGCCTCCACACTCACCCACATCACCCTTGGAGAACATGCCTCCTCCACCTCCACCACACTCAAACATTCCAATTTTAGGTGTCCCACTTTCCATCCTCTTGGATGATCCTTACTATGGGTTTCAAGAGACTCATGGTCCTAATTGTCCATGTTGCCTCTACAACCACTACATCATCCATAACCTTAGGATGGAAATGTTTGGAATAAATAGGAGGTTTCAAGAGTTCTTGCTTGCCTTGTTCTCCATGCCTTCTCCTAGGAGATGAATGATGAGTTTTCTAAATAAATGTTTTTCAACAAAACTAAGCCTAAGAAGACTACTCATCTAGATTTAATGTTAAGCTAGCTTTGTATTAGTTAGTTGTTTTTCTTTTCATTTGTCATTGTATTTGCTTCCTTCATGAGTGTTTCATGAAGTTGATCTATGGATTTGTCTTTATGTGTTTCTATCCTTATGTGCACATTAATCAACTTTAATTTGAAATTAAAATTGAACCTAAATCTATCACAACCTCTAAAAACTTGACTAAAATTGGTTCAAAATGATATCTAAATATTTTGTCACCCTTTGTCAAGACATTCTTTGTGAATATGTTGCTTTTATGCAACCCTAGCATAATTTAGTGCTAATAGAGGTAAAATTCCAAGATTTGCAACTTGGAAAAACTTGGTTTCAAGTCCACTGCATGCGGCTGTTGGGAATAAAATGTAGCCAGTCCAATTGAGCGCTGACAAGAGGAAAACAAGCGTTGATAAGAAGAATACAAACGCTGACAAATCAAGCATTGACAGGAAGAAGTCAAGCGTTGATAGGTTGAAGACAAGCACTGATAGAAAGATATGGTCTACGCGTATTATGTTTCTAGTTTGTTTCTAGTAAAGATAGGATCAACATTGTATTTTCTATAATTATCTTTACCTAGAATAGTTGATACGTAGACTCTTGTACAAGGCTTCTTATATCTATAAAAGAAGACCTTTAGGTTATGTTTCATATTAGTTCTCATACGTTAAACACTTTCATTGTAAGCAAGTTCGTTATTATCAATCAAGTGAAAGTTTGTTTTACATCTTTTGTGTGTTCTTGTTTAAGTGTTAATTCCGCATAACACTTAAATTACTTTATACATAAACAAAGTTTCTCTACGTGTATAACTTGATCTAATCTCGTTTGCACAAGCTAAATCGATCTAAGTTTGGGATCAACAAGTGGTATCAGAGCTTGTTGAGAAACTTTGATCTAAAAGAACACAAGAACCCTAAATCACCAAAACCCTAATTTTCACAAAACCCTAAAAACATTATGTCCACTAATACTCGGCTTTTACACCAAGTATAAAATATTGTTGTCCCAAGTCTTTTCGAATTGATTACCGGTCTAAAGTGCGACTCAACCGTCTTTTGGTGAATCAAGAGAATGGTTTAATTTGTTTATCTAATTTTAACTAAAAGCAAATAAGTAAGTGTCGTTGAGTAAAGTTAAAGTGTTTAAGAATTAAACTAAAAGCTATGTAGAAAAACTTTAAGTAAAAACCTTAAAACTTAAAAAAACATGTGCCATCGCAATATAACAATTCATTTCTGTCGGAATGCACCAAATCATAACCATCGGAATATCACTAGAATAAGCTATCGGAATAATCAATACAAAGGTCCATCGGAATGCAAAAACAAAATACCCATCGGAATGTTTTCAGATCGCAAAGATCCAGATCGGAATGTTGTAAAAACTTCTATCGCAATGTCGCTGTCGAGAAATGGGCAACACTTCGTCTTAGCAACGACCTTGATCCCGTCGGAATGTGCGATCGCAATGAGCGATCGCAATCCAGATCAGAATAAGGGGGAAATGACAACCTGATCGCAAAGTAGAACCCTATTGGGTTATTGCGATCAAAACAATGACACTCGTCGGAATGTGCGAAAACCCCAAGATTGCGGTGGAAGCTAACTTAATCCGAAATTGGTGGCAAATTTTAAAACTCAATAAGCTGCTACAATAAGCTATTCTACTCGAGCCTAAAACAATTCAAAAAGCTTAAACTTGCGACTTTTCAAAACGGAAATCAAACAATTTATGAACGAAACTTTTGTGATGACTAAATCCTTTGTGATATCCGAAAATCAATAAGCTAAAACTCGAATAAGCCAATAAGCATTAAAAGCTTACAACTTATACGTTTAGAAGCATATGTAGGAACAAAGGGAATGAATCTTCTAACCATACAATCTCAACTTCAATCACGGAACATGGAAGATTCGGATCAAAGAAAAGATTTCGAATCAAAAACCAAGTAAACCAAGAAATGTAGAAGAAGATTAAAAACTCAAAAGTTAACTTGAATTAGATAGACGAAATCTAAATACAAGAATGATGATGAAAGCTTACAAGAAAGGAAGGAATGAAAAACTTAGTGAGAGAAAGTTTAGAACTTTCTCTCTCTAAAACTAGAAAGAAAAGTGCAAAATGAAAAACTAAAAATTAAAGACTAACTCCCTCCTAATGTGTATTAGGAGGGTATTTATAGGGAAGGTGGAAGGAGTGCATGTGTTGCATCTTCTTTCTTTTCTTTCTTCACGTCTTCTCGACTCGACTTTAATTCTTTGTCTTTTCTCGATGTTGTCTCGGGATTTGAACTTGTCTTTTAATTTTCTTCTTCTATTAGACTTAAGTTCTTCGACTTCATTAAACTTCCGTCTTTAGACTTTTTTTTTCTTCGATAAATCTTCAGAATAGGTCTTGGACTTCCGTTCTTTTTGCACTCTTGATCTTTTGACTTCGTCTTTTCCCGTTTTCTTCGATAAAATCCCGTGAAAGCCCGTGTTTTCTTCGTTTTTCATATTTTGGTCCTAAAACACAATAAAAACACAAACCACGCATAATTCCGACTTTTACGACATAAATCACACGTTTTGGTCTTGTTATTATTGGAAATAAGCGGCAAAAGGATAAGTGTTTTCACACTTATTAAATCCCCTACACTTGACCATTGCAATGCCTCATGCAATGCATTAATTTTAAAGCACGGTTTACCTTGGCCTTTATTAAATACTAAACATAAAAAGATAGAAACAAGTAAGGAAATCAAACACTTACATAGGTTTTGGCAGCCATGAACGTTTATCATCCTCAAGTTTCACATTCCCCATACCAAGCTTAAAAACGAGATCATTGTTATTATAAGTTAGCAAACTAACACGAACTCATGTGGGCCAATTATTCACTTAGACTCCCTTATTCATAGGTGTATCTCTTATATTTTATTTTTGTCTTGAATGATCACAAGGATGCATTGTTTGACTTATTTCGATAGTTATTTAGGCCGAAAATAAACTGAACAATTTAATTAATAGTTAGCTAAAGGACCAAATCTTTTAAAACTGCTTCTCGGGACCTCATAAAGTTCATATCTTGGCATAACACGCTTCACGATTTGAGACCTTTCTCGGACCGATATTTGGCAGCGACTTCATACTTCGAATCTTTGAGAGACGTTCATGAACTAATGGCCTTCTCTTCATAATAGAAATTTCTTCACTTGAAGTTTTGAGAGATTCTTCATAAATGGACCACGACTTCTTCATTTTTCTCCAATCTTTATTTTGGACTTTGATATACAACGATCCGCCTCCTTTTAGGACTTGGATCTATTTATCTTCATACCTTGCTAGGGTCTTTTCGGATAGACTTCTCCATGACTTTTGGGGAGTATTTGCTTTTCGTCGTGTGTCTCGATCCTTCATATTGATTTTCGATAAATGATTCTTTACATCACTTTTGGATCTTTAGCAACAAAATGTAGCCCTCATGCCTTGTTAGGGCCTTTTCAGACTCGCTAATCTTCTCATCCCGCTTCAATAAGTTATGCCTTGGCTATGAACTCTAATCCGTACCGAGCAACTTTTAAACGATCTGGGGCTAGAAGCTAAGTAACCTTTTAAATCGCACAACCTTATTTATTGCAGATAAATTTATTAACAAGCAAAGGGAGAATAGGCTTATAATTAAATCACATAAATTCACGAAAGAATACCAAACTTATAATTGACTCTATCATCTCTCATTCTCCACAGTTTAAAATCTCAAGGAATGAGACTCGTGGATGCTTAGCCTATTAACTCAAAGTTTTGGGTTTTCGAGTCATCTATAGGATCTTGCAAATTTTTAGACTTTTTCAAGTTTAGAAATCGCATTTTAAAGTTCCCTTGATAAACAACTCTCTAGGGTCGATTATAGGAACTTGCGAAAAGTTCTTGTTCTTAACCCGTGAGAGTTAAGACTTTCGCGTTTTATAGCTCCCTATATAAAAGCCTAGCAAAACTTGACTTAAACACGTTAAGGATACTAGCTAGAGTAACTTAGATAAGTAAACTCGGGTTGAGTCAAAAGATTCACGACTTTGAAAAAGTTAAAAACCACTTTATTTAAGCAAGGAAAGAAAAATAATCATAACAAAGGAAAATACAACTATACAACTAGGCCAAAATAGATTAAAAATTTTGAAAAATGTCGAAAAATCAAATTTTCTGGTTAAAATGAGGGCAAATTCATGGAAAAGACCACTTACTTCGATAGAAGTCCCCCCTACACTTGATATAAACATTGTCCTCAATGTTTAAGCATGTGGGAGTAAACTCCCCTACACTTAAGACATTGTGCACTTTGTTTAAATCTTGCTAAGGGAAAGACAACTAAAGTGAATTCAATGGGAACATATAAAATATGAAATATTGAATCACAAGAGTTTAGGATAGAACCAGGAAGATGGGAACACGGTATCACGGTTCGTCAAAAGTCATCAAGACGCTCTTGGAAGCTTTAATCCCTGCACAGCACAAGAAACAAGACAACAAACACATACGGGGCTCCCCCTACACTTATTATGAAAGCAGTAAAGGATAGATCACGGGTTGCCTCCCGAGAAGGGCTTGTTTTTGTTCACCGAGTTACGAGCTTGACTCGACCCAAATTTAGTTCATGGGAAACGTGGCGAGGGATGGAATCATCTCATGAGAGATGTCCTCACCAAAGTACAGCTTTAAACGCTGGCCATTCACCTTGAAATTGGGCCCATTTAGCTGAGAAAGCTCAATGGTCCCATATGGAAAGACTTTGGCGACAGTGAATGGACCAGACCAGCGGCTCTTCAACTTGCCAGAGAAGATCTTCAACCGAGAGTTAAAGAGTAGAACTTGATCACCAACGTGGAACTCTTGGTTCTTTATCCTTGCGTCATGAATGATCTTGGTCTTCTCCTTGTAGATCAGTGAGTTCTCGTAAGCTTCATTCCTCAGTTCGTTGAGCTCGTTGAGTTGAATCTTGCGATGATCACCGGCTTTGTTGATGTCGAAGTTAGCCCACTTCAAGGCCCAGTGCGCCTTATGTTCCAGCTCGATGGGGAGGTGGCAGGCTTTCCCGTACACAAGACGATAAGGCGGACAGCCGATCGGGGTCTTATAAGCAGTACAGAAAGCCCACAGAGCATAATCTAACTTATCGGCCCACGTGGCGCGATGCTCTCCCACAGTACGCTCCAAAATTCGCTTCTATCCACGGTTGGATATCTCGGCTTGCCCATTGGTTTGGGGATGTTATGTGGTGGAAAGACGGTGATTAACACCATACTTAGCCATGACTCTTGCAAATTGATCGTTGCAAAAATGAGTCCCGCGGTCACTGATAATAGCACGAGGAACGCCGAATCGAGCGAAAAGTTGCTTTAAAAAGTTCACAACCACCCTCGTATCATTCGTAGGGAGAGCCTTAGCTTCAACCCATTTAGAAACGTAGTCGACGGCGACGAGGATGTACTTGTTCCCTTTGGATGATGGAAATGGCCCCATAAAGTCGATGCCCCATACGTCAAAGATTTCACATTCTTGTATGAAATTTTGAGGCATCTCGTCCTTATGTGTGATCTTGCCTTGGCGTTGGCAAGCATCACAATGCTTAACCATTTCGTAAGCGTCACGATAAATGGTGGGCCAATAGAATCCAGAATCAAACACTTTCTTAGCGGTGTAGTTGGGACCAAATTGACCACCGGTGGGTCCTTTGTGGCAAGCCTGGAGAATGTCAAAAGCTGCCGGTCCGTCAACACATCGACAAATGATCAGATCAGCACATTGTTTGAATAGAAAAGGGTCATCCCAAAAGTAAGTCTTGACATCATTCAAGAACTTCTTCTTTTGTTGGGATGTTAACCCTTTGATGAGAACACCACCCGCTAAGTAGTTTGCAATATCCGCAAACCACGGGGTGTCATCAAGATTGAGATTTATAGACATTAAGGTCTCAAGGGGGAAAGAGTCATTGATCTCTTTGTTCGGATGATCCCCTTGGTATGGATCCTCAAGTCGACTCAGATGATCCGCGACTAGGTTTTCAGCACCCTTCTTGTCACGAATTTCAATGTTGAATTCTTGAAGGAGTAAAACCCAGCGAAGAAGTCTTGGCTTAGAATCATGCTTAGTCATCAAGTACTTCAACGCGGAATGGTCCGTGTATACGATGGTGGTGGATAAAACAAGATAGGGGCGAAATCTTTCAAAAGCATAGACAACAACTAAAAGCTCTTTTTTGGTTGTCGTATAATGCAATTGAGCCCCCGTCATTGTTTTGCTAGCATAGTGGATTGGTTGGAAGTGTTTATTCACTCTTTGGCCCAAAACCGCACCAATATCAAAGTCGCTAGCATCGCACATCAACTCAAAAGGCAGCTTCCAATTAGGGGTAACCAAGACCGGCGCCTTAGTTAGCTTATCCTTAAGAAGATTGAAGGCTTCGATACACTCTTTAGAAAAGATAAAAGGAGTATCTTTTTCAAGAGGTGGGTCATCGGGCGAGCGATTTTAGAGAAATCCTGAATGAATCGACGATAGAAGCCCGCATGACCCAGAAAACTTCTCACACCCTTCACGGTTGAAGGTGGAGGTAATTTGGCTATGACATCTACTTTAGCACGGTCGACTTCAAGACCGGCTTTAGAGATTTTGTGTCCTAGCACAATGCCTTCTTTAACCATAAAATGACATTTTTCCCAATTCAAAACAAGGCGAGTGTCTTCGCACCGCTTAAGCATGCGTTCCAAATTGGCAAGGCAAGAAGAGAAGGAATCCCCAAAGACCGAGAAATCATCCATGAAGACTTCCATGGTTTGCTCAACCATGTCATGGAAGATAGCCAACATGCACCTTTGGAAAGTCCCGGGGGCATTGCATAAGCCAAAAGGCATCCTTTTGTAAGCAAATGTGCCATAGGGACAAGTGAATGTTGTCTTCTCTTGATCTTGGGGATCGATGTGTATTTGGAAATAACCCGAGAAACCATCAAGAAAGCAGTAATATTCATTAGCCGCTAAACGTTCAAGCATTTGGTCCATAAAAGGTAGAGGGAAATGATCCTTTCTCGTGGCATCATTGAGTTTGCGGTAGTCTATACAAACTCTCCACCCAGTAACGAGACGGGTGGGAATCAACTCGTTTTTTGCATTGGGCACAACGGTGATACCGCCTTTCTTAGGCACACAATGGACTGGACTAACCCATGGTGAATCCAAAATAGGGTAAATCATACCCGCATCAAGAAGTTTGATAACGTCTTTTTTTATGACTTCATGGATTTTAGGATTCACCCTTCGTTGGCTTTGAATTGTGGGCTTAAAGTCGTCCTCCATGAGAATTTTATGTGTGCAGAAGTGAGGATCAATTCCGCGAATATCGGAGATTTTCCAAGCGATAGCTCTTTTATGCTTCTTCAACACGGCGATAAGTCGGGCTTTTTCTTCTTCTTTCAGGTCCTTCGCGATGATGACCGGTAACTTCTCGTTGTCTTCAAGGAAAACGTATTCAAGATGGGGAGGTAGGTCCTTAAGCTCAAGAGTGGGGGGGGGGGGGTCCTCAATAGATGGTGACACTAACGATGGATCATCATTAGTCACCTCTTGATAGGTGTGAAAACACCCATCCTTTTTACCACTTAATTACAATAATAACCGAGCCAAAACGTGTATTTTATGTCATTTATGTCGGAATTATGCGTGGTTTGTGTTTTTATTGTGAGTTAGGACGAAAAGGTGAAAAGTGGAGAAAACACGGCATTCACGGGCTTTTATCGAAGAAAAAAGACGAAAGATGAAGTCGAAAGATCAAGAGTTGAAAAAGAACGGAAGTCCAAGACCAATTCTGAAAATTTATCGAAGAAAAAGTCAAAAGACGGAAATTTACTAAAAGCCGAAGAACTCGAGTCTTATTTATGAAGAAAATTCAAGACGAGTTCAAAGAAATCCCGAGACAAAGTCATTAAGTCCAAGATTAACAAAAGATGAAGAAGGGAAGGACTTAACTTTGCAATTAAGGAAAAGAGGAAAGAGGGAGGAAGCTTCCTAAGCCCCTCCCTAATCACCACTATAAATAGGCCATTAGTCTTCATTTTTCAAGTTGTTGGTGGCTTGACAAACCACTCTTCCACCATTTTCATTTCTTGTCATTTCATTTCTTTCACTTTAATTAATTGTTATGCAATTTTAATCATTTTAATTTTCAAGTAAGTTTTCATTATTGGTTCTTTAATCTTTGCTTTTCTTGTCTTAATCTTTCATCTTCCTTTCTTGATTCTTATTTACTTTTGGTGCGAATTACTTATGACCCGTGTTGTTCATTTATGTGTTCGTGCATAAAAAGTTTATGTTTTTATTGTTTGATCCAAAAAGTTGCTTAATTTTGAGTCGGATAAGTTGAAACAAGTGCTTATTTGATTCGATTAATATTGGTTCGATTTAGTTTTTGGAATAAGCTCATTTCAATAGCTTATTGCCTTTGCTTTTCTCGGATTCCTTATAAATCGGAAAGGGTATTAAAACCCCTTTCCGATCGTTCATTCCGACCAGCAACCAATTCCCACCCTTTCCGATTGAACTCCAATCGGAAAAGGGTTTGTCCATTCCGACGATAGCCTATTTTAGTATTCCGATTGGAGTTTTTCTGCACATTCCGATCTGTCCATTTGTTGGTTATTCCGATTGGGATTCATAGCCATATTCCGATTAGCTTTCTGTTGCACATTCCGATCATGTCATTCCGATCGGGTACATTCCGATCGGATCCCTATGATTCCGATCGGGTGTATTCCGATGGAAGGTTTTGTTTTGTTTTAATATTTAGCTTAGGTTAAAATGTCAATTTCTCTCGTTTTATTTTCGTTCCGCATTTTTACTTTGATTGTCAATTTACTTTTCGTCAAGTTTTAATTTCACGTCATTTAATTTCTCGTCGTTTACTTTTAGAGTTTTAAATATTGCACCGTTTACGTTTCAACTAGTTTTAGTTTTAATTACCCGTCCTTTATTTTTAAGTCTCGCACATTTATTTTACCAAAACCAAAAATATTTGTTTTCACCAAGAACAACTAATCTCACACAATTAACCGGAAATCAATTCGAGAAGATACCGAGAAAACGAACTTTCAACGAGTAAAAATATCTACATTAAAATGGCGCCGCTGCCGGCTCTTTTCGTGAAGATTAACGGTTTTTTGTGAGAGACGCGTTGGCTTTTGGGATCCGTTCACTCGTGAACGTTATTTTTCTTGTCAAACAATTTTCAAAAATCCAAAAACATTTGAAAAATCATAAAAGCATTTCTTTTTTAAAGTTTTGCACCAAAAATATTCTTCTTGCTTATCTATCTTTCTTTATGGATTTTTATGTCCATTGCGTCGGGTGTGGGAGAAAATTGTACGGGAACGACTCTTGTCAATGGTGTACATGTGAGCGGTGCGGCAACGATATCGACAACACACAATTCGGATTTTGTCCTTTGTGCAACTCGACTAATTCGTCCTTTTTGAACCCACCTCCTGTTCCCACGTGTACCTATTGTGGAAGTGATTCTCATTGGCATATTTCGTGCCCGGTTCCATACCCGTATGATCACGGGCAAGAACCGGGGTACAATTATGACTATGATAATAGATATCCACAAGACGCACCCAGTCTTTCTCCTCAACCGTTCTGCAACAACTGTGGGGGTCCTCATGATACCTATTATTGTCAACCAACGAATTATTATGAGCAAAATCCGTGTCCTCAGTTTTCTTCACCAATGGATTATTATGAACCAAACCCGGTTTCTAATTCTTCTCAACCGATGAACTACTATGAGCCACAACCATGCTATAATTCAGGTTTTCAACACTTTGAGCCCCCACATCACACCCTCAATCATCAATCCTCTCAGCAAACTAGTCTTGATCAACAACTCACTTCTTTGAATGGCATTCTAGAAAGTCTAGCTCAACTCCGAGCTGACTTGCATCAGGAAAGGCAACCATTGCTTGATGTGGACGAAACCTTGAAAACCACCAACACCTTTTTGAGCCAATTTAGTCGTTTTCCCTTCTTTTCTACACCAAAATGTTTAATTGCAGCGTGGGATAGAATTGGTGAAATTGAACATACTCGGGGAGATGAACAACAAAAGTTGCTGCATGAGCTTCTTAAAGATGTGGAGGTTATCAAGGAAGAGTTAGCCGACTACGTCACTCCTAACTGGACTCGTCCCATCTATCATGATGATGACGACGACGATGATGTCTACACTTTCAACCAATCTTCTGAAGTTGCTGCTCCTACTGTCGATGTTCCTACTGTATCTAAGGATCTAGATTCGTTGAATGAGCTTAGTGATGTTGTTCTCAACAAAGTATTGGATGATGAGGTTTGTAACTTACCTGCTATGGAGCCTGAGGACATCGTTGCTCTTACGGAAGAGGTCGCTCCTAATGATGTCGATTTTTCTCCAAGCTATGAGAAATTCACTTTTGAAATTTCTCAATCTCCACCGGGAGATGCGGGCGATGACGATTTATTCTCTCCGGTTTACGAAAAGTTCACCGATCATCATGATCTTGTGGATGAGGTGGAAGACGTGCTTCTTCGCGATAGATTACGGAAAGTGCACCTTCTTATTGCTCAAATCGAAGAGTTGACTTCTCCTATTTCCAAGCCTTTACCTCCATCTCCTCCTACCGTTGAAGATAATGACCCATTGCTGGAAGAAATCGACATTCACTCCATGCCTCCAGGTATCGATGATAATGACATAGAGGGGGATATTATTTTTGATAATGTGCTACTTGAAGATATTGTCCCAAGTCCCCCTCTCGAGCACCTTTCATCCTCCCCTTTAGAGACTATCTCGGAGGATGAGTGCTTTGACCCGGGAGGTGACATTGATTATGATATAATTGATAACAATACGGCTTTGCCGCTTGCTCAGCATCCATTGTCTTTGGGGGAGGACAATGTGCTAACTTTACCCACCCCACCTCCCGTGGATCTTGATTTCACATACTTTACGTATGTTGAAAGGATTTTTCTCCCATACAAAAGTTATCCCCCCGCCTCTCCCTTGTTGATGTCAACCGGGAACAAGGACAAGGTCTTTGATCCCGGTATCACATTCGAGGTTTCCCCATGGACCATTTAATTCGGGGACGAGTCAGGCTCGTGACTCGGTTAACAAAAACAAGGGCTTTTTGGGAGGCAACCCAATTATCTATCTATTTTCACCATAAGTGTAGGGGGAGCCCCGTGGTGTTTCTTGCTTTCTTTCTTATCATGTGCAGGGATTAGAGCTTCAAAGACACACTCTTGATGACTTTTGACGAACCGTGACTCCGTGTTCCCTTCTTCCCGGTTCTATCCTAAACTCTTTTCGATTCACTATTTTATTTTTCTCAATATTAAAATAGGAATCTCTTTAGTTATCTCTTTCTTAGCGAGATTTAAACAACGTGCACAATGTCCTAAGTGTAGGGGAGTTTACTCCCATATGCTTAAACATTGAGGACAATGTTTATATTAAGTGTAGGGGGGACTTCTATCGAAGTTAAGTGGTCTTTTCCTTGTATTTGTCCTCATTTCAACCGGAAAATTTGATTTTTCGACATTTTTCAAAAATTTTAATCTATTTTGGCCTAGTTGTATAGTTGTAATTGCCTTTGTTATTTTGGCCTATTTTTAATAAAGTGGTTTTAAATTTTTCTTAGTTGTGAACATTTTGACTCAACCCGAGTTTACTTGCCTAAGTTTACTCTAGCTAGTATCTTTAACGTGTTTAAGTCAAGTTTTGCTAGGCTTTTATATAGGGAGCTATAAAACGCGAAAGTCTTAACTCTCACGGGTTAAGAACAAGAAGTTTTCGCAAGTTCCTATAATTGATCCTAGAGAGTCGTTTATCAAGGGAACTTTAAAATGCGATTTCTAAACTTGAAAAAGTCTAAGAATTTGCAAGATCCTATAAGCGACTCGAAAACCCAAAACTTTGATTTAATAGGCTAAGCATCCACGAGTCTCATTCCTTGAGATTTTAAACTGTGGAGAACGAGAGATGATAGAGTCAAGTATAAGTTTGGTATTCTTTCGTGAATTTATGTGAGTTAATTATAAGCCTATTCTCCCTCCGCTTGTTAATAAATTTAACTGCAATAAATAAGGTTGTACGATTTAAAAGGTTACTTAGCTTCTAGCCCCAGATCCTTTAAAAGTTGCTCGGTATTAATTAGAGTTCATAGCCAAGGCATAACTTATTGAAGCGGGATGCGAAGATTGGCGAGTCCGAAAAGGCCCTAACAAGGCATGAGGGCTACATTTTGTTGCTAAAGATCCAAAAGTGATGTGAAGAATCATTTATCGAAAATCAATATGAAGGATCGAGACACACGACGAAAAGCAAGAACTCCCCAAAAGTCATGGAGAAGTCTATCCGAAAAGACCCTAACAAGGTATGAGGATAAATAGATCCAAGTCCTAAAAGGAGGCGGATCGTTGTATATCAAAGTCCAAAATAAAGATTGGAGAAAAATGAAGAAGTCGTGGTCCAAAGATGAAGAATCTCTCAAAACTTCAAGTGAAGAAACTCCTATTATGAAGAGAAGGCCATTATTTCATGAACGTCTCTCAAGATTCGAAGTAAGAAGTCGCTGCCAAATATCGGTCCGAGAAAGGTCTCAAATCGTGAAGCGAGTTATGCCAAGATATGAACTTTATGAGGTCTCGAGAAGCAGTTTTAAAAGATTTGGTCCTTTAGCTAACTATTGATTAAATCGTGCACTTTATTTTCGGACTAAATAACTATCGAAATAAGTCAAAAATGCATCCTCGTGATCATTCAAGACAACAATAAAATAAAAGAGATACACATAGGAATAAGGGAGTCTAAGTGAATAATTGGCCCACATGAGTTCGCGTTAGTTTACTAACTTATAACAACAATGATCTCGTTTTTAAGCTTGGTTTGGAGAAAGTGAAAACTTGAGGATGATGATCATTCACGACTTGTTCAAAACCCAAGGTATGTTTTTGATTTCTTTACTTTGTATGTTTATAATTTTCTATCTCTTTAATAAAGGCCAACGCGGATTGATTATGATGAAAAGTGTAAACTTGCTTTGTAACTAATGCATTGCATGAGGACATTGCAATGGTTAAGTGTAAACTTTCTATTTTAATGTAGATATTTTTACTCGTTGAAAGTTCGTTTTCTCGGTATCTTCACGAATTGATTTCCGGTTAATTGTGTGAGATTAGTTGTTCTTGGTGAAAAGAAATATTTTTGGTTTTGGTAAAATAAATGTGCGAGACTTAAAAATAAAGGACGGGAAATTAAAACTAAAACTAGTTGAAACGTAAACGGTGCAATATTTAAAACTCTAAAAGTAAACGACGAGAAATTAAATGACGTGAAATTAAAACTTGACGAAAAGTAAATTGACAATCAAAGTAAAAATGCGGAACGAAAATAAAACGAGAGAAATTGACATTTTAACCTAAGCTAAATATTAAAACAAAACAAAACCTTCCATCGGAATACACCCGATCGGAATCATAAGGATCCGATCGGAATGTACCCGATCGGAATGACATGATCGGAATGTGCAACAGAAAGCTAATCGGAATATGGCTATGAATCCCAATCGGAATAACCAACAAATGGACAGATCAGAATGTGCAGAAAAACTCCAATCGGAATACTAAAATAGGCTATCGTCGGAATGGACAAACCTCATCGAGAACATCAATATCATTAACACTCTCATATGAATAAGGTTGCTTAGAAATCTTACCCATGTTGAAGACAATTTTATCGTCACCAACTCTCATGAATATTTTGCCCGTGGCTACATCAATGAGAGTGCGACCGGTCCTCAGGAAGGGACGTCCCACGATTAATGGAACACGGGGATCCATCTCGTAGTCAACGACAACAAAATCCGCTGGGAAGGTGAATTTGTCAATGCCAACAAAGACATCTTCGGCTATCCCCACTGGATAAGCAACAGTACAGTTAGCTAATTCCTAAGTCATTTTGGTGGGGATTATCTCTGGGAGAGATAATTGCTTCCAAACACTTAAAGGCATTAAGTTGATAATGGCACCTAGATCGGCTAGGGCCATGCAATTCTCTACTCCCGGGAAGTTGCAAGGAATCAAGAAGCGACCCGGATCACCAAGTTTGGTGGGCAATTTCCTTAAGAGCACTGCGGAGCAGTTCTCATTAAGTTGGGTCTGAGAAATGTCAAGAAGCTTCTCCTTGTCACTTAGAAGATCTTTAAACATTTTCGCGTATTTGGGCATGTGAGCGAGAGCCTCGACAAAGGAGATGTTAAAATTCAACTGTTTAAACATTTTTAGAAAGTTTGAAACCTGAATATCATCCTTGCTCTTTTGCTTCTCTTTCCTCAACCTTGAAGGATAAGGTATATTGGATGAAGAAGAAGGCTTTAAGGGAGTAGGATCACTCACAACCACGGGTGGTGGGGAAATGGGGATAGAAGGTGAAGGAGGTGAGGAAAGTTGCTCTTTTTCCTTGTTCACAATCACGGGTGGAGGTGTAGGAAGCTCGGGTTCCATATAACCTTTTCCACTACGAGTGGTGATTGCTTTCATCTCCCCTCTTGGATTCGCAACGGTGTTACTCGGAAGAGTACCCGAAGAAGAGGGTTGATTACCTTGGATGAGCGAACCAATCATATCACGAATGTTAAGCGCTTGGGTGCTGAAAGAATCTCTGATGTCTGTACGAATTTCATTGCTTTGTTTTGCCATGTCATTCCTTAGCTCGGCTCGAATATCGCTCCCTTGTTTCACCATTTCGCCCTTCAAGTTGATGACTTGACTCTGAAGATTCGTCACCAGCTCCCGATTAGTCTTCATGAACGTCTCGACGTCTTGATTTAATGCCATCGGTTGATTAAGAGGTGGAGCTTGGTAAGCTTGAGAATTTCCTTGAGTTGGGTATGGGTTTCTTTGGGATTGATATTGATTGTTAGCACGAGGTTGGGATTGGTTGTTTCGGTTATAGCTTTGTTGTTGGTTTTGGTTTGTAGGAGGGAAACCGGGTGGAGCAAGATAATTATTGGAACGATAACTTAGCAAGCTACGGTCTCCTTGAGGGCGAGCTTGATAGCCTCCCGTGGGATAAGTATCGTATGCTGCGTTAACGTTTTCAGAAAAATTGCCTTGGGTAGAAGGACAATCATTATAAGAATGAGGACCACCACATGTGTCACAAGAAATAGCAACGACTTTAGCTTGTTGAAAGTGGTTTGTGGCCATGGTCATGAAATTCTTGTTCATCTCAGCGAGTTGTCGAGAAATTTCAGTCATCTAAGGATTGGAAGAAGTAGAAGAAACATTGACTCTCGAATTAGATCTTGAGGATGCGGATGAATCCCAATTCTTGTGGTGAGTAGTCATGTTTTCAATCAACTCTCGACACTCCTCCGGTCTCCTTTTCATAAAAGTAACACCGGCGGCGGCATTGATCGTGTCACGATCACGAAAAGTGAGACCATTGTAGAAGGTATCAATGAGAGTGACGGGGATCATGTTGTGATTTGGACAGCGGTCGATCAAATCATTGTATCGTTCCCAAGCATCGAAGAGTGATTCATCATTGTCTTGCATGAATCCACTAATTTGGTTACGAAGGCTTGTGACCATGGATGGTGGGAAGTAGCGTGATAAAAAACGTTGAGTCATATCATTCCACGTATGAATAGAATTCTTCGGGAGACGGTCAAACCATTTTTGGCATGGTGAGAAAGCGAGTGGGGAAAGAGTTGAAGGCGAAGATCATCCATAGAAACACCGGGGCACTTCATGCTTTGGGTGATGGTGATGAATTTGTCGAGGTGTTTGTTGGCATCATCATCCGGAATTCCGCGAAATGGGTTAGTTTGCACTTGTTGGATCATGTGATGCTTCAACGAAAACTCCTGAGCCGTGACATGCATTGGCGCAATCGGGCCTCCGCGTCCGTTCATGGTGGGTTGACACAATTCCTCCATTGTTCGTAAATCAGGTAGGAGGACATTGTTGTTGTTGTTGTTCAAATTGGGTTGAGGTGGGTTGTTATTGTTGTTATTAACACCAGCCATATCTAAATCTTCACGAGTCTCAGGCTCAGAATAGTTCGAAGATCTAGTACGCATACACCTGCAGAAGAAAAATATACACAAATAGAATAGCTATATAATATTTTTGGTGCAAACCTTTAGAAAAGAATTGCTTTTTATGATTTTTTAATGTTTTTGTATTTTTGAAGAGTTTTATATTTTTTAGGATTTTTGAAAATTTTTAAAGCAAGGAAAATAACGTTCAAAGAACGGATCCCAAAATTCAATGCGTCTCTCACTAGAAACCGTTAATCGTAACGAAAAGAGCCGGCAACAGCGCCATTTAATACTCGGCTTTTACACCAAGTATAAAATATTGTTGTCCCAAGTCTTTTCGAATTGATTACCAATCTAAAGTGCGACTCAACCGTCTTTTGGTGAATCAAGAGAATGGTTTGGTTTGTTTATCTAATTTTAACTAAAAGAAAATAAGTAAGTGTCGTTGAGTAAAGTTAAAGTGTTTAAGAATTAAACTAAAAGCTATGTAGAAAAACTTTAAGTAAAAACCTTAAAACTTAAAAAAAGCATGTGCCATCGCAATATAACAATTCATTTCTGTCGGAATGCACCAAATCATAACCATCGGAATATCACTAGAATAAGCTATCGGAATAATCAATACAAAGGTCCATCGGAATGCAACAACAAAATACCCATCGGAATGTTTTCAAATCGCAAAGATCCAGATCGGAATGTTGTAAAAACTTCTATCGCAATGTCGCTGTCGAGAAATGGGCAGCACTTCGTCTTAGCAACGACCTTGATCCCGTCGGAATGTGCGATCGCAATGAGCGATCGCAATCCAGATCGGAATAAGGGGGAAATGACAACCTGATCGCAAAGTAGAACCCTATTGGGTTATTGCGATCAAAACAATGACACTCGTCGGAATGTGCGAAAACCCCAAGATTGCGATGGAAGCTAACTTAATCCGAAATTGGTGGAAAATTTTAAAACTCAATAAGCTGCTACAATAAGCTATTCTACTCGAGCCTAAAACAATTCAAAAAGCTTAAACTTGCGACTTTTCAAAACGGAAATCAAACAATTTATGAAAGAAACTTTTGTGATGACTAAATCCTTTGTGATATCCGAAAATCAATAAGCTAAAACTCGAATAAGCCAATAAGCATTAAAAGCTTACAACTTATACGTTTAGAGGCATATGTAGGAACAAAGGGAATGAATCTTCTAACCATACAATCTCAACTTCTGATAGGTGTGTAAACACCCATCCTTTTTACCACTTAATTACAATAATAACCGGACCAAAACGTGTATTTTATGTCAATTATGTCGAAATTATGCGTGGTTTGTGTTTTTGTTGTGATTTAGGACGAAATTGTGAAAAGTGGAGAAAACACGGGCATTTACGGGCTTTTATTGAAGAAAAAGATGAAAAGACGAAGTCAAGAAGTCAAGAGTGCAAAAAGAACGGAAATCCAAGACCAATCCTGAAGATTTATCGAAGAAAAAGTCAAAAGACGAAAGTTTACTAAAAGCCGAGGAACTCAAGTCTATTTTATTGAAGAATTAAAAGACGAGTTCGAAAGAAATCCCGAGCCACAAGTCATTAGAGTCCAAATTTAAAGAAGATTAGAAGAATAAAGGACTAATGGTTCAATTAATGAAGATTAAAGGCTTAAGGACCTAATGACGCAATTAAGAAGAAAGGAAGGAGGGGAGGAAGCTTCCTAATCCTCCCCTATATATAGTTTAGCTAATTAATCATTTTTCTTTGTTGGCTAGTTTGACAAACTATGCTATTCCACTTTAATTTTTGCACATTTAAATTCATGTCATTTACTTTATTGCACCTTTAATTACCTTGTCTTGCACCTTTAATTTTCAAGTAAGTTTTAATTTTGTGTTCTTTAATCTTTTATCTTTAAGCTTTTTAATCATCTTGTTCATCTTTTCTTCTTGCTTATTATCAATCTTTTTCTTAATCTTCATTTGGGTTGAGTTTGTGTTTTCAATCTAAACCTTTTTCATCTTATTTTTATATAAAGTTTAAGTCTTTTTAATTTTCGTGTCTTGTTTTTGTTGATTTCATACGTTTTATATTTGATCTAGTGTTTTTATTTAGCTTATTGGTGTTTTACTTTGCTTATTGTCCTTGAAAAGTTAAGATTTTTGAGCTTATTTTCGCACTTTTTGTGTTTTCCTAGTTTTTAGGAAATCTGATTCGATTTTGGAACTTTTCATAAAGTTGCGAAATTGAACTTTTCAAAAGTTGCGAAATTGTACTTTTGTCTGATTCGATTCTGGAACTTTTCATAAAGTTGCGAAATTGAACTTTTCAAAAGTTACGAAATTGTACTTTTGTCTGATTCGATTTTGGAACTTTTCATAAAGTTGCGAAATTGAACTTTTCAAAAGTTGCGAAATTGTACTTTTGTCTGATTCGATTTTGGAATTTTTCATAAAGTTACGAAATTGAACTTTTCAAAAGTTGCGAAATTGTACTTTTGTCTGATTCGATTTTGGAACTTTTCATAAAGCTGCGAAATTGAGCTGATTCAATTTTGCAATTATTGCGACATTTTGCATTGCGACATTGTGCATTGCGACATTGTGCATTGCGACATTGTGCATTGCGACATTGTTGCATGATTTTGCAATTATTGCGAAATTAATTCATTTTTTTTTATTAATTGCGAAATTATGTCATTTTTGTCCAATTTTATTTTTAAACTTATTTTTCCCGCCATTTTTACTTAACTTTATTTTAATTGTTTCGTCTTATTTTTACGTCAATTTATTTTTACTTGTTTTGTCTTATTTAATTTTCGAATTTACTTTTCGTCAAATTTTAATTTCTCGTCATTTAATTAATTTACTTTTAACGTCATTAATTTTACACCATTTATGTTTTAGTTAGTTTTAGCTTTACTTTAACGTCATTTATTTTAACGTCTTGCGATTTAGTTTTAAAAACAACCAAAAAATATTTGTCTCACCAAAAACAATTGAGCCGCATTTTGAACCGGAAATCAATTCGTTAAGATACCGAGAAACGAACAATTGAACCTAGCAAAATCTCAACATTAACTTCAATCACGGAACATGGAAGATTCGGATCAAAGAAAAGATTTCGAATCAAAAACCAAGTAAACCAAGAAATGTAGAAGAAGATTAAAAACTCAAAAGTTAACTTGAATTAGATAGACGAAATCTAAATACAAGAATGATGATGAAAGCTTAAAAGAAAGGAAGGAATGAAAAACTTAGTGAGAGAAAGTTTAGAACTTTCTCTCTCTAAAACTAGAAAGAAAAGTGCAAAATGAAAAACTAAAAATTAAAGACTAACTCCCTCCTAATGTGTATTAGGAGGGTATTTATAGGGAAGGTGGAAGGAGTGCATGTGTTGCATCTTCTTTCTTTTCTTTCTTCACGTCTTCTCGACTCGACTTTAATTCTTTGTCTTTTCTCGATGTTGTCTCGGGATTTGAACTTGTCTTTTAATTTTCTTCTTCTATTAGACTTAAGTTCTTCGACTTCATTAAACTTCCGTCTTTAGACTTTTTTTTCTTCGATAAATCTTCAGAATAGGTCTTGGACTTCCGTTCTTTTTGCACTCTTGATCTTTTGACTTCGTCTTTTCCCGTTTTCTTTGATAAAAGCCCGTGAAAGCCCGTGTTTTCTTCCTTTTTCATATTTTGGTCCTAAAACACAATAAAAACACAAACCACGCATAATTCCGACTTTTACGACATAAATCACACGTTTTGGTCTTGTTATTATTGGAAATAAGCGGCAAAAGGATAAGTGTTTTCACACTTATTATCCACTCCAGAAGTAACCTCCTCCTCCTCAAACCACAACATCAAGATTCCCATGCTAGATGCAGACAATTTTGAGTTGTGGAAGTTCAACTTTGAGCAATATCTGCAAATCCATGACTACACTCTATGGGAGATTATTCAATATGGAAACACATTCAATAAAGATCAAAAGATTGCAGATGTCATTGCTACAAGATCAGCTGTTCAAGGATGTTCTGAAGCAGATAAGAAAGAAAAACCTAAAGATGGTAGAGCTGTGTCTGCTGATGACATAGCAAAGAAAAGGGTTGATATGAAAACCCTAAGTATTCTGAAACTTTCTTTGGGACAAGAAAATCAGCACAAATACAGAGGTTATGAGTCTGCAAAAGATCTTTGGCCAGCCCTTGATGTTGCATATGGTGGTAATGCTGATACTGTGGAAGAGAAAAGGAAGCAACTCTTACATGAGTATGCTGTTTTTAAGGCTCAAACTAATGAGAAGCTAAGTAGTGTGAGAAGCAGACTTCTTGACATTACAAGCAAGTTGTCCTTCATGGGGACAGTAATTGGTGATGTTGACATTATTGCCACTTTTCTTAAAAGCCTTGGTGATGCGTGGAAGATTGAGGTAAGATCTATAATTGCCAACAACACTCACAAAAGTTCTACTTTTGATGATGTTTACAACAAACTGAGGTTGTTGGAGAATAAAACTCTTTTGGATCATAGAAGTAAGTCTACCAATAGTAACATGGACTTCTTCTCACATTGTGAAGGCCAATTTGATCAGAAGGATTCATACATGCACCCAGTTACTGGATCAACATGTGTCAACGCTGGATCATATCCTGTCAACGCCTCACATTCAAACGCTGACACGTACAAAATTGACTCACCAAGAGTTAAGCCTGCTGGTTTGGATCTGGATACTGTGTGTGCATACATTGCTTCATTGCCCAATGGTTCAGTGATTACATATGAGGACCTTGAGCAAATAAGTGATGAGCATTTGGAGGAGATGGATATAAAGTGGAACATGGCTCTTACTAGTATAAGAGCAAACAGGTGGAATAGAAGATTCAAGAAGAAGATGACTTTTAATGCTAAGGACACTGCTGGATTTGATAAATCCAAGGTTGAGTGTTACAATTGTCATCGTATGGGGCACTTCATGAGAGAATGCAGATCTCCAAGAAGATCTGATGCTGGAAAACCTCAAGCCAAATTGTTAAGGCTCAGGATCCTAAGGCCATGGTGGCAGTGCAAGAAATTGATGGTATTGGATAGGACTGGAGCTATTTGGCTAAGGATGAGGAAGAAGATAAAGCTTTGGTTGCTGAGATAGAAGAAGAAGAGCATGTTCAATATGCTCTCATGGCACACTCCTCATCTTCATTAGACAATGAGGTATATGATGACGCTTTTTGTAGTAAGGGTTGTCGTTTAAATACTGAAAGCCTTAACAAAGAGGTTTTAAGATTGTTAGGAGATGTGAGTACTGAGAGATGCAAGTTGTCTAACTATCAACTTTCTCTCACTCAAACTGAAAAGACAGTTTTTGAGTATAAGAAAATGGAGCTTAACCTAAAAGATAAAATAACTATCTTAAAACATGATTTAAATGCTAGTAATGATATTAGAAACATCATGGAAAGGGTCAATGCTGAATTACAGGCTAAGTTAGATGAGGCTATCAAAAATAAGGATAATTTAGACCTTAAAATTCAGAGATTTGATAAGGCCTCAAAAACCCTAGGAGAATGTGTTAGTAAACAGAGGGATTCTAGGGACATGACTGGGATTGGGATGAAAGAGTATTCTGGTGTTCCACCACCAGCTGGGGACTTCTATGGTGTCCAAAGAAAGGACTTATCTTGGACTGGTTTACCAGAACTCCAAGAAGAGGAATTTATTCCTCCACCAAGAGTCCTTACCCCAGTAGAGGAATATAGGCAAAAGTTGACTGATTTGAATGAATGGAAGAAAGCCAACCCTACCTTGTTTGTCAAGGGTGGCATGCTTTATGATAGTCTAAATGAGTCGACCCCTATCAAAGTAACAAACCCAATCACTGGCAAGACTGTTGACCTTGGCTCAAACACTGTTAGAAAACCTAGCATTAAGTATGCAGAAATGTATAGGAATACTAGGTCACCAAAAAGCCAAGTTAGTGATAATGGAACAGGTTTCTTTTCTTCTAGACCTAGAGTTGTGTCTAGAAAAGCCGGTTACACTTGTGGTAGCTTTTCACATTTAGCATATAAGTGTGTCAACGCTTCCAAAGTCAGAGCTGACAAAAGGTCAAACACTGTCAGACCCAAAAATTTTGTGGAGCAAAGTCCACAAATTGTTAGACCAGCCCCATTCTTCACTAAAGGGTGTATCACTCATGGACAAAGACCTTTTCAGAAGACCAATACATGGTCTAATAGGCAATGGGTTCCTGTAGCAAACCCTTGGTTCAACGCTGATAAGGGTAATTTCAGCGTTGACAAGACCAAATCTAACACTGACAGAAACGTTGCCAAACCAAATAATGGTAAATACTTGTAACCACAATGAAAGGGGTCTAAATATTCTTCTAGCTTGACATGGAGACCTAAGCAAGATCAAAACCCTAACTCTAATGGTATTTCTATGACCTGTAACTGATTTAACTATATTTCAAAGGTCATCACAAAACCAATTGGGGTTAACTGGATTTTTCATCTAAAAAGGGATGAACAAAGGGTTGTTATGAGAACTAAGTCTGTTCTTGTTGAACAACCAGATGAATCCAAGTCTGCTCAGGCTTGGGTTCCCAAAGAAAACTAATTTGTTTTCTTTATGTGTAGGGCATTCAAAAACAGGTGAATGATTATGGCTATTGGGATAGTGGATGCTCTAGGCACATGACTGGGAAGGAAGATTACCTCACTAACTTCACTCCCATTAAGGATGGTGATAAAGTTTACTTTGGAGGCAAATATGGAACTATCACAGGCAAAGGAACTCTACTCACCAACAACTTACGTTTTGAAAACGTGTTTCTGGTAAAGAACTTGATTATAATCTTTTTAGTGTATCACAAGTTTGTGATAACAAAATAAGGTTCTTTTCACTAATACTGAATGCTTGGTGTTAAGCAAGGATTTTAAAATGCCAGATGAGAAATTTATTGACTATAGAACACCTAGGAATAAGGACATTTATAATGTAAATCTTAATGGGATTAGGATGAATAATAACATGTCATGTTTTTATGCTAAAGCTTCAGTTGATGAGAGTAACCTATGGCACAGGAGACTAGGGCACATTAACTTTAAAAATATAAACAGACTTGTGAGACTTGGTTTGGTTGATGGTTTGCCTGAAAAGGCTTTCCACAATGACCACTCTTGTGTTGCATGCCTTAAAGACAAACAGCACAAGGTCTCATTTAAGTCTAAACAGGTGCACTCTAGTTCTAAACCACTTCACTTGCTGCATATGGACCTGTTTGGTCCAACTAATATAGAAAGTTTGAATGGTAAATCATACTGCTTTGTCATCACATATGACTTTTCTAGGTTTACTTGGACTTTATTTTTAGCCATGAAAAGTGAAACTGTTGATACTTTAATTAACTTTATTAACCAAATTGAAAAGAAGTCTGGTAATGAAGTTAAAATGCTTAGAAGTGATAATGGTGGTGAGTTTAGAAATAAACTGTTGGATGATTTTTGTGCCAAGAAAGGGATTACTAGACAGTTTAGTGTTGCCAGAACCCCACAACAAAATGGGGTTGCTGAGAGAAAGAATAGAACCCTAATTGAAGCAGCTAGGACTATGTTGGCTGATGCTCACTTTCCCATAGCTTTTTGGGCTGAGGCTGTGAATACAGCTTGTTATGTTCAGAATAGAGCATTAGTCAACAATATACATAACAAAACAACTTATGAGTTACTTTGGGGAAGGAAACCTAATACTGGTTTTCTTAAACCTTTTGGCTGTCATGTAGTTGTGTTGGATACTAGTGATGCCTTAGGTAAATTTAGTGCTAAAGGTGATGAAGGCTATTTCATGAGTTATTCAGTGCAGAGCAAAGGATATAGGGTTTATCTTAAGAAGGAAAAACGTATACTTGAAAAAGTACATGTTAGGTTTTTAGAGAGTAAACCTAGTGATCCTGAAAGTGGTCCAAATTGGTTGTTTGACTTGGAACCTCTATCTAGGACTTTGAATTATATGCTTGTTACTAATCCAGACATTGTGAAGGTAACTTCAAATGTTTTGGAAAAATCAGTTGTTGATGTTTCAGGTACACAGGTTAATGAAGAGGTTGGATCACAAGCAGACAAGTCATCTCCCATACTTGAGTATGTTACTGTTCCCATATGGACAGATGCTTTTGCTTTTGCTGCTGCTGCTGGAAAGGAAAATGGTGGTCCCCAAGTATCACCAGTTTACAACATGCATGGTCCTTCAGGCGCTGACAAAGGAAAATCTGGCGCTGACAGGACAAATTCAGGCGTTGATGGCTCAAATGTTGACAACACCATTTCAGGCGTGGATGGATCAAACGCTGACAACCTTGGTTTAGGCGTTGACAACTCTTTTGAGAATATTTTCTCTTCCAATTTTGAACAAGGTGAACCTTCAAGCAGAAATGAAGAGGTTCATACAAATATTGATGGAAGAGAGTCTGAAGAAGATATTGGTAACTTGGATGATGAGATTGAAGACAACAGACTTTTTGAGGGAGGAGTTCTCACTTCTACCATGAAGAATCACCCCTCTTCTCAAATTATTGGGGATGTCATGTCTCTGTTTAGACTAGAAGATCTCATCAGAGTCTTGGAGGATTTATTGCCAATATACACAAGAAGGTTGATACCCCTCTTGTTCAAGCATGTTTGTTTGCCTGTTTTTTGTCACAACAGGAACCCAAGAAGATTTTTGATGCTCTCAAAGAACCAAGTTGGGTGGAAGCAATGCAGGATGAGCTTCACCAATTTTCTATTCAGGATGTTTAGGAGCTGGTTGATTGTCCCAGATATGTCAGACCTATTGGGACAAGATGGGTTCTAAGAAACAAGAAAGATGAAAGAGGCATTGTGGTAAAAAACAAGGCACGTTTAGTGGCTCAGGGATATACACAAGAGGAAGGGATAGACTATGAGGAGGTCTTTGCACCAGTTGCAAGGATTGAGGCTATAAGGATATTTCTAGCCTATGCTTCCTGCATGGGATTCACTGTCTATCAAATGGATGTGAAGAGTGCTTTCTTATATGGCACAATTGTTGAGGAGGTGTATGTCATGCAGCCTCCTGGTTTTGAAGATCCAGAACATCCAGACAAGGTGTATAGAGTCAAGAAAGCTATGTATGGACTTCATCAAGCCCCAAGAGCATGGTATGGCACATTGTCCACTTATCTGGTGGAAAATGGATTCAAAAGGGGCACCATAGACCAGACATTATTTACAAAGAATACTGGTAAGGATGTCTTACTTGTTCAGGTTTATGTGGATGATATCATATTTGGTTCTACCAATCCAAAGATAAGTGAAGACTTTTCCAAGCTTATGACAAACAAATTCAAGATGAGTGCAATGGGGGAGATGAACTTCTTTCTAGGGTTACAAGTTCAGCAGAAAGAAGATGGTATCTTCATCTCTCAGGATAAATATGTGGCAGAAATCTTGAAGAAGTTTGGCTTTTCTCCACATGAAAAGAGGGCCAATACTCCTATGGATAGAGTACACCCTTAGGGAAAAGTTGGAGATGGAAAAGATGTGGATGTCAGGCACTATAGATCAATGATTGGTTCATTGATGTATCTCACAGCCTCAAGACCTGACATTATGTTTGCTGTGTGTGCATGTGCACGCCATCAAGTGACTCCCAAAGAATGTCACCTTCATGCTGTCAAGAGAATCTTTAGGTACCTCAGATGTTATCCAGACCTTGGATTATGGTATCCAAAAGATTCACCATTGGATCTTATTGCATATTCAGACAGTGACTATGGTGGTGATACATTTGATAGAAAATCCACAACTGGTGGATGTCAGTTTCTTGGGAGTAGGTTGATATCTTGGCAATGCAAGAAACAAACAGTGGTGGCCAGTTCTACAACTGAAGCAGAGTATGTTGCTGCAGCTGCTTGTTGTGGACAAGTCTTATGGATTCAGAACCAGTTGTTGGATTATGGGTATAATTTCATGCATACTAAGATTTTTGTTGACAATAACAGCACTTTATGCTTTATTAAAAATCCTGTACATCATTCTAAAACAAAACACATAGAAATTAGACATCATTTTATAAGAGACTGTTTTGAGAAGGGTTTAATACAACCAGATAGGGTTGTCACAGAAGAAAATGTGTCTGATTTATTAACTAAACCTTTTGATGCTAGAAGGTTCCAATACTTGGTAACAAGTATTGGAATGATCAATCTCACTTAATATGTGTTTTGGGGTCTTTTTGTAAAAGTATGTACAGGATATGCATTGTTATTGGTCTTTTTGAGAAGTTAGATTTTCCACTATATTTGTCTAACGCTGACAAAGGTTACCTTAACGCTGACAAGTGTTATCGTGACGTTGTCATCAACCATGTTAGTTTTGTGGTTTTTGATCTAAGTGTGCAGGCGTTGATAGCATTGTACCATTGGATACAGAGTTGCTTATGGATCCTTGGAGAATCAATTGGAGCATGTTTCAATTTATGAATGATGGTTGGAATATTTATATTCCTATCTTGACATAAATTTTTATATTCATGCATACTATTGGGCAACATATGTATCACAGTTTAAGGGGAGGTTTTAGGAACCTTTAGGACTTTTGGGTATTCTTATAATACTCTTATCACAATTCTAGATTGTGTCCACAGGTGAGTATGAGTTAGTTTACCTAATCATGAGGCACTGTAGCATGCAAAGTTGATATACTATGCATGCTGCCAAGATATTTTTGGCCTAGAATTGGATGTGGTCTGTTGGGAGACTTGGGAATGATTTATAATGGGTTTTACCTGGGAGTTACAAGGAATTTTATGAGATAACTTAGTTGTTAAGAATTTTGGTTAGCAAGGGACACTAGAGGAGTGTTATGTCTATCTTGCATAAGAAAGTGTGCATAACTGGACAGTGCTTGCCGCCCTATAATAATTATCAATTTACAGGTTATCTTCACTAGGATAAATTACTTTGTTAAGGTCTTTTTTCATTTTTATTACTTTTATTTTTGGACGCTGATAAGTATTTTTTTTCAAGCGTTGTTATGACCAATTTAGACGCTGACAAGACTTTGGCAAACGTTGACAAGAATATAGCCGTTGGGCGTTGATGGGTTATTTTTGACCGTTGACACTCATTGGGACCTACCTAGTTGTTATTTTTGACGAATTTTGGGGCCGTAATTTTGGGAGCAGATAAATTTTAATTAATACACAGGATAACTTATTTTCTTTTCAATATTTTCATCATTATATTTTGAAAATAGTTGCCTAATTTTTGACCAATCACATGTGCCTATCTCTCCTATATATTTGGCTCCTATTTTTAAACAGGGTACCTCATATTCTTGTCTAACAATTTTCTCCCATAATTCATCTTTCTCAATAATTCAGAAACAGCTTTCTTCAACAATGGCACCAAAGTTTAAACCAAATGACTTGGTATTGGGATTCAGGAGTCAACACAACATGATTGCTTATTTGGACGCTGATGATAATCTGTTTCCATAATACACCCAGATGGTGGTGTATTTGAATGCATCCCCTATTAGGTATGCTCTTTCTCATGCTCCTCTCATCTCTGTCACTCATATTAAGCAGTTTTGGAACACTGTTAGTTCCTCAACAATTAATAATGTGACTACATTATCAGCTATTGTTCATGGGCGTACATGGGTGGTTACTGAAGCCTTGGTTCGCCAGGCTTTGCATCTTGATGATGCTGATGGTATAACCACCCTTCCCATTAATGAAATAGAACAAGGACTTCGGGCTTTGGGGTATCCTTTCCCTGATGAAAGAGAAAACAAAACAAAACAAAACATTGTCCTATTCACCCCCCATACTAAAAGTAAACATTGTCCTCAATGTTTCGAGTCTAAAGGTGGAGCACCCCCATACTAGAGACGAAGAATCGAATGCTTAGGATCTAGCATGGAAAGGATGATTTACAATATATCTAAAGCCGTTTATTAAGTATGCTAAAAGATAATTGTTAGAACAATAAAGGATATGTCATGGATTCGTGAAAAACTTCTTCAAGCAAACTATGGAGGCTCACGTAAACGAACACGAGAGTCTTCAATCGTAGATGATGATGATGATCTAGATAACACAATCACAAACAACCACGAGACAACGAGTTGAAAGGGTACAAGTCCCCTTATTAGTGAATAGTAAGCATAAAAGATAAGCATGGGATCTCCCCCACGAGGCACCTCATTTTTGATTACCGAGTCATGAGCTCGACTCGATCCCCTCAATGCTAATTATCATTGGGGAAGGTGACTTGGTCGAGGGCAACCATTGAAGGAATTTCCCCACCAAAGTAGTGCTTGAGCCTATGTCCATTCACCTTGAAATTAGGACCATCATCTTGAGCTAGCTCAATGGTCCCATACGGAAACACTTGTGTAATGGTGAACGGACCCGACCAACGAGATTTCAATTTCCCGGAAAATATCTTAAGACGAGAGTTAAAAAGCAACACTTGATCACCAATGTTAAAAACCCGGTTTTTAATCTTTGAATCATGAAACTTTTTAGTCGTTTCTTTAAAAATTAATGAATTTTCATAAGCATTATCTCTTAATTCATCCAATTCATTCAATTGTATTTTCCGGTGATCTCCCGCGGTCTTCAAGTCAAAGTTTGCATGCTTAAGGGCCCAATATGCCTTGTGCTCCAACTCAATGGGCAAATGACAATTCTTCCCATAGACTAACTTATAAGGAGTGCAACCGATAGGTGTCTTATAAGCGGTCCTAAAGTCCCATAAAGCGTCATCGAGTTTGTCAGACCATGAAGCACGGTTTTCTCCAATTGACCTCTCTAAAATCCTCTTCAAAGCTCGGTTCGAAACCTCGACTTGCCCACTCGTTTGCGGGTGATAAGCCGTAGAAAGACGATGAGTAACTCCATATTTCTTTAGAAACTTTTCGAATTGGTCATTACAAAAATGGGTTCCACGATCGCTTATAATAGCACGAGGGGTTCCGAACCGAGAGAATAGTTGCTTCAAAAACTTCACTACCACACGAGCATCATTAGTAGGCAAATCCTTAGCTTCCACCCACTTAGAAAGGTAGTCCACCGCGACGAGGATATATTTGTTGCCATGAGACGATGGGAACGACCCCATAAAGTCTATTCCCCATATGTCGAAAATCTCACACACTTGAATTATGTTTTGTGGCATTTCATCACGTTGAGACGATTTTCCTTGACGTTGGCACGAATCACACGACTTCACAAGTGCGTGTGCATCACGATAGATAGAAAGCCAAAAGAAACCGGCATCGAACACTTTCTTAGCCGTGAGATTAGCACCGTGGTGACCACCCGTGGGTCCCTCGTGACAAGCTCTAAGGATATTAGAAGCTTCGGCACCAAAAACACAACGTCGAACGAGTTGATCCGCACAAACTCGAAAGAGATAAGGGTCGTCCCAAAAATAGAACTTGACGTCACGAAAGAATTTTCGTTTTTGTTGTGTCGTCATACCCTTGATTATGAAATTGCCCGCATGGTAATTTGCAATGTCGGCAAACCATGGGGTGGTGTCTTTAGAATTCACTACACCGAGAGTATCGAGAGGAAATGTTTTGGTGATTTCCTTGTTCTCGAAAACATCTTTGTGAGGATCTTCTAGACGAGAGAGATGATCGGCTGCTAGATTCTCGGATCCTTTTTTGTCAAGCACGGTGACATCAAATTCTTGGAGGAGGAGCATCCAACGAAGCAATCTCGGCTTAGCATCTTTCTTAGCTAAGAGATACTTGATAGCCGAATGGTCGGTATACACGATGCTTTTAGTCAAGACGAGATAAGGTCGGAATTTCTCAAAAGCATAGACCACGGCAAGGAATTCCTTTTCCGTTGTGGTGTACTTTAATTGAGCCTCGGTCATCGTCTTACTAGCGTAGTGGATAGGACGGAAATGCTTGTCATAACGTTGCCCTAAGACGACCCCTATAGCATAATCACTTTCATCGCACATGATTTCGAAGGGTAATTCCCAATTAGGAGCAACAAGAATGGGAGCTTCGGTAAGTTTCCTTTTGAGAGTTTCGAAAGCCTTAACACAATCCTTATTGAAGTTAAAAGGAGCATCCTTCTCGAGAAGGTGTGTCATAGGTCGAGAGATTTTCGAAAAGTCCTTGATGAAACGAAGATAAAAGCCCGCGTGGCCTAGGAAACTCCTAACTCCCTTAACGGTTTTGGGATGAGGTAACTTGGCGATGACGTCTACCTTAGCTTTATCGACCTCAATCCCCGCCTTCGACACCTTATGTCCTAAGACGATTCCTTGTTTACACATAAAATGACATTTTTCCCAATTAAGCACAAGATTGGTTTCTTCACAACGTTTTAACATTTGCTCGAGATTAGATAAACATGACGTGAACGAATTACCAAACACCGAGAAGTCATCCATAAACACTTCCATCGACTTCTCGATCATATCGTGAAAAATCGCCATCATACACCGTTGAAACGTACCCGGTGCATTACAAAGTCCGAAAGGCATCCTACGATAAGCGAACGTTCCATAAGGACACGTAAAAGTAGTCTTCTCTTGATCACGAGGGTCGATAGGGATTTGAAAGTAACCGGAAAAACCATCTAAAAAGCAATAGAATTCATTTCCCGCAAGTCGCTCCAACATTTGATCCATGAAGGGCAAAGAAAAGTGGTCTTTACGAGTGGCGTCATTTAACTTTTGGTAGTCAATACACACCCTCCAACCGGTCACAACACGAGTGGGAATTAACTCGTTGTTTTCATTAGGCACAACGGTCATTCCTCCCTTTTTAGGGACACAATGGATTTGGCTCACCCATGGGCTATCGTATATAGGATAAATCTTTCCCGCATCAAGGAGTTTAAGGACCTCCTTTTTAATGACATCGTGATTTTTGGGATTCACCCTTCTTTGACTTTGAATTGCGGGTTTGTAGTCCTCCTCCATTAAAATCTTGTGAGTACAAAACTTTGGGTCAATACCCTTAATGTCGGATATTTTCCACGCAATTGCCCCTTTATGAGCCTTAAGAACTTTCAAGAGCTTGGTTTTTTCATCATTGGCAAGACCTTTTGCAATAATAACCGGAAACTTGTCATCACCTTCCAAGAATGCGTATTCAAGGTGAGAAGGAAGATCTTTCATTTCAAGGATAAGTGGTTCCTCGATTGAAGATTTTGGTTCAACACTCATAACTTCCATCGGCGAAAGAAATAGTGGAATAGAAATTTCATCACTAACCAACACCTCATCTTCATTGTCGATTTCATTTAAAGTGAGATCGCCTCCTTGGAATGGAGTGAGATTTGGTGTGGAATTAGCAAGAATTGGATCCAAAATAGTGGGATTGCTATTTGACGAGCTATCAGAAAAACCTAACACTTCTTGTGAAAACTCATCACAAACCACATCAACGATGTCAATGTGATTGATGGTAGCGATTGCATAAACATGAGAAGGTTTCGAGTTTTGAGTAGCGTTTATAACAAGTTCCTCTTCGTTGAATCTCAAAGTGATAGTTCTCGCATGAACATCGATAAGCGATCTCGAAGTATCTAAAAATGAACGACCTAAAATTAGAGGAACTTGAGGATCCGCGGGGATGTCAACTACTATAAAATCAACGGGATAGTAGAACTTCCCCACTTTCACGAAAACATCTTCGGCTACTCCACATGCCATAATCGTAGAATGATCGGCCATCTCGATAGACATGTTCGAAGGAATAAGAGCCGGAAGCGAAAGCGATTTCCAAATGGAAAATGGCATCAAATTAATGCTCGCACCAAGATCGGCCAAGGCGAGGCATTCTTTCATATCTTGTATGTCACAAGGAATGAGAAACTTTCCGGGGTCACCAACTTTTTCCGGTATGCGGTTAAGATAAACCGAAGAACAATTAGCAAGCTTTGAAAGCTTTTCCTTATCGCTCATCATACTTTTAAAAGTGGAAGCGAAACGAGGCATATACAACAACGCGTCGGCTAAACTCACATCAAAATGCACTTGTTGAAACATTTTTATAAAAAGCTCGATTTGTTGTTTGTTACGTTCTTGCAATTTCTCTTTGTTTCGTCTCGAAGGGTAGGGTAAAGGTGGTGTGGGTTGGTCATTAGGCAACGGCCTTGGAAACTCGGGTTCCACAATTGGTATTGGTTCAACCGTAGGTGTGGTTTGAGCGGTACTTCGTGGGATTGTAATGTGCTCCTTTTCGATCATCACCTCGGGTTCTTTCTTGATTTCCTTCTCCGTAGAAGTACTTGGACGAGAGAATGGCTCCTTGAAAGTTTTACCACTTCGTGTAGTAATAACCTTCATTTCTCCCTTCGAGTTTGCAATGGTATCACTAGGAAGACCACCCGAGGAAGAGGGTTTACACATGATTGCTTCAAACATCTTAGCCATTCGGTCCTTAAATTTTGATTGCCTAGCATCCGCTTTTAATAACTCTTGCTTAATCTCATGTTGTCCTAATTCCATCTTTTGTTGGTTTTGTTGAAGACGTTGGACATTTTCTTCCATTTTGTTTGCATGAGTTTTAAGTTCATTAGCAAGTTCATTTTTAAGCTCGTTTTTCAACTCGGATCCTAAGCTAATCATCTCACGTTGCATGTGATCAAATTTAGCATCATTTGCTTTAGCATAATCCAAAAATTCTCCTTGAAAATTTTTAGTGTGAGCATTTTGAAAACCTTGTGTAGTGTTTTGAAAATCACGGTTTTGGTTTTGATTAGAAATTTGTCCATTCCCATTTTGATAATTACCTTTGTTGTAATTGCGTGAATTGCCTTGGTAATTACCTTGGTTGTTGTTTCGATAATTATTAACATTTTGATTTGGTGGAGCTTGATTTGGGCGGGAACCTTGACCGTTTTGGTTGTAAGTTCCCGTTGCTACATAAGCACTCGAAGTGTTACCATCCGCGGTAATGCACTCGGAAAGATCATGAGCTCCACCACAAGACAAACAACTCTTAGCAACCGCTTTAACCGAAGCGGAATTTGAAGCTTCTTGAGCTTTCCAATGGGACATTAGATTAGCAAATCTATCAAAAAACCGATTTTCCTCATTAGCTTCATCATGTAAGGCATTAATGCTACGAGACGATTGTGACGATGATGACGAACCCAAATTGGCAACACTCGGTGTGTTTCGAGGGCTATAAACCTTAGATCTATTCTCGATGATTTGTAAAGCCTCATTTGTCGTCTTGCACAAAAAATTACCACCCGCGGCGGCATTCAAATAATCTCGTTCATGATCATTAAGCCCATTATAAAAATTATCAACTTGATGCAATTCCGTAAAATCATGATGTGGACATTCATGTAATATTTCTTTAAATCGTTCCCATGCCATTGAAAAACTTTCATTATTTCTTTGCACAAATCGTGAAATCTCATTTTTCAAATGTGTTGTTTTAGATGGTGGAAAAAACTTGTTCACAAACTTAGAAACGAGATCGGCCCATGTCAAAATTAAATTTGGCGGTTCTTTCTCGAGCCAAATTTTTGCGGGTCCATCTAACGAGTATGGAAACAACATCATCTTAATGGCGTCATGGGGAACATCCTTAAACTTGCTAGTGGCGGTGAGACGGTTAAAAATCCTTATGTGGTAGTGCGGGTTGTCTTTCTCATGACCTCTAAACTTATTTGCTTGCAACATCGACATTAAACCCGTCTTAATCTCGAAATTCTCCGCAAGGATGGCGGGAATCACAATAGCCTCTCCAAAACCCTCGGTGGGTGCTTGTAGCAACTCCATCATAGTACGATTAGCCATGATGACTTCTTGTTCTACAATAGGTTCAACAATTGGAGGTTGTTCTTCAATCAACGTCTCTTGATTGGCTTGCTTTTGAAGACGTTTACGAGCTCGTTTTGCTTGATTACGAGTGATCATAAACTTCACGAAGAATGGGAGGTGAGCAAAGAAGATTCTTTTTGGGTGTTTTGTGAATTTTCAAATTTTTTTTTGTGTTTTTGATGATATTTAATTTTTTTGGATTTTGGTGTATCTTCGTAGACAACAATCTACAAAATCTCTCCTCGAATCAAACTCTTGATTAAAGAAGCCTCAAAGGAATGAAAACGATCACGTGGAGTGAACGCCTTCGAATGACTTTAGAACTTTGGTGAAAACCAAATTGTTCAAGAGGGTTTAATCACAAAGAAACCAAGCAAATATATTATACGTAATAATACTTTGGGCGGCAAAACCCTCGATTAGCCTTCAATCTCAAAATACTCACAAGCAAGCGGGGAAACGAGGCGGCGCGAAGCACTTAAGAGCCTTTTTCCTTAGGTATATTTTATAATACCCGCCTTATACCCACCTTATAGTTTGTATTTTTCAAAATCGAGCTTCACGAAAGTATTTATCTATTTTTGCCTTTTTCTTTTTGTTTGAGATTCGAATACAATAATTGAGTGATGAAATCCCAATTAAGGTTGTGTTTTCACACTTTTGGAGATATTGTTTATTTGTTGTGATACTTAATATAATATAGTAATGATATTTTCACAAGAAAAACCAAGAAAACCGATAATACGTATTAGTAGAGTTCTACTAATACCAATACTATTTATGGTTAATATTAAAAACAACAATACAAATTAATCACGACACACCTCCCCGGCAGCGGCGCCAAAATGATTGTGGTAAATTACACCTCTTGTTTAGGAAAACAAAGGAGGGTAAATGAGCGGTAAGTATCGAGTGATGATTTAGGAAAACCATGTACAAATGACCCTAGATGAAATGAAAGTTCGTTTCCCAAGGAGGTATATGTGTGTGAAAAACTTGTAAATGACTTGAGATTAATATTTGGTTTAGAATGGGATGAGAAAAGAAGATGACGAAGACGTAAAAATAAAAATTATTACTACTAGAAAGTTAAAACGTAAAGCCTTAAAAACCACAAAAATAAAAATTAATTCTAAAAATTACCAAAAATTCACCAAAAATCAAAATAAATAAAGTAAGAGCTTACCAATGATCAAAACTTTTTCAAACCTTTTAAATAATTAAATATTCAATTTTTAAATGCTAATTAAAGCCCTAAAAATCAAATAAATTATCAAAAAGCCCAAATAAAGATTTTTCAATTGGTAAACCTCAAAAATGACCTAAAAAGATTAAAAACTATTTTAAAAAATTTTTAAACTAATAAAAACTATTTAAAATGATTTAAAAACTATTAAAACTTAAAATAATTATAAAAATTAATCTAAAAGAGATAAAATTATTCTAAAAGTTGCTAAATTCCTATTTTAATGTATTTAACCTAAGAAAAATGCAAAAAGTTGGAAAAGGTGAATTTTAAAAATAATAATAAAATAATAATAAAATAATATTAAAATCCAAAAAATTATAAAAAGTTCTAAAAACTTGCAAACTAGTTTATTTTAACCTAAATAATCAGAAAATCAAAGTGAAATGACCAGAATACCCCTATTGGGCCCTCAAATGGGCCTAAACCAAAAACAGTCAACACAAATGGGCTTTTGGGCCCAAAAAGTCAAACTTGGCCCAATTGACTTGGAAAAGCCCTATCTGACTCAAAATTCAATTCTAAGAACAAAACTCTAAAGGCCCAAAAGCTGAATATGAGCTTATCACAGCTTATTAAGCACACAACTTATTCTTATTGGGCTTTTCAGCCCATTAAGCAAAAAGCGAATGCCATAAGCTCTAATTTGACACACAACCTTCTTTTAGGATGCTTATGAGATCTGTAAAAAGAAATTTTGAAAAAGCTCACTCAATAAGCCAGAAATAAGCAAAGTATTATTTCACAAAACGACAAAATAGTCGGGTTTGAGAAATAAGGCACCTCAGGACTTGATTCAACTTGCAAAAGATCACAAATGGACTCAATAAGCCAAATCAATCAACAAAATTCCAATAAGCACAACCAATAAGCCAGAATAAGCACAAATGAACTTATGAAAAAGTCAATGAAGTTGGTTTTCTAGTCAAACCCTAAAGTCAACCCACCAAATGCTCTAGTATGAACAAATGGGTCAAATAATGAGCACCTATTACAAAATCCAAGTTGTTGCTGGTTAAAATAAGCTATTATAGCTTATTGATAAGCTGAACCCAATTTTACACTAGCAGTGGTAACTAGCAGGGGAAAGGAGTTCCCACTGCTTTGACTATTTGACCAAGCTTATTTGAGAGTTCTTGTTGGATTCAATTGGAAACAAAGGCACCCTTGTGATCAGTGAATCACAAGGAGTCAATAGCAACAAGAAAATCACAATTTGGTTCACATAATAAGCCACAATCAATCAAACAGTTGCCAGATATAGCCCAGATACGGAAATAAGCAGTTAAGCACTTAATAAGCAGATTTAGCAAGAATAAGCCAACCAAACTTAACAGGATGCATACACAAGCTATATAAAATAAGAATAAACACAAAGCAACAAGAATCAAACACTGAATCAAAGTAAACAACAAGATCAAAGCATGAAAAGTTACTGATGAACAATGAAAATATGTAGAAACAAGTTTGCTGATCTATTTGACACTTGATCCAATTTCAGGCCTCAAATCCTTCTTCCCTGGTGTAATTAACTAAGGTTTAGCACTTGTTAGCCCTAGCCTAAGCTTAGATCTAGGTGTCCTCAAAATCCTAGCCAATTTTACCAAGTATTCAAGATTTTATACCCTATTTTATGAATCTATGTGTTCAAACCCTCAAAACCTGCAAACAGATGAACAATAGCACCTAAATATCAGATACCAACACTTGCAAACATCAAACCACAACTTAACAAGCCACAAATCCAAATCATGCAGTAGATCCAAACACCCCTTAATCAACTACTTAACAAAGAAACTTGTGATTTTAACTAATAACCTACTGATTTTAATGATCAAAAACACTTACTAGGTAGCAACTAACATAATCAAACTCAAAATTACCAACACAAACACAAGAACTCAAAATCCAAGTACCAAATCCAAAACAGGCATAAACATGAAATTTTTTAGAGGAATCTTAACAAGAGGTTATACCTGCCTTCCACAACATTCTAGGAAGGCCAGCTATACTCCTTGGACCTTGTTCAACAACTAGAACAAGACCAAGGTACTTCAATGAAGAAGATCAAAGCCTGCTGATGTTCAAAGTAGAACAAGGCTTTGATTATGATATGTCTTCAACACAAGAAGCAAACAAACTCAACCAAAGGCTTAGAACCCTTCTCAGGCTTGGTGTCAACAAGCTTGAAGGAGCTCAAGGCTTATGGCTAAGGGTTAGTACACAAATAAAACCAAAATCAGAAACAAGGACTTCAAGGTCTTTGAACCTTAAAAACCTTATGAACCAAGACGTGCCTTAACCACAAGATTAAGCTAGGTCTTAACAATCAAATGGAACTCAGATTTAGGCTATTCTAACACCAACTATTAATCAAATCAAAAAGAGAATTCAAAATTTTCAAAAATTCAAATTTTATTAAACTTAAAAAGGAATTACAAAGATTGATAGCCTAAAACTGGAACAAAGCTCTCTTACAGGTTGAGGAGTCTTTATATAGGAAAATGCCAAGGCTAGCACTATTCACAAACCCTAGAAGTGAAATTCCCTAAATGTCCTTGAGTCTTCTAGACGTTTTGATGGAATGAGTTGTCCAAATGCATCCAAACCGTTTAAATTAGCTTTGATATGAAGCAGGGATCCTAGGCTGTTGATTTGGACACGTCAGATTACTTGGAGGCTAAGTTGCATTTTCATTGGTTGAGGAGGTTGGGTGTGGGGTCCAAGGAGTAGTGGGAGTGAGGGTTTTGTGTGTGGGATGTGTTTCTGCATGTGTGAATCACACATGTGCCAGGGTAATTGAAAATTACCCTTTGTTTTAAGTGAGTAATTTCTGGGGGTGAAGAAGGGTGAATAGTGGTAAGTTTGATCCGAAATTGGGGGAAAGTAAGTGTTTGGCGCATTTTTCAGGTTTGAATGTTTCAAGTGCACAATATTAGTCCTTGTATTTTGGTAAAACATGTATAACACGTTTTCAGCCTAAAAACTTCCATTCCTTTGTAAATAACTTTCACACTTTGGCAGTTTTGGCACATAACTTTCCAAAAAGGTTTATAAGGGTTATTTTTGCCACTTTTGCATATTTGAAGGACTGATCTTGGACATTCTTGATCTTCAAAGGTCTTCAATGTATCTTTGGCTTGATGAGGGACCATAATTGACAATTTTGAATTGTTGAGGGACTAATCTTGCCATTTCTTCAAAGTTGAAGGACCTTTTGTGTAATTTTGACAAACTTAAGGGACTAAACTTTTAATTATCAATATACAAGGGTTTTAAGTGTCATTTCTTCAATAAATGAGGATCAATCTTGTATGTCTTCAAGTCTTCAAGGGTATTTGTTGAGTATTCCATGATTAGGGCCCGGGTCTTTGTACGGCTTCGTTTCTCGTGTCCATTTTTCCTTGTATCTTGTGATCTTTTGTCTTTTTCACGATATCCATACCTAAAATACACAAGTAAACAAACACAAGCATATATATGGTATATTATGACATTTTTATGCATTTAAAGCCCGAAAAGAACGATGAGATCATGTATAAATGCCATCTCATCACTCCCCCATACTAAGCCATTGCCGTGCCCTCACGCTATGCTAGAATAAAGTATCTAAGCATCACCAAAGTTCAATTTTATTAACCTTTATTGAAGAGTAAAAGACTTGCAACATACTACGAAGATGTGTAAAGACATAATGTATGATTTTCATCACAAAAAGTGACTTTTAGGGTCAAAGAATAGAAACAAGCAAATGTCCCTTAGAGTAAACTTCGTCATCCTTGATTGTCATACATTCCATGCTAAGTGCAAAAACGAGATCATTGTTGGTACAAGTCACAATGCTAACACTACTCATACGTCCAAATTGTGTAATACTTTTTCTTCCCGCAATCCTAGTTATTATAAAAGGAAATGGGTTACTAGCATTTTTTAACTATTTGTCATGGATCAAAAGTGATTCATATTGACTTATTTGAGTAATTATTAGTCCGAAAGCAAAGTAGCACGATTTGATCAATAGTTAGCCGAAGGACAAAATCTTTTAAAACGGCTTCTCGTGCATCTCCTTAAGTTCATATCTTAGCATAACTCGTTTCACGATTTGAGACCTTTCTCGGACCGATATTTGGCATGTACTTCACACTTCAAATCTTGGGAAGACGTTCTCGAAATTATGGTCTTCTCTTCATATATTTGGAATTTCTTCACTTGATGTTTTTGAGAGATTCTTCATATTGGACCACGACTTCATCATTTTTCTTCAATCATTACTTTGGATTTTGATATACAACGATCCGCCTCCTTTTCGGACTTGGATATATTTATCCTCATACCTTGTTAGGGTCTTTTTGGATAGACTTTCTCCATGATATTTAGGGGAGTAATTGCTTTTCGTCATGTGTCTCGATCCTTCATATTGATTTAGGAATAATGATACTTCACATCATCTTGGATCTTTAGCAAAAATAGAGCTCCTCATGCCTTGTTAGGGCCTTTTTGGATGATCCCCAATCTTCGCGTCCCGTTTCAATAAGTTATGCCTTGGCTATGAACTCTATTCAACCCCGAGCAAATTTTAAACGATCTTGTGCTAGAGGCTAAGTAACCTTTCAAATCGTACGACCTTACTTATTGCAATTATGATTTATTCCTAATGCATTGATCTTATGGGAAGAAAAAGCCACAATTAAAACATATGAGTTTTTGAAAGAACATTTTCATGTTCTACGTTTAGCATGATCACTTATCTAACTCTATCATTTCTCGTTCTTCACTATATAAAGACCTCTAATTAAAGAGACTCGTGAATACTTAGCCATGCAAGTCATAATTAAGCCAAATTTGGATTAGCTTTCATTAAGACTATATCAAATCAAAGTTTTGGGTTTTCAAGCCACCTATAGGATCTTGCACTTTCTTGGACTTTTTCAAGTTTAGAGAATGCGTTTTAAAGTTCCCTTGATAAGTGACTTTCTAGGATCAATTATAGGAACTTACAAAAAGTTCTTGTTCTTAACCCGAATAAGCTAAGACTTTCGTGTTTTAAAGCTCCCTATATAAAAGTCTAGCAAAACTTGAATTGAGCGGGTTAAGGAATGTAAATGGCTCTGATGGTTGTAGATTCACACTTGTTTAGGAAAACAAGGTAAAAGCGGTAAGTATTAAGCGTACGTTTAGGAAAACGTAAACACTTATGACCCTTGATGGGAATCGTTCTCTCGAGGAGGCTAGTGCGTTGTGTATTGAATGATTGAATTATGTTTTTTGATTTATTAATGAGAAGAAAAGAAGAGAAAATGACGAAGACGAAAAAAAATAGAAAAATAAGGCGAAAACACTACTAGAAAGTTACGACGTAAAACGTAAAAAAAAACACAAAATTTAAAATTTTAATCTAAAAATTCCTAAAAATTACTAAAAATCCCAAATAAAATTCTAAGAGTTTACAAAAAATCAAAACTTGCCAAAACCTTTTAATTAATTTAATAATGACTTTTTAATGCTAATTAAAGCCCTAAAAATCACTTTTAAATATTAAAAAGCCCTAAACAAGATTTTATAGTTTGTAAACCTCAAAAATGACCTAATAAAACTAAAAACTATTTTTAAAAATTTTAAAACCAAATTAAACTATTTTTAAACTCCTAAAAACTATTAAAATGTATTAAATCTTAAATTAATTCTAAAAATTAATTGAAAAGCCTAAAAATTATTCTACAAATGGGAAAAGTCTTAATTAATGCTATAGTATCTAGGAAAAATGAAAAAAAAGTTAAAAATAAAACTTTTTATTTTAATGAATAAAATAATATTAAAATATTCTAAAAAATTAAAAGTTCCTAAATAAATTCTAAAAAATTCTCAAAAATCCTAAATATTCTAACTAAGAAGAAAATGTAAATTAAAGTTTCTAAAACCTCTTAATTAATTTTATATTAATTTTTAAAGTTGCTAAAAAACCCTAAAATCAAATAAAATTAAAAATTAAAGTTTTTGAAAATTTTTTTATATGTAAACCTCAAAAATACAAATTAAAACCTAAAAACTATTTTTTTGTATTTTTTTACTACTGTTTAATATTTTTAAATGACTTTTTAAAAATAAAACTAAAAATAATCCTATTAAATAATTAAATAAAAGGAAAAATAAAACTTTGTGCCAGAAAAGTCAATAATCCTAATATGGTCCTAGGAAAAATAAGAAAACCCCAAATTAGCTTAAGAATAAGCTCAAATAAGCTTAAAAACCTACGGCTTTTTAAATAAGCAAGAATACGAAAAGTGGTTAAGTTTAAAACCACACAACCTCTTACCAGTAAAAGACCCAAGGGCAGCGGTAAGAGGTGTGTGTTGTGAGCGAGTGGTCGTGGGTTCGAGGTGTGCTAACCCCTTTTTGCCCGTTTTTTTATTTTTTGCTTTTTAACTTTATAAACAACTCTGTGACCTTTAACAAGCTTGAAAACCAATCCAATAACCTTTTTTAGCCAAAGATTGAGCAGGATTAATCAAAAAACGTGGCCTGATTTAACTTTTTGAAGAACACAGATTTTGGTGTTCTATTCTTTCTTCACAAGTGGTGAATAACACCAAGAGGACTTGGTGTTGTGTTTTTGTGGTGTATTCTTGGAACAAAGGGCACCCTTGTGCTCTTTCTGAGCACAAGGAGTCACAACAAGGATTAAGCAAACAAAAAAAACACTTATATCACAAAAATCAAAGCACACCAATCCAAACCATGTTGCTGTGATACTAAGGCTAGGTCCGTGGACTTAAAAGCTTTTCAAATGCACACTAATCACTTTCAACCCTCCAAATTCAGCATACAAACTCTCCAAACATGCACAATCAAATCTCAATAACCAAATAATCCTCACCTCATAACAGAATTCAAGATTTAGCATAAATATTTCAAGAAAAATGAGCAAAACAAGCCTAAGCAAATTTGAACACACTTTTCACTTGTAACACAACAAACTGCTTCCAAACTCTACCAATCTAACTTGCCAACTAACTAGAATATATCTTAACCTATCTCACATACTCTAACACGTTTTAGAATCAAAATCAAAAACTATCACCCTGTTAAAACCTGTTTCCAAACACCCATTTAAAAACTGATTACCAACTTTTAACAAACCAAATCAATCTAAAACTCAATTAAACTGATCCAACTAGCATCAAACATGCATAAGAACATAACACTACTCTAATCAAACAACTTATAGCAAAAATGAACAACTTAATCAACAAAATCACTCAAACTTGGAATTTTCTGAAATTTTACAAGGTAAAATGGATTTACCTTAGGTCCTTACTTCCAAGGACCTAGAGGATGTAAAATCCTCCTCCTTCCAACTCGGGTTGGAGCAGAAACAGTATCAACAAACCTTGACACCTGCTTTAAGACAAATCAAAAACAAAACACAAGACAAGCAGTATACTATCTTTCTGTTTTCTTTTTTTCTTACTTAAACCTTTCCAAAATCTTTTTAAAACTTTCTAAACACGTTTTATGAACTCTATTATACCTAACAAATTGGAACTCTAACTCTCCAAAACCTATGGAACAATATCTCACCAAGAATCTCAGAATTTCAAAAACTTTAACAAATTTTGAAAAACAAAATTTCTTTCACCAAAGTAAAATTGGAACTCAGTTTTCCTCTAATAACAACACCAACTTTAATTAAACATAAAAAAAGGAATTAATTTGCTATATTGAACAAAAACCAACTTTTTATATTATCAAAAGGAATTACAAGATTTTAAAGGAAAACTGGAACAAAACAATAGGGTCACACACGACTCCTATTTATACAAAGGCTAAGAACTATCTAGAATGGTGAATAAAAAATTACAAGACATAAACCCTAAATGCTAAAATCTCAATTTTGCCCTTCTTCTTGTTGACGAATCTTGGTCAAAAAGCCTTTGGCATGTGACTTGCCAGTTGGAAGACCAATCTTGGACGTAGGATTCGACTTGGAGGCAAAGGAATGCAATCCACCCGTTTAATTTGTCGGATTTTGGTTTTTGTGTGAAAGGGATGGACAGGGGAGGACACGTGGAGGCTTTGGAGTGATGGGGGGACCAAATTAAAGGTGGGGTTGAGGTGAGGGTTTGTCCAATCAACAATCTGCACCATTTGGGGGATTAACCCCTTGATTTGTAGTTAATTAAAACTGGATAGTGGTTAGGGTTTATGGGAAATAGTGGATGGGTTTAATCTTTTTTTGGTTAAACACGTTTTTTAAAAAGTGTTTTGGGAGGGAATGGGTTTAGTGGGGAGATTTGACCGGGTTTGACCATAGTTAAAATAAAACTGGTTTAAGGAATTTGGGCCAGGGGAGTTTATTGGGCTAGGGTGTTGGGTTTTCATTCCCCATCCCTTACTTAACGTAGCCAACAGTTAAATGGCTTGCATTTCCAGTCCTTTTTCTAACAGCCTGTTAACTCCTTTTCACACCAAGTCCAAATCCAATTGCAAATTAAGTCCTTTTGATCCAAATGATTAACTTTTGAACTTTTGATCATTTTCCAAGGGCTGATTTGGTCACATCTTCATTCTTCAAGGGCCATACTTGTATAATTAACATTTTTGAGGGTTAATTATGACAAGTTCTTCAAAGATGAGGGGCCATTTTTGCCAATTCTTCAAACTTGAGGGGTCTTTTTTTGCAAATTTCCAAAAGTGAGCTTGGTTCATTGTGCGTCTTCGTTTCCCGTGTTCGTTTTTGATTGATTCTTGTAATCTTTTGCCAATTCCACAATATCCGTACCTAAAAATACACAAGTAACAAACACGAGCATATATTTGGCATATTTCATGATTTTTAATGCATTTAAAGTCCGTTTTTGATGATGAGATCATGTATAAAAGCCATCTCATCACTCCCCCATACTAAACCATTGCCGTGCCCTCACGCAATGCTAGGAATAAAGTATCAAAGCATCTCCAAAATTTAATTTTATTCACTTTTATTGAAATATAAACTAGCTACACTACACTATTACTACTACTTGCGTTTTAGACATAATGTATGATTTTCATCGCAAAATGGGACGTTTAGGTTCATAGAATAAGAACACGTGAATGCTTCGTTAGAAATAATTTCGTCGTCCTCTATTTTCACTTTAATTCCATGCCAAGCGTGCAACGAGATCATTGTCATTATAAGTTAGTAATGCTAACACTACTCATATGCCCTAATCACGTACTTATTCTCCCATTATTCCTAAGTTGTATCTCTTATATTTTATTATGTCTTAATGATCACGAGGATACATCATTGACTTATGCAATAATAGAGATTTAGGTCTAAAAATAGAGTCCTAACGGTGTAACTAAGACCATCAAATTAATAACCCCTCCTAATAGACAACGATGTTAAAAAATTAAGTTGACAAGAAGAATCGATAAACACGGTTTTATAACGGTTTTGAACATGAGACTTATTACCAAGACTTTTATACGCCCCCTAACGGAAGGACCTTATTATCTTTGGTTTACCTCCATCTTTTATTCAACTTCGCCATGAAGCTTTTATTATGACTTCGGTCTTGCCTTGCCTTTTATTATCCGCCTCATCGGTGGTTTTATTAGCCAAAGACGTATATCCTCACGCTAAAGCGAATTTTGGATCTTTAAAGCTTCGAAGATTAAGGCTTGATTCACTTTCAATTTTGCATAGATTTTAGGCCTTGTGGGGCTTCAAATTGTTTGCTTGATTTAGGTGAGCACTTGAAATCTTATTATTGGGTGAAGCTTTCGATTATTAGGGTGCCAATACTTCAAAACCGTGACGCTGGCGATACCTTAATGTCTTCCCAATTTAATTACACGGAAGCTACTAGAAAAGACTAGAAACCCAACAATCCTAACTAAACCGCTAAGTCAATATTTATTAAGCAAAAAATATTTACAAGCGAAGGGAGAATAAGCAAACAACGAGAACACATGAGTTTTTGAAAGAATACGAGTACTCTACGTTTAGCATAGTAACTTATAATTAACTTTATCATTTCTCGTCCTCATTTAAGAGACTTAGCCTAATATGTAGTTAAGGAATCAAAGCTAAGTGCTCAACACGCACGGTCGAGTCAAAAATTACTCTTATTCTCGCCATCGGAAAATCTACATTCGTGTCTTCAAACACTTATAAAACATGAGAAAAATTTTAAAATTTGGCCATTTTTAGCCTTATTTTGCAACAAAACGATAACAAAACGATAAACTTTGGAAAGCGTGAAGGTTTGGCAAGGCAAGTATCTATTCACCCCCCCATACTAAAGTTAAACATTGTCCTCAATGTTTCGAGTCTAGGGGTGCAAACACCCCCATACTAGAGACGTAGTCGAATGCCTAATCTAGCATGGAAAGGGTGTAACCAATAAGTTTAAAGCCGTTTATGAAGTGTGCTAAAAACCTAAGGTTAGAACATAAAAGGATATATCATGATGTGGATATTGGGAATGGCCTCCAAAGCAAACGATCGAGTGCTCCCATGAAACGAACACGAGAGGTTCCAATCGTGAAGATGATGATCTAAAAGACACAATTCACAAACAACCACGGAACAAAGGTTGGAAGGGCACAAATCCCCTCACATTAAACTAATTAGAAAGCAATAATATGTACATGGATAAGCATGGGTCTCCCCCACGAGGCACCTTGTTTTTGATAACCGAGTCAAAAGCTCGACTCGAATCCCCATAAATGTGATCATTTAGGGATATTCATGGTTTGGTCAATTTTTGGTGGGGCTTACATGATAAACAAGGCCCAAAAGTACGTGGAGTACTTTAAAAATCCGATAAACGTATACCGGGGTCAAAGATAGCGTCCTCGTTTTCGGATGAAAGACGAGACAACACAACTCCAACACAAATCCCAATGGGATAGAAGAAAATAGGAGAGAAGAAATAGAAGGGTGGGACAATGGGTAAGGCAAAACATTGAGCTACTCGAGGTAGACTCGCACCAATCAAATGAAAAGATTTTCCATTTATTGCATCGGTGGAAGACCGAGATTTCCCTATAAAAGCAATTCCAGGATCAAATATCTCGTCCTCGGTGGAGAAAGGGGAGGGAACATAAGGGGCTTCCCCCACACTAGGTCCACACAAAGCATCGTCAAAAGGAGAAGACGAGCTTGTAGTACTCAATAAACGCGGTGATGACGGAGTTAGAATTGTAGAAAAATCTTTTAAATTCAAGTTAAAATCTTTTCCTTTTTCATCTTTAACACTCTCCTCGTGAAAACCCGATTTGATTATGTCAAAAATATTTGGTGTATCTAAAACAATGTTAGTCACACTAAAAATTCTCACATTTTGAAAATGTTTTGGTTTAGGTGGTGGCAAGTTTTCAAATCTTTTGTCTACAAAGAAAACCTCCCCATCGGGATCAACGTATTCATCATCCGAAGATTCACTCGAGATTGGAATTATAGGCTTAACACTCTTAACCTCCATCGGTGGAGGGGACGGAACTTCATTTTTATCAACTCTTAAAACTCTATTTGAAATCCTTTGACAAATGTTTTTGATGGGATTGACATTGTACAAAGATGTGATCGAATAAACATGAGAAAGAGTGGAGTTTTGGGTTGCATTAATGACGAGTTCTTCCTCATTGAAACGAAGAGTGATTTTTCTTGCATGCACATCGATAAGTGCTCTCGAGGTATCCAAAAAAGATCGACCTAAAATTAACGGAACTTTAGGATCGATGGGAATATCAACAACAATGAAGTCCACGGGATAATAGAATTTCCCAACTTTCACAAAGACGTCCTCGGCAACTCCACAAGCTAGAATCGTAGAATGATCGGCCATTTCGATTGACATTCTTGAAGGAGTGAGATTTGGAAGATTGAGCGACTTAAAAATCTCGAGAGGCATCAAATTAATACTAGCACCAAGATCGGCCAAGGCGTAGCATTCTTCCATGTCTTGGATAGCACATGGGATTAAAAACTTTCCAGGATCACCGACCTTTTGAGGTATGCGGCTTAGAAAAACCGATGAACAACTAGACGATTTTTGCAATTTCTCTTTGTTATTCAACATACTTTTGAAGTTCGCGGCAAATCGAGGCATCATGACTAAGGCGTCGGCAAAACTTATATTAAAATGCAAGTCACGAAACATTTTCATAAAGAGTTCAAATTGATAATTATTTCGTTCTTGTGCCTTTTCCTTGTCTCGTCTTGATGGGTAGGGTAAAGGTGGTGTGGGTTGGGGCAAATTAGGCATAGGCATAGGCCTTGGAATCTCGGGTTCCATGATGGGTATAGGTTCAACCGTAGGTGTGGTTTGAGCGGTACTTCGTGGGCTTGCAATGTGCTCCTTTTCAACCACGACCTCGGGTTCTTTCTCTTTTTCCTTCTCCATAGAAGTACTAGGACGAGAAATGGGTTCTTTGAAAGTTTTACCACTACGAGTGGTAATAACCTTCAATTCTCCTTTCGGGTTCACGATGGTATCACTAGGAAGACCACCCGAAGAAGAGGGCTTACACATGATAGCTTCAAACATTTTAGCCATACGATCTTCAAACTTAGATTGCCTAGCATCCGCTTTCAACAACTCTTGCTTAATCTCATGTTGTCCTTGCTCCATTTTTTGTTGATTTTGTTGGAGTCGTGTGACATTTCCTTCCATTTTATTAGCATGAGTTTTAAGTTCATTAGCAAGTTCGGTTTTAAGCTCATTTTTCAATTCGGATCTTAAGCTAATCATCTCACGTTGCATGTTGTCAAACTTAGCATCATTAGCCTTAGCATAATCTAAAAATTCTCCTTGCAAATTTTTAGTGTGAGCATTTTGAAAACCTTGAGTAGGAGTTTGAAAATCACGGTTTTGGTTTTGACTAGAAATTTGCCCATTACCACTTTGGTAATTACCTTTGTTATAGTTTCTTTGATTTCCTTGGTAATTTCCACCTTGATTGTTGTTTCGATAGTTATTAGCATTTTGATTTTGTGGAGCTTGATTTGAACGTGAACCTTGACCGATTTGGTTATAAGTTCCCGTGGCTACATAAGCATTCGAAGTGTTACCATCCGCGGTAATGCACTCGGAAAAATCATGAGCTCCACCACATGAAATACAACTCTTAGCAACCGCTTTAACCGAAGCGGTGTTTGAAGCTTCTTGAGCTTTCCAATGAGACATAAGAGTCGAAAACCTATCGAAAAACCGATTCTCCTCATTTGCTTCATCTTGCAAGGCATTAATGGAACGAGATGATGACGAGCCCAAATTGGCAACACTCGGTGTGTTACGAGGGCTATAGACCTTAGACCTATTTTCTATGATTTTCAAAGCCTCATTGGTCGTTTTGCACAAAAAATTACCACCCGCGGCGGCATTTAAATAATCTCGTTCATGTTCATTAAGCCCATTATAAAAAGTGTCAATTTGATGCAATTCGGAAAAATCATGGTGTGGACATTCATGTAGCATTTCTTTAAATCTCTCCCAAGCCATTGAAAAACTTTCATTTGGTCTTTGTGTAAAACGTGAAATCTCGTTTTTCAAATGTGTTGTCTTAGATGGTGGAAAAAATTGATTCACAAATTTAGACACGAGATCGGCCCATGTCAAAATCGAATTCGGCGGTTCTTTCTCAAGCCAAATCTTGGCGGGTCCATCTAACGAGTAAGGAAACAACATCATCTTAATGGCATCGTGTGGTACATCCTTAAACTTGCTTGTCGCGGTGAGATGATTAAATTGCCTAATGTGATAATGTGGGTTGTCTTTTTCATGACCGCGAAACTTGTTTGCTTGCAACATAGACATTAAACCCGTTTTGATCTCAAAGTTCTCCGCAAGGATGGCGGGAATCACAATGGCCTCTCCAAAACCCTCGGTGGGTGCTTGAAGCAACTCCATCATAGTACGATTAGCCATGATAGCTTCTTGTTCTACAATAGGTTCCTCACTTGGGGACTCCTCACTAGATTGAGTGAGTGATTTGTTTCTTCGTTTACGAGCACGTCTAGCTTTAGAGCGAGTTTGCATAAACGTCACGTACAACGAGAAGGCGAGCAAAGAAGATTCTTTTTGGTATTTTGTGTTTTTTTCAATTTTTTTGTGGTTTTTGATTGTATTAACCTTTTTTGGAAATTGGTGAATGTATTAAGTAGACAATGAGTCCACAAATCTCCTCACTAATCAAATCTCTTGATTAAAAAGGTCTCAAGGAATGAAAACGATCACGTGGAGTGAACGCCTTCGATGACTTTAGAACGATGGTGGAACACCAAATCGTTCAAGAGGGTTTAATCAAATAGAAACCAAGAAAATATATATGATATGTAGTAATACTTTGGGCGGCAAAACCCTCGATTCACTCTCAAAATCAAATACGCACAAGCAAGCGGAGGAAACGAGGCGGCGCGAAGCACTTAAGAGCCTTTTTCCTTTAGGTTGTGAAATACAACCGCCTTATACCCACCTTATAGTTTGTATTATCAAGATTAAGCTTCACGAAAGTATTTATCTATTTTTGCCTTTTTTCTTTGGTTTGAGATTCGAATACAATGATCGAGTGATGAAATCCCGAATCAAGGTTGTGATTGCTCACGTATTTGGAGTACTTGTGTATTTATTGTTCTACGTATACAATATAGTAATAGTATTCACACAAAACCGAAAAACGATAATACGTATTAATAGAGTGCTATTAATACAATTATATTTATGGCTAATATAAAAAAACAACAATGTTCAATCAAAACACAACACGCCTCCCCGGCAGCGGCGCCAAAAATGATGGTTGTAGATTCACACTTGTTTAGGAAAACAAGGTAAAAGCGGTAAGTATTAAGCGTACGTTTAGGAAAACGTAAACACTTATGACCCTTGATGGGAATCGTTCTCTCGAGGAGGCTAGTGCGTTGTGTATTGAATGATTGAATTATGTTTTTTGATTTATTAATGAGAAGAAAAGAAGAGAAAATGACGAAGACGAAAAAAAATAGAAAAATAAGGCGAAAACACTACTAGAAAGTTACGACGTAAAACGTAAAAAAAACACAAAATTTAAAATTTTAATCTAAAAATTCCTAAAAATTACTGAAAATCCCAAATAAAATTCTAAGAGTTTACAAAAAATCAAAACTTGCCAAAACCTTTTAATTAATTTAATAATGACTTTTTAATGCTAACTAAAGCCCTAAAAATCACTTTTAAATATTAAAAAGCCCTAAACAAGATTTTATAGTTTGTAAACCTCAAAAATGACCTAATAAAACTAAAAACTATTTTTAAAAATTTTAAAACCAAATTAAACTATTTTTAAACTCCTAAAAACTATTAAAATGTATTAAATCTTAAATTAATTCTAAAAATTAATTGAAAAGCCTAAAAATTATTCTACAAATGGGAAAAGTCTTAATTAATGCTATAGTATCTAGGAAAAATGAAAAAAAAGTTAAAAATAAAACTTTTTATTTTAATGAATAAAATAATATTAAAATATTCTAAAAAATTAAAAGTTCCTAAATAAATTCTAAAAAATTCTCAAAAATCCTAAATATTCTAACTAAGAAGAAAATGTAAATTAAAGTTTCTAAAACCTCTTAATTAATTTTATATTAATTTTTAAAGTTGCTAAAAAACCCTAAAATCAAATAAAATTAAAAATTAAAGTTTTTGAAAACTTTTTTATATGTAAACCTCAAAAATACAAATTAAAACCTAAAAACTATTTTTTTGTATTTTTTTACTACTGTTTAATATTTTTAAATGACTTTTTAAAAATAAAACTAAAAATAATCCTATTAAATAATTAAATAAAAGGAAAAATAAAACTTTGTGCCAGAAAAGTCAATAATCCTAATATGGTCCTAGGAAAAATAAGAAAACCCCAAATTAGCTTAAGAATAAGCTCAAATAAGCTTAAAAACCTACGGCTTTTTAAATAAGCAAGAATACGAAAAGTGGTTAAGTTTAAAACCACACAACCTCTTACCAGTAAAAGACCCAAGGGCAGCGGTAAGAGGTGTGTGTTGTGAGCGAGTGGTCGTGGGTTCGAGGTGTGCTAACCCCTTTTTGCCCGTTTTTTTTATTTTTTGCTTTTTAACTTTATAAACAACTCTGTGACCTTTAACAAGCTTGAAAACCAATCCAATAACCTTTTTTAGCCAAAGATTGAGCAGGATTAATCAAAAAACGTGGCCTGATTTAACTTTTTAAAGAACACAGATTTTGGTGTTCTATTATTTCTTCACAAGTGGTGAATAACACCAAGAGGACTTGGTGTTGTGTTTTTGTGGTGTATTCTTGGAACAAAGGGCACCCTTGTGCTCTTTCTGAGCACAAGGAGTCACAACAAGGATTAAGCAAACAAAAAAAACACTTATATCACAAAAATCAAAGCACACCAATCCAAACCATGTTGCTGTGATACTAAGGCTAGGTCTGTGGACTTAAAAGCTTTTCAAATGCACACTAATCACTTTCAACCCTCCAAATTCAGCATACAAACTCTCCAAACATGCACAATCAAATCTCAATAACCAAATAATCCTCACCTCATAACAGAATTCAAGATTTAGCATAAATATTTCAAGAAAAATGAGCAAAACAAGCCTAAGCAAATTTGAACACACTTTTCACTTGTAACACAACAAACTGCTTCCAAACTCTACCAATCTAACTTGCCAACTAACTAGAATATATCTTAACCTATCTCACATACTCTAACACGTTTTAGAATCAAAATCAAAAACTATCACCCTGTTAAAACCTGTTTCCAAACACCCATTTAAAAACTGATTACCAACTTTTAACAAACCAAATCAATCTAAAACTCAATTAAACTGATCCAACTAGCATCAAACATGCATAAGAACATAACACTACTCTAATCAAACAACTTATAGCAAAAATGAACAACTTAATCAACAAAATCACTCAAACTTGGAATTTTCTGAAATTTTACAAGGTAAAATGGATTTACCTTAGGTCCTTACTTCCAAGGACCTAGAGGATGTAAAATCCTCCTCCTTCCAACTCGGGTTGGAGCAGAAACAGTATCAACAAACCTTGACACCTGCTTTAAGACAAATCAAAAACAAAACACAAGACAAGCAGTATACTATCTTTTTGTTTTCTTTTTTTCTTACTTAAACCTTTCCAAAATCTTTTTAAAACTTTCTAAACACGTTTTATGAACTCTATTATACCTAACAAATTGGAACTCTAACTCTCCAAAACCTGTGGAACAATATCTCACCAAGAATCTCAGAATTTCAAAAACTTTAACAAATTTTGAAAAACAAAATTTCTTTCACCAAAGTAAAATTGGAACTCAGTTTTCCTCTAATAACAACACCAACTTTAATTAAACATAAAAAAGGAATTAATTTGCTATATTGAACAAAAACCAACTTTTTATATTATCAAAAGGAATTACAAGATTTTAAAGGAAAACTGGAACAAAACAATAGGGTCACACACGACTCCTATTTATACAAAGGCTAAGAACTATCTAGAATGGTGAATAAAAAATTACAAGACATAAACCCTAAATGCTAAAATCTCAATTTTGCCCTTCTTCTTGTTGACGAATCTTGGTCAAAAAGCCTTTGGCATGTGACTTGCCAGTTGGAAGACCAATCTTGGACGTAGGATTCGACTTGGAGGCAAAGGAATGCAATCCACCCGTTTAATTTGTCGGATTTTGGTTTTTGTGTGAAAGGGATGGACAGGGGAGGACACGTGGAGGCTTTGGAGTGATGGGGGGACCAAATTAAAGGTGGGGTTGAGGTGAGGGTTTGTCCAATCAACAATCTGCACCATTTGGGGGATTAACCCCTTGATTTGTAGTTAATTAAAACTGGATAGTGGTTAGGGTTTATGGGAAATAGTGGATGGGTTTAATCTTTTTTTGGTTAAACACGTTTTTTAAAAAGTGTTTTGGGAGGGAATGGGTTTAGTGGGGAGATTTGACCGGGTTTGACCATAGTTAAAATAAAACTGGTTTAAGGAATTTGGGCCAGGGGAGTTTATTGGGCTAGGGTGTTGGGTTTTCATTCCCCATCCCTTAATTAACGTAGCCAACAGTTAAATGGCTTGCATTTCCAGTCCTTTTTCTAACAGCCTGTTAACTCCTTTTCACACCAAGTCCAAATCCAATTGCAAATTAAGTCCTTTTGATCCAAATGATTAACTTTTGAACTTTTGATCATTTTCCAAGGGCTGATTTGGTCACATCTTCATTCTTCAAGGGCCATACTTGTATAATTAACATTTTTGAGGGTTAATTATGACAAGTTCTTCAAAGATGAGGGGCCATTTTTGCCAATTCTTCAAACTTGAGGGGTCTTTTTTTGCAAATTTCCAAAAGTGAGCTTGGTTCATTGTGCGTCTTCGTTTCCCGTGTTCGTTTTTGATTGATTCTTGTAATCTTTTGCCAATTCCACAATATCCGTACCTAAAAATACACAAGTAACAAACACGAGCATATATTTGGCATATTTCATGATTTTTAATGCATTTAAAGTCCGTTTTTGATGATGAGATCATGTATAAAAGCCATCTCATCAGGCTCCAAATGCCCATCAAGTCAAAAATTAACTCTTATTCTACCCATCGGAAAATATACATTCGTGTCTTAAAAACACTTATGAAAACTAAGAAAAATTTTAAAATTTGGCCATTTTTAGCCTTATTAGCAAAACAAAACATTGAAAGTTGGAAAGCGTGAGGGCGTAGCAAAGCAAGTACCTATTCACCCCCCCATACTAAAAGTAAACATTGTCCTCAATGTTTCGAGTCTAAAGGTGGAGCACCTCCATACTAGAGACGAAGAATCAAATGCTTAGGATCTAGCATGGAAAGGATGATCAACAATATATCTAAAGCCGTTTATTAAGTATGCTAAAAGATAATTGTTAGAACAATAAAGGATATGTCATGGATTCGTGAAAAACTTCTTCAAGCAAACGATGGAGGCTCATGTAAACGAACACGGGAGTCTTTAATCGTAGATGATGATGATGATCTAGATAACACAATCACAAACAACCACGAGACAACGAGTTGAAAGGGTACAAGTCCCCTTATTAGTGAATAGTAAGCATAAAAGATAAGCATGGGATCTCCCCCACGAGGCACCTCGTTTTTGATTATCGAGTCATGAGCTCGACTCGATCCCCTCAATGCTAATTATCATTGAGGAAGGTGACTTGGTCGAGGGCAACCATTGAAGGAATTTCCCCACCAAAGTAGTGCTTGAGCCTATGTCCATTCACCTTGAAATTAGGACCATCATCTTGAGCTAGCTCAATGGTCCCATACGGAAACACTTGTGTAATGGTGAACGGACCCGACCAACGAGATTTCAATTTCCCGGAAAATATCTTAAGACGAGAGTTAAAAAGCAACACTTGATCACCAATGTTAAAAACCCGGTTTTTAATCTTTGAATCATGAAACTTTTTAGTATTTTCTTTAAAAATTAATGAATTTTCATAAGCATTATCTCTTAATTCATCCAATTCATTCAATTGTATTTTCCGGTGATCTCCCGCGGTCTTCAAGTCAAAGTTTGCATGCTTAAGGGCCCCATATGCCTTGTGCTCCAACTCAATGGGAAAATGACAATTCTTCCCATAGACTAACTTATAAGGAGTGCAACCGATAGGTGTCTTATAAGCGGTCCTAAAGGCCCATAAAGCGTCATCGAGTTTGTCAGACCATGAAGCACGGTTTTCTCCAATTGACCTCTCTAAAATCCTCTTCAAAGCTCGGTTCAAAACCTCGACTTGCCCACTCGTTTGCGGGTGATAAGCCGTAGAAAGACGATGAGTAACTCCATATTTCTTTAGAACCTTTTCGAATTGGTCATTACAAAAATGGGTTCCACGATCGCTTATAATAGCACGAGGGGTTCCGAACCGAGAGAATAGTTGCTTCAAAAACTTCACTACCACACGAGCATCATTAGTAGGCAAAGCCTTAGCTTCCACCCACTTAGAAAGGTAGTCCACCGCGACGAGGATATATTTGTTGCCATGAGACGATGGGAACGGCCCATAAAGTCTGTTCCCCATATGTCGAAAATCTCACACACTTGAATTATGTTTTGCGGCATTTCATCACGTTGAGACGATTTTCCTTGACGTTGGCACGAATCACACGACTTCACAAGTGCGTGTGCATCACAATAGATAGAAGGCCAAAAGAAACCGGCATCGAACACTTTCTTAGCCGTGAGATTTGCACCGTGGTGACCACCCGTGGGTCCCTCGTGACAAGCTCTAAGGATATTAGAAGCTTCGGCACCAAAAACACAACGTCGAACGAGTTGATCCGCACAAACTCGAAAGAGATAAGGGTCGTCCCAAAAATAGAACTTGACGTCATGAAAGAATTTTTGTTTTTGTTTTGTCGTCATACCCTTGATTATGAAATTGCCCGCATGGTAATTTGCAATGTCGGCAAACCATGGGGTGGTGTCTTTAGAATTCACTACACCGAGAGTCTCGAGAGGAAATGTTTCGGTGATTTCCTTGTTCTCGAAAACATATTTGTGAGGATCTTCTAGACGAGAGAGATGATCGGCTGCTAGATTCTCGGCTCCTTTTTTGTCAAGCACGGTGACATCAAATTCTTGGAGGAGGAGCATCCAGCGAAGCAATCTCGGCTTAGCATCTTGCTTAGCTAAGAGATACTTGATAGCCGAATGGTCGGTATACACGATGCTTTTAGTCAAGACGAGATAAGGTCGGAATTTCTCAAAAGCATAGACCACGGCAAGGAATTCCTTTTCCGTTGTGGTGTACTTTAATTGAGCCTCGGTCATCGTCTTACTAGCGTAGTGGATAGGACGGAAATGCTTGTCATAACGTTGCCCTAAGACGCCCCCTATAGCATAATCACTTGCATCGCACATGATTTCGAAGGGTAATTCCCAATTAGGAGCAACAAGAATGGGAGCTTCGGTAAGTTTCCTTTTGAGAGTTTCGAAAGCCTTAACACAATCCTTATTGAAGTTAAAAGGAGCATCCTTCTCGAGAAGGTGTGTCATAGGTCGAGAGATTTTCGAAAAGTCCTTGATGAAACGACGATAAAAGCCCGCGTGGCCTAGGAAACTCCTAACTCCCTTAACGGTTTTGGGATGAGGTAACTTGGCGATGACGTCTACCTTAGCTTTATCGACCTTAATCCCCGCCTTCGACACCTTATGTCCTAAGACGATTCCTTGTTTACACATAAAATGACATTTTTCCCAATTAAGCACAAGATTGGTTTCTTCACAACGTTTTAACATTTGCTCGAGATTAGATAAACATGACGTGAACGAATTACCAAACACCGAGAAGTCATCCATAAACACTTCCATCGACTTCTCGATCATATCGTGAAAAATCGCCATCATACACCGTTGAAACGTACCCGGTGCATTACAAAGTCCGAAAGGCATCCTACGATAAGCAAACGTTCCATAAAGACACGTAAACGTAGTATTCTCTTGATCACGAGGGTCGATAGGGATTTGAAAGTAACCGGAAAAACCATCTAAAAGTAATAGAATTCATTTCCCGCAAGTCGCTCCAACATTTGATCCATGAAGGGCAAAGGAAAGTGGTCTTTACGAGTGGCGTCATTTAACTTTCGGTAGTCAATACACACCCTCCAACCGGTCACAACACGAGTGGGAATTAACTCGTTGTTTTCATTAGGCACAACGGTCATTCCTCCCTTTTTAGGGACACAATGGATTGGGCTCACCCATGGGCTATCAGATATAGGATAAATCATTCCCGCATCAAGGAGTTTAAGGACCTCCTTTTTAATGACATCGTGAATTTTGGGATTCACCCTTCTTTGACTTTGAATTGCGGGTTTTTAGTCCTCCTCCATTAAAATCTTGTGAGTACAAAATTTTGGGTCAATACCCTTAATGTCGGATATTTTCCACGCAATTGCCCCTTTATGAGCCTTAAGAACTTTCAAGAGCTCGGTTTTTTCATCATTGGCAAGACCTTTTGCAATAATAACCGGCAACTTGTCATCACCTTCCAAGAATGCGTATTCAAGGTGAGAAGGAAGATCTTTCAATTCAAGGATAGGTGGTTCCTCGATTGAAGCTTTTGGTTCAACACTCATAACTTCCATCGGTGAAAGAAATGGTGGAATAGAAATTTCATCACTAATCAACACCTCATCTTCATTGTCGATTTCATTTGAAGTGAGATCGCCTCCTTGGAATGGAGTGAGATTTGGTGTGGAATTAGCAAGAATTGGATCCAAAATAGTGGGATTGCCATTTGACGAGCTATCGGAAAAACCTAACACTTCTTGTGAAAACTCATCGCAAACCACATCAACGATGTCAATGTGATTGATGGTAGATTGCATAAACATGAAAAGGTTTCGAGTTTTGAGTAGCGTTTATAACAAGTTCCTCTTCGTTGAATCTCAAAGTGATAGTTCTCGCATGAACATCGATAAGCGATCTCGAAGTATCTAAAAATGAACGACCTAAAATTAGAGGAACTTGAGGATCCGCGAGGATGTCAACTACTATAAAATCAACGGGATAGTAGAACTTCCCCAATTTCACGAAAACATCTTCGGCTACTCCACATGCCATAATCGTAGAATGATCGGCCATCTCGATAGACATGTTTGAAGGAATAAGAGCCGGAAGCGAAAGCGATTTCCAAATGGAAAATGGCATCAAATTAATGCTCGCACCAAGATCGGCCAAGGCGAGGCATTCTTTCATATCTTGTATGTCACAAGGAATGAGAAACTTTCCGGGGTCACCAACCTTTTCTGGTATGCGGTTAAGATAAACCGAAGAACAATTAGCAAGCTTTGAAAGCTTTTCCTTATCGCTCATCATACTTTTAAAAGTGGAAGCGAAACGAGGCATATACAATAACGCGTCGGCTAAACTCACATCAAAATGCACTTGTTGAAACATTTTTATAAAAAGCTCGATTTGTTGTTTGTTACGTTCTTGCAATTTCTCTTTGTTTCGTCTCGAAGGGTAGGGTAAAGGTGGTGTGGGTTGGTCATTAGGCAACGGCCTTGGAAACTCGGGTTCCACAATTGGTATTGGTTCAACCGTAGGTGTGGTTTGAGTGGTACTTCGTGGGATTGTAATGTGCTCCTTTTCGATCATCACCTCGGGTTCTTTCTCGATTTCCTTCTCCGTAGAAGTACTTGGACGAGAGATTGGCTCCTTGAAAGTTTTACCACTTCGTGTAGTAATAACCTTCATTTCTCCCTTCGGGTTTGCAATGGTATCACTAGGAAGACCACCCGAGGAAGAGGGTTTACACATGATTGCTTCAAACATCTTAGCCATTCGGTCCTCAAATTTTGATTGCATAGCATCCGCTTTTAATAACTCTTGCTTAATCTCATGTTGTCCTAATTCCATCTTTTGTTGGTTTTGTGGAAGACGTTGGACATTTCCTTCCATTTTGTTTGCATGAGTTTTAAGTTCATTAGCAAGTTCATTTTTAAGCTCGTTTTTCAACTCGGATCTTAAGCTAATCATCTCACGTTGCATGTTATCAAATTTAGCATCATTTGCTTTAGCATAATCCAAAAATTCTCCTTGCAAATTTTTAGTGTGAGCATTTTGAAAACCTTGTGTAGTGTTTTGAAAATCACGGTTTTGGTTTTGATTAGAAATTTGTCCATTCCCATTTTGATAATTCCCTTTGTTGTAATTGCATGAATTGCCTTGGTAATTACCTTGGTTGTTGTTTCGATAATTATTAACATTTTGATTTGGTGGAGCTTGATTTGGGCGGGAACCTTGACCATTTTGGTTGTAAGTTCCCGTTGCTACATAAGCACTCGAAGTGTTACCATCCGCGGTAATGCACTCGGAAAGATCATTAGCTCCACCACAAGACAAACAACTCTTAGCAACCGCTTTAACCGAAGCGGAATTTGAAGCTTCTTGAGCTTTCCAATGGGACATTAGATTAACAAATCTATCAAAAAACCGATTTTCCTCATTAGCTTCATCATGTAAGGCATTAATGCTACGAGACGATTGTGACGATGATGACCAACCCAAATTGGCAACACTCGGTGTGTTTCGAGGGCTATAAACCTTAGATCTATTCTCGATGATTTGTAAAGCCTCATTTGTCGTCTTGCACAAAAAATTACCACCCGCGGCGGCATTCAAATAATCTCGTTCATGATCATTAAGCCCATTATAAAAAGTATCAACTTGATGCAATTCCGTAAAATCATGGTGTGGACATTCATGTAACATTTCTTTAAATCGTTCCCATGCCATTGAAAAACTTTCATTATTTCTTTGCACAAATCGTGAAATCTCATTTTTCAGATGTGTTGTTTTAGATGGTGGAAAAAACTTGTTCACAAACTTAGAAACGAGATCGGCCCATGTCAAAATTGAATTTGGCGGTTCTTTCTGGAGCCAAATTTTTGCGGGTCCATCTAACGAGTATGGAAACAACATCATCTTAATGGCGTCATGTGGAACATCCTTAAACTTGCTAGTGGCGGTGAGACGGTTAAAATTCCTAATGTGGTAGTGCGGGTTGTCTTTCTCATGACCTCTAAACTTATTTGCTTGCAACATCGACATTAAACACGTCTTAATCTCGAAATTCTCCGCAAGGATGGCGGGAATCACAATAGCCTCTCCAAAACCCTCGGTGGGTGCTTGTAGCAACTCCATCATAGTACGATTAGCCATGACGACTTCTTGTTCTACAATAGGTTCAACAATTGGAGGTTGTTCTTCAATCAATGTCTCTTGATTGGCTTGCTTTTGAAGACGTTTACGAGCTCGTTTTGCTTGATTACGAGTGATCATAAACTTCACGAAGAATGGGAGGTGAGCAAAGAAGATTCTTTTTGGGTGTTTTGTGAATTTTCAATTTTTTTTGTGTTTTTGATGATATTTAATTTTTTTGGATTTTGGTGTATCTTCGTAGACAACAATCTACAAAATCTCTCCTAGAATCAAACTCTTGATTAAAGAAGCCTCAAAGGAATGAAAACGATCACGTGGAGTGAACGCCTTCGAATGACTTTAGAACTTTGGTGAAAACCAAATTGTTCAAGAGGGTTTAATCACAAAGAAACCAAGCAAATATATTATACGTAATAATACTTTGGGCGGCAAAACCCTCGATTAGCCTTCAATCTCAAAATACTCACAAGCAAGCGGGGAAACGAGGCGGCGCGAAGCACTTAAGAGCCTTTTTCCTTAGGGTATATTTTATAATACCCGCCTTATACCCACCTTATAGTTTGTATTTTTCAAAATCGAGCTTCACGAAAGTATTTATCTATTTTTGCCTTTTTCTTTTTGTTTGAGATTCGAATACAATAATTGAGTGATGAAATCCCAATTAAGGTTGTGTTTTCACACTTTTGGAGATATTGTTTATTTGTTGTGATACTTAATACAATATAATAATAATATTTTCACAAGAAAAACCAAGAAAACCGATAATACGTATTAGTAGAGTTCTACTAATACCAATACTATTTATGGTTAATATTAAAAACAACAATACAAATTAATCACGACACACCTCCCCGGCAGCGGCGCCAAAATGATTGTGGTAAATTACACCTCTTGTTTAGGAAAACAAAGGAGGGTAAATGAGCGGTAAGTATCGAGTGATGATTTAGGAAAACCGTGTACAAATGACCCTAGATGAAATGAAAGTTCGTTTTCCAAGGAGGTATATGTGTGTGAAAAACTTGTAAATGATTTGAGATTAATATTTGGTTTAGAATGGGATGAGAAAAGAAGATGACGAAGACGTAAAAATAAAAATTATTACTACTAGAAAGTTAAAACGTAAAACCTTAAAAACCACAAAAATAAAACTTAATTCTAAAAATTACCAAAAATTCACCAAAAATCAAAATAAATAAACTAAGAGCTTACCAATGATCAAAACTTTTTCAAACCTTTTAGATAATTAAATATTCAATTTTTAAATGCTAATTAAAGCCCTAAAAATCAAATAAATTATCAAAAAGCCCAAATAAAGATTTTTCAATTGGTAAACCTCAAAAATGACCTAAAAAGATTAAAAACTATTTTTAGAAATTTTTAAACTAATAAAAACTATTTAAAATGATTTAAAAACTATTGAAACTTAAAATAATTATAAAAATTAATCTAAAAGAGATAAAATTATTCTAAAAGTTGCTAAATTCCTATTTTAATGTATTTAACCTAAGAAAAATGCAAAAAGTTGGAAAAGGTGAATTTTAAAAATAATAATAAAATAATAATAAAATAATATTAAAATCCAAAAAATTATAAAAAGTTCTAAAAACTTGCAAACTAGTTTATTTTAACCTAAATAATCAGAAAATCAAAGTGAAATGACCAGAATACCCCTATTGGGCCCTCAAATGGGCCAAAACCAAAAACAATTAACACAAATGGGCTTTTGGGCCCAAAAAGTCAAACTTGTCCCAATTGACTTGGAAAAGCCCTATCTGACTCAAAATTCAATTCTAAGAACAAAACTCTAAAGGCCCTAAAGCTGAATATGAGCTTATCACAGCTTATTAAGCACACAGCTTATTCTTATTGGGCTTTTCAGCCCATTAAGCAATAAGCCAATGCCATAAGCTCTAATTTGACACACAACCTTCTTTTGGGATGCTTATGAGATCTGTAAAAAGAAATTTTGAAAAAGCTCACTCAATAAGCCAGAAATAAGCAAAGTATTATTTCACAAAACGACAAAATAGTCGGGTTTGAGAAATAAGGCACCTCAGGACTTGATTCAACTTGCAAAAGATCACAAATGGACTCAATAAGCCAAATCAATCAACAAAATTCCAATAAGCACAACCAATAAGCCAGAATAAGCACAAATGAACTTATGAAAAAGTCAATGAAGTTGGTTTTCTAGTCAAACCCTAAAGTCAACCCACCAAATGCTCCAGTATGAACAAATGGGTCAAATAATGAGCACCTATTACAAAATCCAAGTTGTTGCTGGTTAAAATAAGCTATTATAGCTTATTGATAAGCTGAACCCAATTTTACACTAGCAGTGGTAACTAGAAGGGGAAAGGAGTTCCCACTGCTTTGACTATTTGACCAAGCTTATTTGAGAGTTCAGGTTGGATTCAATTGGAAACAAAGGCACCCTTGTGATCAGTGAATCACAAGGAGTCAATAGCAACAAGAAAATCACAATTTGGTTCACACAATAAGCCACAATCAATCAAATAGTTGCCAGATATAGCCCAGATATGGAAATAAGCAGTTAAGCACTTAATAAGCAGATTTAGTAAGAATAAGCCAACCAAACTTAACAGGATGCATACACAAGCTATATAAAATAAGAATAAACACAATGCAACAAGAATCAAACACTGAATCAAAGTAAACAACAAGATCAAAGCATGAAAAGTTACTGATGAACAATGAACATATGCAGAAACAAGTTTGTTGATCTATTTGACACTTGATCCAATTTCAGGCCTCAAATCCTTCTTCCCTGGTGTGATTAACTAAGGTTTAGAACTTGTTAGCCCTAGCCTAAGCTTAGATCTAGGTGTCCTCAAAATCCTAGCCAATTTTATCAAGTATTCAAGATTTTATACCCTATTTTATGAATCTATGTGTTCAAACCCTCAAAACCTGCAAACAAATGAACAATAGCCCCTAAATATCAGATACCAACACTTGCAAACATCAAACCACAACTTAACAAGCCACAAATCCAAATCATTCAGTAGATCCAAGCACCCCTTAATCAACTACTTAACAAAGAAACTTGTGATTTTAACTAATAACCTACTGATTTTAATGATAAAAAACACTTACTAGGTAGCAACTAACACAATCAAACTCAAAAATTACCAACACAAACACAAGAACTCAAAATCCAAGTACCAAATCCAAAACAGGCATAAACAAGAATTTTTTTAGAGGAATCTTAACAAGAGGTTATACCTGCTTTCCACAACATCCTAGGAAGGCCAGTTATGCTCCTTGGACCTTGTTCAACAACTAGAACAAGACCAAGGTACTTCAATGAAGAAGATCAAAGCCTGCTGATGTTCAATGTAGAACAAGGCTTTGATTATGATATGTCTTCAACACAAGCAGCAAACAAACTCAACCAAAGGCTTAGAACCCTTCTCAGGCTTGGTGTCAACAAGCTTGAAGGAGCTCAAGGCTTATGGCTAAGGGTTAGTACACAAATAAAACCAAAATCAGAAACAAGGACTTCAAGTTCTTTGAACCTTAAAAACCTTATGAACCAAGACGTGCCTTAACCACAAGATTAAGGTAGGTCTTAACAATCAAATGGAACTCAGATTTAGGCTATTCTAACACCAACTTTTAATCAAATCAAAAAGAGAATTCAAAATTTTCAGAAATTCAAATTTTATTAAACTTAAAAAGGAATTACAAAGATTGATAGCCTAAAATTGGAACAAAGCTCTCTCACAGGTTGAGGAGTCTTTATATAGGCAAATGCCAAGGCTAGCACTATTCACAAACCCTAGAAGTGAAATTCCCTAAATGTCCTTGAGTCTTCTAGACGTTTTGATGGAATGAGTTGTCCAAATGCATCCAAACCGTTTAAAGTAGCTTTGATATGAAGCAGGGATCGTAGGCTGTTGATTTGGACACGTCAGATTACTTGGAGGCTAAGTTACATTTTCATTGGTTGAGGAGGTTGAGTGTGGGGTCCAAGGAGTAGTGGGAGTGAGGGTTTTGTGTGTGGGATGTGTTTCTGCATGTGTGAATCACACATGTGCCAGGGTAATTGAAAATTACCCTTTGTTTTAAGTGAGTAATTTCTGGGGGTGAAGAAGGGTGAATAGTGGTAAGTTTGATCCGAAATTGGGGGAAATTAAGTGTTTGGCGCATTTTTCAGGTTTGAATGTTTCAAGTGCACAATATTAGTCCTTGTATTTTGGTAAAACATGTATAACACGTTTTTCAGCCTAAAAACTTCCATTCCTTTGTAAATAACTTTCACACTTTGGCAGTTTTGGCACATAACTTTCCAAAAAGGTTTATAAGGGTTATTTTTGCCACTTTTGCATATTTGAAGGACTGCTCTTGGGCATTCTTGATCTTCAAAGGTCTTCAATGTATCTTTGGCTTGATGAGGGACCATAATTGACAATTTGGAATTGTTGAGGGACTAATCTTGCCATTTCTTCAAAGTTGAAGGACCTTTTGTGTAATTTTGACAAACTTAAGGGACCAAACTTGTAATTATCAATATACAAGGGTTTTAAGTGTCATTTCTTCAATAAATGAGGATCAATCTTGTATGTCTTCAAGTCTTCAAGGGTATTTGTTGAGTATTCCATGATTAGGGTCCGGGTCTTTGTACGGCTTCGTTTCTCGTGTCTGTTTTTCCTTGTATCTTGTGATCTTTTGTCTTTTTCACGATATCCATACCTAAAATACACAAGTAAACAAACACAAGCATATATATGGTATATTATGACATTTTTATGCATTTAAAGCCCGAAAAGAACGATGAGATCATGTATAAATGCCATCTCGTCAAGGGCACTTTAAACAAATATCATAAACAAGAATTTCCCCCAGTCTGGAAGTACCTCATACATGTCATCCTACAATGTTTGAGTCCCAAGTGTACTGCACACAATGAAATTAATAGATCAATTGCTAGTGCCATTGTGTGCATTGCAAATGGGCAAAAGTTTTATTATTCGAAACTGATTTTTGATGGCATGTGTAAAAACAAAGGGAATAAGATGACTTTGGCTTATCCCAAATTTTTGCAAATGGTTTTTGATGTGGAAAACTACTGCACAAGGGATCATGATGATTTTTATGAGATCCCTGTGCAAAAGAAAGCTATTTTTACCAAGATGAATTCACCCCCTCATCGTGAATTACCCCTCACCCAAGATATGCTTGCAGTTATTGCAGCAGCACAACCCCAACCAGACCCAAAACCACAACTTGACCCACTACCAGAACCTTTGCCTTCACCTCAACACATGGAAATTGACCAAGAACCCTTCAATGCTGACACCTTAAATGTTGGCGTTGACACACGTAATCCAGACGTTGACACCTTTCCTTCACAGACCCAAACACCCCTTAACCTTCCCACATCCACCCAATCCACATCATCTTCTACCCCACCTCAATATAGGTTGCAAAAACGCCCAAGGACTACTCGGAGTGTTCTCCTCTAGTGGTCCTAGACATGTAGCAGAGAGAACCACCACCACAAGTGTGGTTGGTGCTATGGATGAGGCTGGGACTATTGGTTATGGCTTAGATGCAGGTCAAGACAGTCCTAACATCTTTAAGACCTCATCCATGCCTCATGACTCTAACTTGGGAGGTCAAATACCCATTTTAGAGGAGGGTAGATTGGAACCATACACATTGATGGAATTGACGGCTGTCTGCATTAGCTTGCAAAAGCAAAATGCAGATCGGGTACACACAGTCAGTACACAAGGCCTTGAACTCAAGCAATTGAGGGAGAGGATTGTCATTTTGGAGAATGCTAGCACTCGGTATGGGTTGGAGGAATCTTCCAAAGGGGAGGATGAGCAAATTAATGTGGAGTGATAAAGGCTCACATGATGGAGAATCTTTGGGTGTTGCTGAAGCCCTCACTGCATTGAAGAAGCAACCAGGTTTTGATAGATCTCTGGTTACTCCTACAAATTTAAACTTGTCTTTTACAGCTATGTTGGAGCAATTTACAAGAGACGCTAAGACAAGTAAGTTGGGCGTTGACAAGCAAAATTTGAACGCTGACACACCAAGCGCTGACAAGAGTAATTTGGGCGCTGACACTAGGAATTTGAGCGTTGACAGACCTGCAGATATGGTTGATGTATTCCAGTCATCAGCTATCATCAAAGACGTGTCTTCACAGGTATTACCATCATCTTTACCCATCATTGATCCATTAGATAAGGGTAAAGGAATTATGGTAGAAGTAGAAGTTCCAAAGGATGCAGCACAAGTAGAGTTTGATTCAAGGTTGGCTGCACAACTTATGGAACAAGAGATGAAGAAGGTTGGTGAATCACCAATTGTTGTCACTTCTGAGGAACAAGAAGGAAGTGATGAAGAAAGTTCAGATTCAAGTGTGATGATAATTGAACAACCAGAAAGACTTGAATATGGTGATGACTTGGCAAGGGAAAAGCTTAGAGAGTTGAAATTGCAAGTATACTTTGATATGCCAGAAGTAGTTCAGATGTACCATGCTTTGGAGAATAGGATTATGGAGAATCCAGATTTGACTATTTCAGACCAGATTTGGGGATTGGAGATTCTTCTAAGAGTTCAAAGAGACTGCAAGGTAATTCTGAAACACAAGGCTAGCAATGTTTTCTCACTACTGAAGAGGGATAGAAGAGAGCTTTACTACATGTTACTCAGATGTCATGGAACTGGATGGACCTTCAAGAAATTGTAGGGATTATCTTTTCAAGAATTGGAGTACAAGGCTTATCCCATTTGGGCAAAAGTGCAGGAAATGAACACTCTGAGACTTCTTTCAGATGAAAGGAAAGAAGAACTTGCAGAAGAGATGGAGATTCAGAAGGCAATGATTGTTCCAAGGCCTTTGAAGAAGGGAGTTCCACTTGAGTTTCCTAAAGATCTAAATAAAGTGGTTCCCAGTGAAGCTGTTCTTAGAAGGAGCATCAAGCTCTCACCCATGGAAGCTTCAGATATGGTACAAGTGTTACCTCTTGATGCCATAAACCCTATCATAAGCTATGAAGAAGATGCAAGTGGGTTTTGGAAGATTGGCAGGTATGGGAAAGAGGTACACACATTTACTACTCTTGTGTCTCTCTTTGCAAGTATGGATAGAGAAGACTTGGTAGACCTTTGGAGGTTGTTGGTGGCCAAGTATGAGACTGAAGCTCCTACTTCATTCAATGGAATAAAACTTTGGTCAAAATTCAAGAGAATGTGTGGACAAAAAGAAGAAGATCCTACTATTTGGAAGGATCTTGAGGATGATATCAGTGGTCTTCAATGGCGTTTGTATTCAGTTGCTGGTGTGTACTACTTGAGCTCTACAAAGTTTGCTGAGTATCTTCTTGTAGATGCTCAGTATCCCATGTCCAAAGAAGTGTTGGACAAGATGAAGACAACACAGCTGGAGATTGACTATTCAAGTGACGTGGCCAAAGATTTGATTAGGCATGTTTATTACCAATATGATAAGATTTGTAAGATTCCTCCTAGTTCTTAATTTTTTATTCAGAAACTTGATTACTAGAGTAGATATTAAGTTTAGGGGAGGATTGTTGGGAATAAAATGTAGCCAGTCCACTTGAGCGATAACAAGAGGAAAACAAGCGTTGATAAGAAGAAAACAAACGTTGACAGATCAAGCGTTGACAGGAAGAAGTCAAGCGTTGATAGATTGAAGACAAGCACTGATAGAAAGATATGGTCTACGCGTATTATGTTTCTAGTTTGTTTCTAGTAAAGATAGGATAAACATTGTATTTTCTATAATTATCTTTACCTAGAATAGTTGATACGTAGACTCGTGTACAAGGCTTCTTATGTCTATAAAAGAAGACCTTTAGGTTATGTTTCATATAAGTTTTCATACGTTAAACACTTCATTGTAAGAAAGTTCGTTATTATCAATCAAGTGAAAGTTTGTTTTACATCCTTTGTATGTTCTTGTTTAAGTGTTAATTCCGCATAACACTTAAATTACTTTATACATAAACAAAGTTTCTCTACGTGTATAACTTGATTTAATCTCGTTTGCACAAGCTAAATCGATCTAAGTTTGGGATCAACAGCGGCTCCTTCAAGTAGTGCGGTTCCTTAAGTGATAAGGAACTGCCGGTCCCTATAAGGTACCGCGGACATCAACTAGCTTTTGACTCGTTTTTGGTCATTTTTTTTTTTAAAACCCTATACCCTGTCAAGATTCCTTGTTTACTCAATTTGGCTAAACATTCCTTGACACTTCACATTTTGTATTCATATTATTACCTTGATTACATACTACTTATACTCCAACCTTGAGATTTCATTCTCACACCTTCCCAACCTTGAGAATTCATTCTCACACATCTCCAACCTTGAGATTTCATTCTCACACCTTCCTAACCTTGAGATTTCATTCTCACACCTTCACAATGCCTAACTCCTCCATTCATAACCTTGACATTTCTTTGTCACAGCCCCACTTACCCAAAGCTTCCTCATCATAGCTTTCAAAGAAACCGAAAATCTTGGTTCGACCTATTTGGATTAAGAAGAATGAACCATCTTCTTCCAAACCACCCAAAAACCCTACCTTCTCTCCAATCAAGTATTGGAATGAGACTTATACCATTAACCCCATCACCGTTGCAAAAGAAAATGTTCCCCCACCACCACAATCCTTCAACACCCCTTAACTCAATGACCTTTCAACCTTCCCAAACCTCACAAGGCATTGTGAAAACATTTCCTACCCTATTACCCCCACCACCACCAAACCCTAGGTTTGATGCCCTACCCCCATCAACCGATTTTGTGTTGCATCATGGATCCTCGTGTACTTGTTGTCGATTTCAACAAATTGAACTTGCTCATGTATATGAGAAGTTAAATTTCCTTGAATTCCTCCTCACTCGACCTCCTCTCCAAGTTTTCGTTCCGGTGGACAAAACTTCGAATGATGCATCGTCGTCTTATTTTTCCAACTAAAGGACTAACTACTCTTAGAGTCTTTATTACTTTAGTTGTTTTAGAGTCTTTTATTTTTTTTAAGCAATCTTGGAAAATTATCACTATTAGAATAGCTTATGCTTTGTGGTTTATTTTCCATTTTTTTTTGCTTTAGATACTTATATTGTGTGTATGACTATCTACCTTGTTGTGTCTTTTATTTTATGTAACCTTTGTGTTGTTTATGTGTTATTTCCTTAGTTCTCTTTTGAGTTGATCATGGTTAATTTTTACAATTGCTTATGGGTGATTCCATCAATTCTAAACTTTAACCCATTGACAAGTTTATCATCTTCTTTGGATTGAAGTTTGATTTTGTCGATTACCTTTTTGGACATACTTAGCAAAATACTTGCTTCTAATTTGAGATTTCTTCTCTCTCTCCCTCTCAAGTTACTTAGTAGGTAGTGATCATATATACATTGGTGTTTCTTTTCTTTCTACTAACCTTTGTGTAGCATGTCACCTTAGCTCATTTACTTGGTGCCCCAAGCAAGGGGGAGCTACTAGTAAAGTCCGGTTTTCTTCGAAAACTTGTGCTAACCTTTTTGCTACGACAAAGGGGGAGAAATGATAGTGATAAACTCGTTAATAATTCGATATTTTGTGTTTCTACGTAGATGAGTTTATCGTTTGTCGTAATAAAAAAGGGGGAAACTGTTAATGCAAGTGATGCCTAAAAACATTATTAGTGTTAACTAATCTTTCTTAGTTTTGATAACAACAAACTATACAACACATTTAGTGTAAAACATAAAACGAATTATTTAACTAACACTATCATCAAGGAAATAATCATATCACTAACCTTTCTTAATCATACTTAGTGATCATCAATATGATTATCCTTAAAACTCACTTTTGTTAATATGACAAAAGACTTTTTAATAAACTTTATTTTTTAGAAAATGTTTTATTAAAATGGAAAATGTAAATTTGAAAATAGCATATTCCATATGCTATTAGAATATCCTTTGAAGGCTTAAAATACCTCAGATATTCCTACCCCACTAACAGACAAAAAATGGAGCGTAGTCTACGGGCGAAACCTTAAGTAGCTAGACGGTTCCCTAGCGATAAGGAACCGCCAGGCTAGATAAGGTACCGCGCCCAGATAGCCGTTGTACATTGTCTCCTTTAAATAGTGGATCAAATATCATTTTCCAACAAGCCTCTCTGGACGTTTTTCCTCAGCCCCTTTCTCTTTTCTATAACATAATCATTAGTAAATGATCACTTAATATGTTAAGTATGTTTACATATGATTATCCTCTTGATCCCCTCCTTTACCTTGTCCAAAGAGAAGGTCACTCACTCACTAGTGTTGTGATAAAGGTGAATCCATGAGCTAGTCATATTCATCATGATACCCTTTTTGTTTTATGTTAATCCATTGTATTTATGAATACTTGGACTAGTTGTGTTCATCCAAGTTATTTGTGAATACTTGGATTTGTTGTGTACATCCATTGCATATGTGTTTGCTTGGATTTATGTTGTGTAGATCTAAGCTACATGTGTGTACTTGGATATGTTTAGTTGAGTTGTAATAGACTGATTAGAAGTTATCACTAAACTATAAAGTGATGTGGTTGTGTCTTGTAAGTTCTCACTTAACTTGAAAGTGATTAGTAGTTGTGTTGTGTGAAGTTCTCACTTAGCTTCAAAGTGAAGAGTCGTGAAGATTGGTTCTAGCTTTGGATTAGAACTCGACATCTAGCCTTGTGTCGTAAAATGGTGAAGTAGGAAACGTCGTGAAGATTGGTTCTACCTTGAGATTAGAACTCCACATCTAGCCTTGTGTCGTTAAATTGTGAAGTAGGCAACGTTGTGTAGATTGGTCCTAGCTAAAGATTAGGTCTCGACATTTAGCTTAGTGTCGGAAAATAATGTAAGCAACGATGTAAGGTTTTCTCCGCCAAGAAGGGAGCTTGTGGATATAGTGGAAATCTCAAGTAGGTGTACTCGAGGAGTGGAGTAGAAACGAGGATAGATCCTCGTTGTCGAATCACTATAAATCTTGGTGTCTTCCCACTAGGTTGTCTCCTTCCTTACTCTTTACTTATTTCATTATCATTACACTTTCCTATTATCTTTGCTAGTGCATTTGAATTGAACCTAATCATTATGCAACTTAGCTTCAAGTATAAGATAGTTTTGATACAAACCAAATTGAAAGTAATTTTAATTAGGTTGCCAATCGAAGAGAAACTATTCAACCCCCCTTCTAGTTTCTACAGTTATCAAGGGGAGTGTTATGCTTACCAAGAAGAACATCGAGAACATTTCAAACCCAACATCAATCCAAACAATCTTTCTTACAAGTCTCAAAACTACCTTGCTCCATCGGGATTCCCACCCCATCCACCCACCCTTACTCAACCCAATCCCCCTCAATTGTTACAAAGGAACCAAGGGCCAAGACCACTATACCAAGGGAACAATTACAAAGCACCAAACACCTTTCAAAATCAAGGAAATAACTTTCATCCACCCAATAAAGTATTTAACCCACTACCCCCACCCTTCCCAAATCAAGGATACCCTCAAGTTTAAAATCAAGGATATGTACCATATGATAATCATGAGTATGTTGAGAGGAGAATTCGTGAAAGTGAAAAAAGAATGAATGAGCAAATGAAACTTACAAAGGAGGAGCATACTAATAGGCTTTTGATGGCATTTAATCAAAGACAACAAGGGGATTTGCCTTCTAACACACAAACAAACCCGAGGGCCAATGTTAATGCTATTACAACAAGAAGTGGAAAAACGACTAATGATCCTTCACCTCCTACACCTTCTATTGTTAAGCCTACTATGATTCCATCTTGTGATAAGCCTTCTACATCTTCTTCACCACCTCCAAGCTTTACTACCTCATCACCAACACCTTCTCAACCTATACCCACTTCTCCTTTACCTTCCATAACTTCCAATGAAGAAGCTAACAAAGAAAAATCTTCCACTACAACACCTACTCCACCTACAACAAAACCAAATCTTCCTTACCCTTCAAGATTGAGAAAGGAGAAATTGAAAAACAAGGATGATATACAAGTCTCAAACTTTTTGAGGATGTTCAAGCAACTTAACATAAAAATCTCCTTTGCGGAAGCTCTTGCTTATATGCCAAAATTTGCTAAGATGTTCAAAGATCTCCTTTCCAACAAGGAAAAATTGGTGGATTTGCCCAACACATCCCTTAATGAGAATTGTTCCGCTGTGTTGCTCAAAACCTTACCTACAAAACTTGGAGATCTGGGGCGCTTTTTGATCCCTTGTAATTTTCCCGGGGTGGAAAATTGCATGGCATTGGCGGATCTAGGGGAAAGCATAAATCTCATGCCTTTATCAGTTTGGAAAAAACTCTCTCTTCCCGAGCTCACTCCAACTAGGATGACCCTTGAGTTAGCCATCGTACCATATCTTACCCGGTAGGTATTGCGGAGGATGTGTTTGTAGGTGTGGATAAGTTTACCTTTCCGGCCGACTTTGTAGTGGTTGATTATGACATGGACCCGAGAGTTCCTCTAATTGTTGGTAGACCATTTTTTAGGACGGGTCGTACTCTCATAGACGTGGCGGAGGGAGAATTAATCATGAGAGTAGAGGATGAGAAAGTGGTGTTTAAGTTAGGAAAAGTGACTAAGAAGTCTCAAGCTTGTGAAACCATTAACATAGTTGATGTACTTGATGAGGTGTGTGATGAGCATTTCCATGATGCTTGTAAGAGTACTAGTGAAGACATGCCTCATGTAGAGACCGTTGCCTCAATTGCTCCCTCCTTAACACCTTTTGGAGAGAGTGATTTTCTCTTGGAGGAATTTAGTCCAACTTCCTTGGTAATGATGATTCTCCCATTAATTGGGAAGAAGACATTCTCACTATCCAAAAGTTGCTCAATGAGGATCCCATTCCTTCACCCATCCCACTAGAAGTTACCAATGATGATCCATCCATAGTGAAACCTTCCATAGAGAGTCCACCTACCCTTGAACTTAAGGACCTTCCATCCCACCTAGAGTATGCTTTCTTAGAGGGGAAAGACCAATTACCCGTGATCATTGCTAAAGATTTGAAAGAGGATGAGAAAGAAAAACTCATAGAAGTCCTTAAGAAACATAAGCAAGCCATATCATGGAAAATATCCGACATAAGGGGAATTGATCCAAATTTTTGTACACACAAAATCCTTATGGAGGATGATTACAAACCCGCTATTCAAAGCCAAAGAAGGGTTAACCCTAAAATCCATGAGGTCATTAAGAAGGAAGTTATCAAACTCCTTGATGCGGGCATGATTTACCCCATTTCTGACTCTCCATGGGTTAGCCCGGTACATTGTGTTCCTAAGAAGGGTGGAATCACCGTAGTGCCCAATGAGAACAATGAGCTTATTCCTACTAGACTTGTTATGGGTTGGAGAGTTTGTATTGATTATAGGAAGCTCAATGATACTACTAGGAAAGATCATTTCCCATTGCCTTTTATGGATCAAATGCTTGAACGCTTAGCGGGAAATAAGTACTATTGTTTTCTAGATGGATCTCGGGTTATTTTCAAATACCCAATGATCCTAAGGATCAAGAAAAGACCACATTCACTTGTCCCTACGGTACGTTTGCTTACAAGAGAATGCCTTTTGGCTTGTGTAATGCACCGGGGACATTTCAAAGGTGTATGATGGCAATTTTCCATGACATGATTGAGCAAACTATGGAAGTTTTCATGGATGATTTCTCGGTTTTTGGAGATTCATTCACCTCTTGTCTCTCCCATTTAGAACGTATGCTAAAGAGGTGTGAAGAAACACGTCTTGTTCTTAATTGGGAGAAGTGCCATTTCATGGTTAAAGAGGGGATAGTCTTGGGACATAAGATATCCAACAAAGGTTTAGAAGTGGATCGTGCTAAGATAGATGTGATTGCTAAGCTTCCCCCACCTACAACGGTGAAAGGAGTTAGGAGTTTTTTGGGTCATGCGGGGTTCTATAGACGTTTCTTACAAGATTTCTCTAAAATAGCAAGACCGATGACCCACCTCTTAGAAAAAGAGGCTCCTTTCATTTTCAACCAAGAGTGTTTGGACTCTTTTGAGATACTTAAGGAAAAGTTGACTAAGGCTCTCGTTTTGGTTTCTCCAAATTGGGAATTGCCTTTTGAGCTTAAGTGTGACGCTAGTGATTATGCCGTGGGGGCCGTGTTAGGACAAAGAGTGAATAAACATTTTCAACCTATACACTATGCTAGTAAAACCACGACGGGTGCACAACTTCATTATACCACCACGGAAAAAGAGTTGCTTGCTATAGTCTATGCCTTTGAGAAATTTAGACCCTATCTTGTGCTATCCGAAACCATAGTGTATACGGATCATTCCGCTCTCAAGTATCTCATGAAAAAGCAAGATGCTAAGCCTAGACTTTTGAGATGGGTTTTATTGCTACAAGAGTTTAAGATAGAAATTTGTGATAAGAAAGCAGCCGAGAATTTAGCGGCGGATCACTTGAGTAGACTTGAGCATCCTTTTCAAGGAGATTTGCCTCATAAGGAAATCAATGAATCCTTTCCATTAGAGGAGCTCATGTCTATCTCTTCTCAAGAGGATTCCACCCCTTGGTTTGTGGATATTGCAAACTATCTTGTGGGGGATGTGCTAACAGAGGGTCTCACTTCCCAACAAAAGAAGAAATTTCTTAAGGAAGTGAAGTATTACTTTTGGGATGACCCTTATCTCTTTAGGAAATGTGCGGACCAAATCATTAGACGGTGTGTAGATGGGCCCGAGACATTTAAGATTTTAGAAGCTTGTCATAAGGGACCTACGGGTGGACATTTTGGGCCCAACTATACCGCCAAGAAAGTCTTTGATGCGGGTTATTATTGGCCTTCTATATACAAAGATGCCCAAGAGATGGTGAAATTGTGTGATGTATGTCAAAGACAAGGAAAAATTACTCAACGAGATGAGATGCCACAAAATTTCATTCAAGAGTGTGAGATTTTTGATGTGTGGGGAATAGATTTCATGGGACCTTTTCCATCTTCTAAGGGAAATAAATACATACTCGTAGCGGTGGATTATGTGTCAAAGTGGGTTGAGGCCAAAGCCTTACCTACTAATGATGCTCGAGTTATAGTAAAGTTTTTAAAGCAATTATTTGCTAGATTTGGTGTACCTCGGGCCATCATAAGTGATCGTGGTACTAACTTTTGTAATGATCAATTCACAAGAGTTATGAAGAATATGGTGTTAATCATAGACTTTCTACCGCATATCACCCTCAAACCAATGGTCAACCCGAGGTCATAGATCGTGGTTTAAAGAGAATTTTGGAAAGAACGGTGGGAGAGCCTCGAGCTTCTTGGTCGGATAAGCTTGATGATGCTTTGTGGGCTTTTAGGACGGCTTTTAAGACACCAATTGGTTGTACTCCATATAGGCTTGTCTATGGAAAATCATGCCACCTCCCATTTGAGTTAGAGCATAAGGCTTCTTGGGCTCTCAAGTGGGATAACTTTGATTTAAACCAAGCCGACTCACATAGAAACGACCAACTTAATGAAATGGATGAATTGAGAGCCAATGCTTATGAGAACTCATTGCTTTATAAGGAAAAGACTAAGCAATTGCATAATGCTAAGATCAAGAATCGTGAGTTCAAAGTTGGAGAGTCGGTTCTCCTCTTTAACTCAAGGTTGAAACTCTTTGTGGGCAAGCTTAAGTCGAGATGGTCCGGTCCATTCACTATTGCTCAAGTATTTCCATATGGAACTATTGAGTTGTCACAACCCAATGGTCCCAATTTCAAAGTGAACGGTCACCGTGTTAAGCACTATTTTAGGGAGGACATTTACGTGGAAATGGTCCAAGAGATCCTCATTTTCCCCATGAATTAATTCATTGGGCGAAGAGTCGAGCTAGAGACTCCTTAAATCAAGCTTGAATAACTAGGTTTAGAGGTTTTAGACTTAGAGTGTTGTAGGTTAGAAATAAGGATGGAGAGTTGATGAGAAGTGTAGGGGAGACCTTCCTTTTTTCTTCATGTTGTTTGTAGGCTTGCTCACTCATCATGTCCTTTGGAGCTTATAGAGGAGGCCCTTGTATCCGGTTCACTTCGTTACTATTGTTATTTTTCATAGACACATTGTGCTTAAAAAAATGAATTCACTATAGTTGATCTTTCTTTAACTTGAGTTAAGCATAGGGATGGCAATGGGTGAGAAAAAACCCATAACCCACGTGTACCCACACGTAAATGGGTGGGTATTTTAGTCATTTTTCACCCACGGGTAGGTCGTGGGTATAAATCTAAACCCGTCAATGAGTGGTGGGTGGGTGACGAGTATGGTATACTCGTCATGGGTAAACCTATGATACCCGTCACGGGTAAACCTATGAACCCATTTGATATACCACGGGTGTACCCATCAATATACTTATGGGTGTGTTCCCATAAACCCATTTAAAACAAAATAAAATTCATTATACCTTTTAAATAGTTGTACTTAGATAGTTGTGACTTGTGTGGCTACTATGAATTAAAATAGCTACCCTTGCACACATTAAGCTTAAAAACTATTCGATTTACTACACTAAGAAATGAAAATGAAAGATCAAATCGTCAAATATATATACATGGATAATCTAGTTCGTCTCTTCTTGTGTTACAAAAATATCAATTTATTCATACTAATACATATATGATACTACTGTTTTATACTTCTAACATATCTTATTCACTCTACAAGGTACATGACGCACCTCTAGTCCTCTAACACATCTAAATAATTATTCACTTATTCTAGTTTCATAGTTTTATAGATACTGTGTTTAATTCAGTTTCTTGAAATGTACTTTCATATAAGGTTCTGAGATTTTGTTTTATTATATTAACCCATGGGTTTACCCACGCGTAACAAATACCCACGGATATGGGTATGGGTAAAATATTATACCCACTAGTGGGTACGGGTGGGTGGTGGGTATGAAAAAATTCACGTGGGTGGGTGATGGGTTTGAGATACTCGTACCCATTACCCACGAGTGCCATCCCTAGTTAAGCAAAGTCTATTTATTGTCATAAGTGTAGGGGAAGTTTATACTTCCATGCTCTTAAACATTGAGGACACTGTTTAGCTTAAGTGTAGGGGGTTTTCTATCGAAGTGACCTTACCTAGACTTTGTCATTGACCTTAATGATAACTTGGAAATTAATTTTTCAAACATTTTTCAAAAATTTTTATCTACTTTGGCCCCCAAAAATATGCATTCATAATTTTTACATTAATTATTTTTTATTTGCATAACACATTTATATTGTATATATTTCTTCTTTTATTTTTCATAAAAAATATATAAAAAGGAAAAAATGTAATAAAGAACATGGTTTAACAAGTTTAGATATCTTTGACATATTAGGCCCGCCATGGATACTTTGACTCAACCCAAGTTTGCTTATCTAAGTTTACTCTAGCTAGTATCCTTAACCATGTAGTCCTTTATTGGTCTATTAGGCTAAGCATCCACCACTCTGATTATTTGAGATTTTAAATTTGTGGAGAATGGGAGATGATAGAGTTGAAGCAAGTATAAAAGGGCTAGATAAACTTCATGACGATTAATTGTGGCTAAACCCATCTCTTTCTTTACCTCTATTTTCTTCGCATGTATATATGTTAATAAATAATCAAGAACGGTTTTAATTAGTTTGTAGTCTCTTATACATTTTCGACTAATCATTCATGGTTGATATAAGTACGTCTTAAGATTCTAAGTTAGCACGTTTTATGTGTACTAGAGTTATGTCATGCTTAATACTTAGCGGGTGTTTTTCTTTTTATTCTTTTCAACTTTCTTTGTGAGAAATAAAGAAAAATAAGAGCGACTTACAAAAAATGAGTGACTAGAAAAAAAAGAGAAAAAGAAAAAGAAAAGAAAAAAATAATTATACAAGACTCCCAAGAGGGGCAGTGAAGTGTTAATTATAGTAACTATTAGATTCCAATATTACCTTGACGGGTGGCGGGGATTTAATAGTTGCTCCAATCCAATATTACCTTGACGAGTTGCGGGATTGAAGATCCAAAGTCTCAAAAAGGCGGCAAATGTAAATTATTGCGTGAGTTTTATTTTTCTTTCCTTAGCGAGTGTGTAGCTACTTATTAATGTATGACATCAGGATTTTACACATAAGGCGAATGACTTATTACTCTTGAAACGGACTTATATTAATTGTGAGCGGTTTTTCAAGTAATGTGACAAGCATCAAAAAGCCACCTTGGATCGGGGGGTCGGGGATGATCAAAGAACATGATGAACATTGATAGTTCTAGAGAGAGAAAGTTAGAGAGAGGTGAAAGGAAAGTGTGTATTATTTCAAGTGAAACAATACAAATGAAAAATGACTAAACTTCCACACCCCCATGGAGAGTCATGGGGGGGTATTTATAGGCCTGCCAAGACTAGACTATCCATACTTTACATATTAAGTCCCTGCGTATAGCAAAGTATATAAATCTAGTCCAACTCAGGTGAAAGGCGCCAGCTTACCAAAAAGTAAGTCTAACAATCTCCCTCTAAGATGGTGACTCACGTGAGTTGGTTACAATGATTCCTACAAGCAAAAATAACGAAAAATGATAAGCATGAATTCTAACATTCCTTGAGACAGTCTTCAACGACCTTCATCTTCTTGAATGCTCCAGCTCTATTTCTTCAGCTATGTAGAATCTAGTTGAGTTTTACTCCCTCCCAACTAAAAGGCCTTTCATTAAACAAGCAGTAAAGACTGCTCCCTCCCAAACAGATCCTTCAGAGGAAATCTGTGGGAGGTGATAGCGTCATCAACATTTTCTCACAATTTGAAGCAATCCCGGTCTTGATTCTATGATAGATTACCAGAAGTACACACTCTATCCCGAACGTGAAGTAAAGCCGTAGCACTAGAGTCAATTAAGTCCCGGAAATGCACATTTCTTCTGACAGGACAGTGATGATATAAAGTTGCCACATCAAAGTCAATTAAGTCCCGAGTGTAGACAACTTATCCCTTTATGTAGAAACGGTAACACCAAAGTCAAGTGACCCCGCATGTACACATTTCTCTCTCCAGGATGATACCTATTAAGGGAATCATCCTTCATGTGTGTACGTGGTATGCCAACTGGAATCGCTTACTTAGTAACCATTACTATGTGAGAAGATGTGAACAAAGTCTCTCTAACAATTCTCTCTTGATCACCCCAAACTGAATCCTCTTATCAATTATGTTGGCTATGGATAGTGACCACTGATGAAGATAACCCGATAATCCAAACTTGAGACTGAAGTAGAATTCCCCAAACTTGAACTTAAGCTTGCACAATTGTAGAATGAAGAACGGTGTAGAAATATCATTGCTGAGAAATTTCTGAATGCCCAATACATTACTGACGAAGTATATAAGCACATCACCTCTTGAAGATATCCACGTCGACTATGCACGTGACACTGAGTACAACAACATAGCTCCTTTAAGTGATAGTTATCCATGCCGTCGACCATCCTCCCCTTGACACTGGAAACCAGATACTTCAAGTCTTTATTCATAACCATATATGCCCGAGCAAGTTACCTTATAAAGTCGTAAGTACTCCTTTAAAGATAAAATAAGAACGCCTTCGAGAAATCTCGCTTCAACCTCAAGTAAGTAGCATCGAATCATCTTCGTAATCACATGAACCGTAATAGCCGTAAGGAATTTAGGTGAATTTTTTATAAGGATCGTTTTAGTGTAATGTATCGTGTTTGTTGTGTTTGTTGTTCGTGAAGAAGTGTTATGATCGAAAACGGATACCCGGCCTTGAATGTCACAGATTAAACGGCCCGCCAAAGTAATAAAATCCTGTCACATAAGCATTTAACCCGACAAATATTTTACCACTTGATTCTTTCGAAATACCCTCCTCAATCCAATAATAACTCCCGTAATCCACATAATTCATCTTAATTAATTTTGCACCATTCGGATATATAATCAGACATCCCGAATACAATTGCAAAAATTAATCGGCCCACTATATACCTTCGGTTAGAGTGGTGATCGGCCCGTCAAAACTAATCAAACCATTTGCCAAATTCGGACCAAATATTCATTCTAGCGGACCAAATATTCAACAAAATCCGATTAGAGATATATATGAAACGCAACCCAACCCAGTAACAGAAAGCCCATTATATGCGGCCCATTTGGTAGGAGTATCAGTTCGTGAAAGTTGTAAGCATAGGCCAAGCCCAATGAAACAAGAAGACGGCACAGTCAAAATATTACAACCCGAACTGTTGAGAGTTGACAAATGATATATAACCCAAATCCCAAGTATTGGGTTATAGCCTAACTACACCACATAGAAAGGTCCCCCCCCTGACACATACACAGACACCAACACTACTCATCTTGTAAAATCTGCCCCCTTATTCTAGAAGACCACGTGTACTTGACAAGCTGGTCAATCAGATTATATGGGAAAAATAACACAGTAGTAGGTCATAACAAACCATATCACTTCACATAGAAGTGTCCGCCTCCACTTTACTTCCCTTAATTGACGATGCATCCAAAGCACAGAAAAATCCATCTCTCCTATCATAAAATCTAAAGCAAATTCCAATCCAATAATCACTACACCCAAATCTTTAATCTAAATACATCAAAATCGATCTCATAGGATCCCCATCTGAAACTGTTAATCGGAAACACCCATCTGACCTCATATGGTTAGAACAAGAAAAAATAATCATGAAGAACAAAGATGAGACATCAAGATCATTGATATGATCTCAGGTAGGTTGGCGTTTGTGATTGCATGAGATTGATTTGTGATTTAAACGAATCATAGATCTGTGATGATTAATTGTTAAACGCAAAAAAATCTTTTTAAAGATTAAAAAAACGTTGCAAACAAATCTGAGATCTTGATTGTGAGTGAATGCGAGTCTAGATGTGATGGGTTAGGTGACATGGGATTAGTTAGATCGAGTGGAGTTGAGGAGGTAAAAGGTTGGATTTTTTTAAATATTGGTTCTGGTCAAGAGTTGATTTAGGTCTCGAGTCATGTTTTTAAACGTCATGGATTTCTCAATGAATAAAAACTGCATCGCAATGTTTTCTGTTTGTAATGTTTGGACATGGGTCTCGGTCAATTTTTCTATGAAAAATCATGTCACAATGATACACTAGTTCACACACCATCCATCGTAATGTATTTTTTTGATACCATCGCATTGAGTCAAAAAGCCATCGCAATATATCTTTCAAAAATGCTACCATCGCAATAATAAACCATGCCATCGCAATGAGATGTAACCTCACCCATCGTAATGTATACAAACATGCCATCGCAATGAGTCAAAAAAAAATTCCAGCAGCATGTTGCCTTAACACTCCAACGCAATGGGTCAAACCACCCATCGCAATGAGACCCATCGGAATGAGTCCCATCGCAATAGGTACAGTCGAACCCATCGCAATGTAGGTGTGATACCCATCGGAATAAACCCGTAGTAGAAGCCATCGGAATGAGGTCATCGGAATAAGCATCTGAAAATGACCATCGCAAGAGGGTTTTGACCAATAATTTTGTAACCCCGAAAAAAATTGGATCTGGTCCAAAATTTTTGTCCTTATCCCCACAAAGCAAAACAGATGTATAAAAGGACAAACACAAAAAAAACGGGTACAAAAAAAACAATGGACATAAACAGTTTTGTTACGAGGCATGAATAGACACATATTCGGACAAGAAATTCGTGACTTTTAACAGAATCAAAAGACTTTTAATAGAATCAAAAGATATGATAATAACAAGACATGTTAAAATCTGATAAAGAATTGAATCCAAAAAGTACGAACCGTGAATCTTGATAACACAACACGAATCTGAAGACACGACACAAACACAAATCACACGGATACAGGACACCCCCGGTTAGCTCTGATACTAATTGACAAGCATCAAAAAGCCACCTTGGATCGGGGGGTCGGGGATGATCAAAGAACATGATGAACATTGATAGTTCTAGAGAAAGAAAGTCAGAGAGAGGTGAAAGGAAAGTGTGTATTATTTCAAGTGAAACAATACAAATGAAAAATGACTAAACTTCCACACCCCCATGGAGAGTCATGGGGGTATTTATAGGCCTACCAAGACTAGACTATCCATACTTTACATATTAAGTCCCTGCGTACAGCAAAGTATATAAATCTAGTCCAACTCACGTGAAATGCGCCAGCTTACCAAAAAGAAAGTCTAACATAATGGATGAGAGGATTACGTAGGATTAAAACCGTGCTTCCTTATTTTTGGATTTCACACTTCTTATATTTCACGCTTCAAATAATGACAAATTTGCTTTCACGCAATTTGCTCAAATAATAACCGGCTCCACATTTAATTGTCATGAATAAGTTGATGCACTTTTTACTTGTGAATGCAATGATCCCATTTTTAAGCTTGGTATGGGGAAAGTGAAAATTGAGGGTGATAAGTGTCCATGGTACTAAAGCCCTTATTTAAGTCATTGATTTCTTTATGAGTTTTTTCATCAAAACCATTTCAAGAAAATTCAAAAATATATATAAAAAGAATTGCTTTCTTTGTATTGCATTGTACAAAATCAAAATCATGCATCATATAGAGTAGCATAGTGTAATAGCATTCCATATTGGCCAAGGAGGGTTAATTATGAGGAAAAATGTAAAATTGCGCTTTAAAATATAGCATTGCATGAGGTCATGGCAATGTTCAAGTGTAGGGGATTTGATATGAGCAAAATTTCAGATCAGTTAATCAACAAATCACCCTAAAACACATGGAAAGTACCTAACTTTTGTGTTGGAAAGCAGAATTATGTAGTGTGTTTTGTGTTTGTGCTCAAATAGGTAACAAGGATATAATTTCAAGCAAACAAAAGGAAATCAAGCTCATTTATGATGAAAAGACAAGAGAAGGATCAAAGATGACAAGTCAATTGAAGATGAAGGACCTATCTTGACATTATTCAAAAGTTGAGGGACTTAAATGCAAAGTTTGGAAAAAATCAAGATCAAAGTCAAACATGGTCAAACTTCAAGTCAACCAAGTCAAAGGAGTCAAATGAACAAGAATGCAAGTCAAAGGACTAAAATTTCCATTGGAATGAAGATAAGAGCTCATTTGAATAAATTGCCAAGATGAAGGACTGAATTTGTCAAATATGCATTAAGTTTGATATCAATCTGTGTCTCATGCTTCTTAGCCAATGAAAACACAAGAAAAAGAAAACATGGAACACCAGCTGGACTGCCAACTCACCCACTCATTTATTAAACCGAATCCAAAACAGTGCATCCCACTACTTCCCTTTTGGCCAATCAGATTTAAACACTCAATAATTCCTTTTATCCTATATGGATAATGATCCGTGTGAAGGGCGAATAACCAACAAGAACATGACACGTGTCACTCTCTTCTTCAAACGAGCCCATGACGTGGATTTGGCTACAATGTATTTCATAAAAAGTTTTTACATGAAAAATGCTTGTATTGAGATGACGAATGCAACTACATAAGTCAATTAAACTGAAAACTAAAGGAGAAGAAAACCCCTTTCTTGTTCTTGGAGTGGAATTTGCAATTTACCAACTTTGGACACATGGCATCTCCCCATTGGTTGAGACACGTCAGACTTCCCCAAATCTTCATCACCAACCTCTATAAATAGGATGTTGTACCTTCATTTTCAGCAAGTAGCTAAGTGTGAAAAAACACACACTTTAGATTTTCTCTCCCATTTCTGTTTCTCATTCAGTTAGTGAACTTCTCTCAAGAGTTTGACGTACTCTTGAGAGTTAGTTATAGAAGTAGTTAAGCAGTTGTAACAGATTTTCCTTCATCAATCAATAAAAATCACAAAAATATTAATTCCCTCTTCTCATACTCATTTCACTTACTCAATCCTTCAATCATGTTACTGCTTTATGATTTCATTGATCTTGAGTGATCAATGAAGTGTTGTAGATACATTGTGGAAGCTTGTTATGATCTATTCAGCTTAATCAGTCAAGTTCTAGTCCTGAGTAGCAGTTTGGTGCAGTTTGGTTTGATTTTGAACAACAATGGCTTTTGGAGGTGATATATTGGTTAATGGTGGTGTACTTATGATGTTCTTGTAGACTCTAGTTGGCTCAGCGCCACACTACTCCATCAAGGGAGGCTTCTAGCTAAAAGGCATTTGTTTTCCTGTTTTAAGTTCCACTTAACTGAATTTGCATGCTCAATTCTAGTGTAAACAATTTGTGCTGCTATGATCATGTGTTTGGGTTTGTTTTAGTGTAATCTTGTGAATTTGATAGCTTATGAGTAGACTTGTAGCCTTAAGTCTGCTATTACTTGATTTTAGTCTATTTTTCATCAGTCAAGTGTTTTTGAGTGCATTTTGTGTTCAAGCCTATTAACAAGTCTGAGTTTTGGTCAAATACTTTTCATTTTACTCATAGAACATGTTTTGCTATCATACTTAGCCTGTTTCTGTAACACCCCATTTTGGTAATGGAAATGTCACATGCAATTATGGCGTGTCATCAAAGCATACAAGGAAAAATGTCTAAACATTACTTGACCATCATTGGAAAATACCGGAATCAAACATCGGTAGTCCAAAAGTAAAGCTCATCACACACAAACATAGTTTAATAAAGGAAAGGACTAAACAATGTACATAGCAAATGTATCATAAGAAAGGAAATGCATAAAGTAAAGAAGGCTAGATAGCTTCCAGTCCATATGCACGTACTCTTAGTGTCTACGAGCGTCCCTGAGTACCTGCCGTTTTGGGAACATAGAGAAGGAAAACGGCTGAGCAAATACGCTCAGTGCACGGATGTACAATAAAGCATGAATAGGATAAGCATATAACATATAACAGCGGAAGAAAACTAAGTCCCGAGTAACCTAGTTAAGTCTTGATAAAACTGGTTTAATAGTTTGAAAAGCTTTATGTTTATCTTGTAAAATTTGTTTGTCTTATTTTACCATTAGCCAATACAGGTCATGAAAATCCACCGTGCATGAATACTTGGAGGGGTGACCTCATCATGTAAATTAGAGGGGCTGCCTCTAATTTAATATGCTGGTTTTTGGGTAGGAGGGATCAGCTCCTTGTGAAGGATGCAAGGCACACATCACATTCACCATGAAATCCTGACTGAAAACATGTAACTAGGATGCACCCATACGCCCCACATGATAAATATAATATAAATGGCCAAAAGCTGAAGGGACGCCACGAGCAATCACTCCACCGTGGTGAAGTCATAACATCAGTGCCTCTAATGTTATGGTTATGGTACCTCCATAACTAGGTGAAACTGGTTATGCATGTATATGGCTATAGGTATTCTTAATTAAACATAAGCAATCAAACACGTAACTTATACTACGGGAAAACATTTGGCTGCATACGGGGAATCCTAATAAGGAAAGAATGTCCATACTGAAAGGACGGGAATCCGTACCTTATGTCCAGTGAACGAAGAAGATGAACTGAGAGGAATCCTACTTCCGTATCACTAGTGCTACATAAATACATACATGAATAAGTATCTACTTACTAAATACGTAGCTGGTTTTATGTCATGTCTTAGCTTATTTTATATGTTCTTACTATGTTTTACTGTTTAAAGCCTTAAACTGTGTTTATCTTATATTCTTGTTTAATCTGATTAAGTATTTCTGGTATTTCATGTATTATTATACTTACTGTGTAATAATAAGTAACTTTCCAAAAATAGCAGTTTTCCTAAAATAGAAAGTTTCCAAAAATAGAAAGTTTCCAAAAATAGAAAGTTCCAAAAAATAGAAAGTTACCAAAAATAGAAAGTTTCCAAAAATAGAAAGTTTCCAAAAATAGAAAGTTTCCAAAAATAGAAAGTTTCCAAAAATAGAATTACTGCTTAAAATAGATAAGTTTCTAAAAAAAAAAAGTTTCCATAAATAGATCAGCTGCCTTAATTAAATAAGTTTCCATAAATAGATTAGCTGCCTGAAATAAATAAGTTTCTAAAATTAGAAGGTTTCCATAAATAGATTAGCTGCCTTATTTAATTAAGTTTCTAAAAATAGAAAGTTTCCATAATTAGAAATAAGCTGGTTAAATAAGCTAAGTATATAAGCCTAAGTGTTTTCATGATTATTTTCTAAATCATATGATATAATGTATAGTTTAATAATTATTTCATGTAATTAAATTAAACTATAGGTTAAAATATTTAATTAAAGTATAACATGTTTTTAATTAAATAAAGTTAAGTACTTAGGTTAAAACATGTATTATTATTTATTAATAATATAACCTAAGTCATATTAATTAATTAATTATAATCATGGTTTTTAAATAATTAATTAATTATAAGTCTAAAATATAAAAATACTTAGGTTAATTAATTTCATGATTATTAATTTAATTTTAACATGTCATTTTATTAATTTAATTTTAACATAAGATCATAAAAATATAAATCTAAACATACACCATGAACCGGATCTAAACTAAAAACCATGAACCGGACATAAAATCGACACCGTACCCCGAACCAAATCGGGGTACCCCGTGTCTTGATGTTGCCGTGGGACCCACACCAACCAACCGGGACCATATGGTCTCGGTGGTGGTCGGATGGCCAAACCGAAACCCCCCTTGGGTTCGGTGTAGGCTGCGGCTAAAACAAACACCCCTTAAAACCATACTTTTGATTTTATTAAATCCCAATTCATGTTAGATCCATGATTTTAATTAGGTTTTTGTAAAAACATAACATGTTCTTGATTTATAAAAGATCAAATCAGAAGAAAAAGGTTTAAAAAGGATTTACCGAATTCGTGGATCAAAAGGACGAAGAACAAACACGATCACCAACTAATATTCCAAAATCCAAGATAAACAAACACCTCCGTGTGGTGTTTTTAGGGTGGCGGCCAAAAGAAAGAAGAGAGGAGGGTTTTAGGTTTTTACTAAAATCTTCTGTAAATGTAAAAATAAGTAGTGTAAAAATCATTTAACCCCTTTAGTAAAAATTACAAATGGGCTTGGCCCATTTGTCCCTTGTAGCCGCAGGTAGGGGGCCCCACATAGGGTACCCGTACCTTTTTCCGTGTCTCGATGTTAAGTTATTCGTTCGTGATTATTTGTGTTCGCGTTTTATATGTTCTCGTTACGTAATTATTGTGATCTAATATATTCAATTACGCTCGTAATAAATATATATACATAATTAATAATAGTTCGTGTTTTAATTACGTTCATGATTTCATGATCGCATGTTCATGATTAATTATTGTCAAATAATTATTACGTGCTCGTGCGTAGTAAATACTTATCGTGTTCTAACACGTACGTAATACGTAAAATCCTAACACGTAATCGTAATCATGCTATATAAGGAAAGTTTTAATCTAGTACGTACAATCTTAAGGGTACTATTCATGGTAAAAGCATGCGGGTTTTACAACTCTTCCCCCCTAAAAGAATAATTCGTCCCCGAATTATAGATAAAGTAAACTGGAAAAGAAGAACATACCCGAATTCAAAATAGGAAATGAGGGTATGAAGCCCGGATAGACTCCCCTGTTTCCCAAGTGGCTTCCCGCTCGGTATGATCCCTCCATAGAATTTTGACGAATGGAATCGTCTTCCTTCTCATGACTCGTTCTTGTCTGTCAAGAACTCGCTCGGGTTCTTCTATAAAAATGGGATCTTCACGTATCTGTTCCAGTGGATACTGAACCATGTGAAGGGGATGATACTGGTACCCTCTGAGTAAGGACACATGAAACACATTGTGCACATGCGAAAGCTGCGGAGGTAACGCCAATCGGTAAGATATTTCACCGACTCGTTCAATGATATCAAACGGTCCGATGAAACGAGGACTGAGCTTCCCTTTAATCCTGAAGCGTCTAACACCACGTGCCGGCGAAACCTTAAGGAAGACGTGATCTCCTACGTTAAAATGTATGTCCCTACGATGCTTATCGGCGTAACTCTTTCTGACGTGACTGTGCTTCCTGAATTTTCTGCTTAGCTACTGCGATCTTCTCATTGGTCATCTCTATAATTTCTGGTCCTTCAAGTGTTCGCTCGCCAACCTGATCCCAGCAGATTGGGGCGCGACACTTTCTGCCATACAACATCTCAAATGGAGCACACTTGATACTTGCGTGCCAACTGTTGTTGTAGGCAAACTCCACCAAACAGATGCAATCTTCCCAATCACCCGTCCATTCCAACGCACATGACCTCAACATATCTTCCAATGTCTGAATGGTTCGCTCCGACTGTCCGTCCGTTTGAGGATGAAAAGTCGTGCTAAGCTTAAGTTGTGTACCCCAAGCTTTCTGCAGGGTTTTCCAAAAGCGCGAAGTGAATCGAGGATCTCTGTCTGAGACGATGCTGGATGGTGCACCGTGGAGTCTCATGATCTCTCTTTTGTACGTATCTACGAGTTTACTTACCAGATCTTCCTTGCGGATCGGTAAGAAATGAGCTGATTTGGTAAGTCGATCAACGATAACCCAAATTGCATCGTGCTTCCTCTTGGTAGGCGGAATACCGGTAACAAAATCCATGGTGATTTTGTCCCACTTCCACTCTGGAATATCTAACGGTTGAAGGAGACCGCCAGATCGATGATGCTCGATCTTAACCTGTTGGCAGGTAAGATATTTGGAGACGTAAGTGGCCACATCCTGTTTCATACCACTCCACCAAAAGTACTGCTTGATGTCATGGTACATCTTAGTCGAACCAGGATGTATAGAGAATGGGGAGCTATGAGCTTCAGCTAACAAAGCTTCCCGGAGTTCTTGGTCATCAGGAACGCAAAGTCTCGTGCCCTGCCATACGATACCATCTGCATCTACTCTGAATTCTGTCTGCTTCTCCAAATTCTGTACTATCGCCCAGATTTCTCCGTCATCCTTCTGAGCTTCCTTGATCTTAGAGAGTAACTCGGGTTCTACTCTAAGATTAGCCCAGTAACCGTGCTGTCCACGTACCTTGATTTCGATGTCTAGTCGCTCCAAGTCTCTGATGATTTCCTCTTTGATTTTAATGCCGTTGATCATTCCAGACTTCCTGCTAAGAGCATCTGCTACTACATTTGCCTTTCCGGGATGATACTGTAGATTAATGTCATAATCCTTCAACAACTCTAACCATCTCCTCTGCCTCATGTTCAATTTACGTTGAGTGAAGATATACTTCAAGCTCTTGTGGTCCGTGAAAATGTCACATGATTCTCCATATAAGTAGTGCCTCCATATCTTCAATGCAAACACCACAGCTGCAAGTTCCAGGTCATGCGTGGGATAATTTTCTTCATAAGGCTTAAGCTGCCGTGAAGTGTACGCGATCACTTTCCCATGCTGCATGAGAACACAGCCAAGTCCCTTCCCTGATGCATCGCTGTAGATTTGAAATCCACCCGTACCAGATGGTAGAGTAAGAATAGGTGCAGATACTAGCTTCTGCTTCAGGTCTTCAAAGCTCTTCTCTCGATCTTCAGTCCAGACGAATTTCTCCCCTTTCCGCATCAGTTTGGTCAATGGTAGTGCTAGGCGGGAAAAGTTCTCCACGAATCTACGATAATAGCCAGCTAAGCCTAAGAAACTGCGGACTTCCGTCGCTGATGTCAGCCTTGGCCACTTAGTAATGGCCTCAACCTTCGCTGGATCCATAGTGATTCCTTCTGCTGATATAATATGACCTAAGAATGCCACCTTGTCTAACCAGAACTCACACTTGGAGAATTTAGCATACAGCTGCTTCTGGCGAAGAATCTGTAGTACTGTACGAAGATGGTCTTCGTGTTCCTCCTTGGACTTTGAGAAAATCAGGATGTCATCGATGAAGACAATGACGAACTTGTCAAGAAATTCATGGAAGATTCTGTTCATCAAATCCATGAACACTGCTGGAGCATTTGTCAGGCCAAATGGCATAGCTACAAACTCGTAGTGGCCATAACGGGTACGAAAGGCAGTCTTAGCGATGTCTTGCTCCTTGACCCGTAGCTGATGATAGCCTGACCTAAGATCAATCTTGGAGAAGTGTTTGGCCCCTTGGAGTTGGTCAAACAGATCGTCAATGCGTGGCAGTGGATATCTATTCCGAATGGTAATCTTGTTGAGCTCGCGATAGTCTATACAAATACGCATACTGCCGTCATTCTTCTTAACAAACAAGACTGGTGCGCCCCATGGAGATGCGCTCGGTCGAATGAAACCTCGTTCAAGAAGTTCTTGCAGTTGATCCTTCAGCTCCTTAAGCTCTATGGGAGCCATGCGATAAGGAGCTTTGGAGATTGGTTCAGCTCCTGGAATAAGCTCGATACTAAATTCCACTTCTCGTGCAGGTGGTATGCCCGGAAGTTCTGCTGGAAAAACATCTTGGAATTCCGACACTATAGGTTGATCCTGAATTGATGGAGATTCAGCATCCATGTCGTGAACCGTAGCTAGATAACCCTCGCAGCCATGTGACAGTAGTGCACGCGCTTGCATGGTAGATATGACTTGTACAGACCGTCCGGGTATGAACCCGTTATGAATGTACTCTGGTGCATTAACATCACCGAAGATAACTCGATATGAATGGCAGTCTATGGTAGCATGATGCTTGGATAGCCAATCCATGCCCAAAATCATGTCGAAGTCATTCATGTCCAGCGGAAGTGCGTCAACAGGTCGAACCTTATCGTCAAATTCTAGGGGAAGACTCTTGTATACATGGGTGATTAATACAGAGTCCCTCAAAGGTGTGGAAATAATAAGCCTATTCTCTAGTGGCATGGGGAGCATCCTAATGTTCTTAGCATAAGCAGTAGAAATAACCGAGTGAGTAGCACCCGTATCGAAAAGAACACATGCAGCTTGACCATACATATACAAGATTTCAGTGATGGTACCTGTAGACTTGTTGGCCTGGTCTCGAGATGTCGTGTAGACACGCCAGGTAGTAGGAGGCGGCTTGGTATCAACATGTCCTGATGTACCCTCCATCTCGCCCTTATGGAAATCCTTCATAATATGGCCAGGGAGATCACATTTGAAGCACGCGTCAGTATTACAGCGACATGGTCCTGGGTGCCTACGGTGGCAAGTAGAGCAAAGAGGATGAATGAATCCTCCAGCGGGTGCTCTGGCTGGCTGGGAACCTGATAAAACATTTTACATAAGACATGATAATTGGGTACAAAGGACAAAGCGGATAATCGTAAGATTGAATACCAGTGATAGCTGGACGGCTAGGTTGCGAACCTCTCTGGTTCTGGTCCCTACCGTTTCCATGGTTCTTGGTAGAAGTTTTGCTAGAGTGTCAGAATATGAGTTATAACATGAAATCATAAGGAATTGCGTAAGTATTAGGACCTGCTGCTGTTGGAGTGACCAGCGTTGTTACGGTAATTATCATTACCGCCACGCTTATCCGTAGCAGAACGGTCGTTAGTCTGACCGTTTCCCTTCGGCTGATGAGGCTGCTGCTGAGTAGCCGGCTGAGACCGGTCCCCAGTTTTCTGCCTGGAAGATACATTTAAAGAGATGAATAATTGACATATATGGAAAGTATACGGATGGATCACCGCTTGAATACGAATGTTTACCTCTTGTCGGGTCTTTCAGCTTCCCCGAACTCATCTCTCTCCTGGAGCATCTCCAGCTTACGTGCTGCATCGGCCACTTGTGCTACCGTATCCAACGGAGCACCTGATAAGTTATTGGCGATCCTTGGATTAAGAGCCCAACGAAAATGTAGTGCTTATTCTTTAGTGGTGCCTGCAGCTGCTCTCAGGACACCAATGTAGCGAAGGAAACTCTGCATGAAGTCATTGCTGTCTTCGTCAGGTCGCTGTCTAAGAGTATAGTATTCCCTCATGAGCCGATTCCTTCCTTCCATGGGAAAGATGTTAGGAGGGGGAGGATAACCGTCGTTCTGATGAAGGGCGTCTTGCATTTCTGCATCAGCAGCTACAAATATTGCCCAAAGATTGTCTGTGTTTGCCATCTGACAGTTTAACATGAAACATATGATTAAACAGATCAAAACATAAAATATATATATACATGAAAAAAAAATTATACCAAAAATTCACGAGAAAAATTTTATGCAAGAAAATTTTATGTATGAATACATGATGCAGTTTTAGGAAAACTTTTGTATGCTCGAGAGTGAACGCCTCTGGTCAGTTCACCCAAAACAAAAGACATAGCGAGGGGACGCCTATGGGTCGGTCCCAAATTTAAAAGTTTCGATAAAACACATGCGACTAAATAGGGCCAGTCCTGTACCAACCATTACTTAGTCAAAAATCTGCGCCAATGACATGTATATGTATGCTTAAAAATGATGAATGCATGAAAACAACTGTCAGTTCTAGGAAGACCGTAGTGACTACCCACTAATCACAGGTCATATTTGAGAGCCTACTGGTCGAAGCCTTGGCTCTGATACCATAATTGTAACACCCCATTTTGGTAATGGAAATGTCACATGCAATTATGGTGTGTCATCAAAGAATACAAGGAAAAATGTCTAAACATTACTTGACCATAAAAGGAAAATACCGGAATCAAACATCGGTAGTCCAAAAGTAAAGCTCATCACACACAAACATAGTTTAATAAAGGAAAGGACTAAACAATGTCCATAGCAAATGTATCATAAGAAAGGAAATGCATAAAGTAAAGATGGCTAGACAGCTTCCAGTCCATATGTACGTACTCTTAGTGTCTACGAGCGTCCCTGAGTACCTGCCGTTTTGGGAACATAGAGAAGGAAAACGGCTGAGCAAATACGCTCAGTGCACGGATGTACAATAAAGCATGAATAGGATAAGCATATAACATATAATAGCGGAAGAAAACTAAGTCCCGAGTAACCTGGTTAAGTCTTGATAAAACTGGTTTAATAGTTTGAAAAGCTTTATGTTTATCTTGTAAAAACTGTTTGTCTTATTTTACCATTAGCCAATATAGGTCATGAAAATCCACCGTGCATGAATACTTGGAGGGGTGACCTCATCATGCAAATTAGAGGGGCTGCCTCTAATTTAATATACTGGTTTTTGGGTAGGAGGGATCAGCTCCTTGTGAAGGATGCAAGGCACACACCACATTCACCATGAAATCCTGACTGAAAACATGTATCTAGGATGCACCCATACGCCCCACATGATAAATATAATATAAATGGCCAAAATATGAAGGGACGTCACGAGCAATCACTCCGCCGTGGTGAAGTCATAACATCAGTGCCTCTAATGTTATGGTTATGGTACCTCCATTACTAGGTGAAACTGGTCATGCATGTATATGGCTATAGGTATTCTTAATTAAACATAAGCAATCAAACACGTAACTTATACTACGGGAAAACATTTGGCTGCATACGGGGAATCCTAATAAGGAAAGAGTGTCCATACTGAAAGGACGGGAATCCGTACCTTATGTCCAGTGAACGAAGAAGATGAACTGAGAGGAATCCTACTTCCGTATCACTAGTGCTACATAAATACATACATGAATAAGTATCTGCTTACTACATACGTAGCTGGTTTTATGTCATGTCTTAGCTTATTTTATATGTTCTTACTATGTTTTACTGTTTAAAGCCTTAAACTGTGTTTATCTTATATTCTTGTTTAATCTGATTAAGTATTTCTGGTATTTCATGTATTATTATACTTACCGTGTAATAATAAGTAACTTTCCAAAAATAGCAGTTTTCCTAAAATAGAAAGTTTCCAAAAATAGAAAGTTTCCAAAAATAGAAAGTTCCCAAAAATAGAAAGTTACCAAAAATAGAAAGTTTCCAAAAATAGAAAGTTTCCAAAAATAGAATTACTGCTTAAAATAGATAAGTTTCTAAAAATAGAAAGTTTCCATAAATAGATCAGCTGCCTTAATTAAATAAGTTTCCATAAATAGATTAGCTGCCTGAAATAAATAAGTTTCTAAAAATAGAAGGTTTCCATAAATAGATTAGCTTCCTTATTTAATTAAGTTTCTAAAAATAGAAAGTTTCCATAATTAGAAATAAGCTGGTTAAATAAGCTAAGTATATAAGCCTAATTGTTTTCATGATTATTTTCTAAATCATATGATATAATGTATAGTTTAATAATTATTTCATGTAATTAAATTAAACTATAGGTTAAAATATTTAATTAAAGTATAACATGTTTTTAATTAAATAAAGTTAAGTACTTAGGTTAAAACATGTATTATTATTTATTAATAATATAACCTAAGTCATGTTAATTAATTAATTATAATCATGGTTTTTAAATAATTAATTAATTATAAGTCTAAAATATAAAAATACTTAGGTTAATTAATTTCATGATTATTAAAAATTAAAAATAACCTAAGTCATGTTATTAAATTAATCATGTCATTTTGTTAATTTAATTTTAACATAAGATCATAAAAATATAAAACTAAGCATACACCATGAACCGGATCTAAACTAAAAACCATGAACCGGGCATAAAATCGACATCGTACCCCGAACCAAATCGGGGTACCCCGTGTCTTGATGCTGCCGTGGGACACAAACCAACCAACCGGGACCATATGGTCTCGGTGGTGGTCGGATGGCCAAACCGAAACCCCCCTTGGGTTCGGTGTAGGCTGCGGCTAAAACAAACACCCCTTAAAACCATACTTTTGATTTTATCAAACCCCAATTCATGTTAGATCCATGATTTTAATTAGTTTTTTGTAAAAACATAACATGTTCTTGATTTATAAAAGATCAAATCAAAAGAAAAAGGTTTAAAAAGGATTTACCGAATTCGTGGATCAAAAGGACGAAGAACAAACACGATCACCAACTAATATTCCAAGATCCAAGATCAACAAACATCTCCTTGTGGTGTTTTTAGGGTGGCGGCCAAAAGAAAGAAGAGAGGAGGGTTTTAGATTTTTGTTAAAATCTTCTGTAAATGTAAAAATGATTAGTGTAAAAATCATTTAACCCCTTTAGTAAAAATTACAAATGGGCTTGGCCCATTTGTCCCTTGTAGCCGCGGGTAGGGGGCCCCACATGGGGTACCCGTACCTTTTTTCGTGTCTCGATGTTAAGTTATTCGTTCGTGATTATTTGTGTTCGCGTTTTATGTGTTCTCGTTACGTAATTATCGTGATCTAATATATTCAATTACGCTCGTAATAAATATATATACGTAATTAATAATAGTTCGCGTTTTAATTACGTTCATGATTTCATGATCGCATGTTCGTGATTAATTATTGTCAAATAATTATTACGTGCTCGTGCGTAGTAAATACTTATCGTGTTCTAACACGTACGTAATACGTAAAATCCTAACACGTAATTTTAATCATGCTATATAAGGAAGTTTTAATCTAGTACGTATGATCTTAAGGGTACTATTCATGGTAAAAGCATGCGGGTTTTACAGTTTCACTCTTTTACTCAAAGTCTCTTTGTAAAAGTTCATATCAACCTTGTTAACTAGTGTTTGGATCTATCTTGATCTTGTGATTAAAGTTTGTTTGATCAGTTGAAAATTAGCTTGATTTCATTTGGTAGCCAGTGAAAACATTTGTGTTAAGTTTTGTGGTCAAAATAAGTGGTCATAAAGGCAAATGGTTTGAAAAAGGTTTGGGTCAAAGTCTGTGTTCATTGTTATTCAGAAACTTGCTTAATTCAAATCAATGCTATTTCATCATTACTTAACCAATTTGCATGAAACCAGTTTCTAGTTGTAGTATAACATCCAAAGTTTAACTCTGTGCAAGGAAATTCTACAGTCTTTAGATTTCAGTTAGAAATTAGCTTATTAATAAGCTACTTAGCAAATGCAAGTTTCTGTAAAAGGAATTGGACTGTTTTCTTGGATAGCCAAATCTACTTCATAAATCTGGTCATTTTTCTTCACAAACCTGTTTAGAAACATGTCTTGAGTAGTTTTGGAACTTTTCAGCTTTTTCACATTTTTGGTCAAACTTGGTCAAATAAGCTCTTTTTAGCTTAATTCCATTTTCCAGCTTATTCAGTGGATAATTTTCAAAAAGAAAAGACATTCCATACTCTTATTAAGCTGATTGATAAGTTTGAACATAAAAATCTGAATGTGCAAGTCTGGATTTTCAGTTAACTTAATGTTGGCTTATTGAAATAAGTTATCTTAAGTTCTACTTGGTTTTAGGAAATTTCCTCATACAAACCTAGCTACTTTTCCACTTTAAGTCTTTTGAAACTAGTTTGAGCTTAATTGGTCCAGTAATAAGCTCATATGAGCTTATTTCTTTGAGTGTGCCCGTTTTTGTTAAATATGTCCCATTAATTGCACTATAGTCCCTAGGTTTTGTAACTGTTTGAATTTGTAGCTAGACTTGCAATTGATTAGGGTTTGGTAATTTTCAATCCCTAAACTTTCAGTTACTTGTCAAATTTGGTTAGGCTGTTTGTTAATTTGTTAAAAATTAGTTACAAGTTGTTAGAATTTACATTTTAGGTCCTTTTACTTTCCAAACTTTACATTTCAAGCTTAGTACTTTCAATTACTTTACATTTCAAGCACATTACTTTCATGTTTTTACATTTTGGAATTTTGTGAATAATAATTGGTATTTGCTAAGTGTTTTACAGATATATAGCTTAATATTTTTCACCCTTTTTACTTGTTGTGTGAAATAGACATAGAATATCCAAATACCCTATCAACCAAGAACAATTATAAACTTGAGATTTTTAGGACTTTCAATTGGTCAAGAATCGAGAGAAAACGAACTTCAATATACTCAATTTCATTCGACCAAGATGTACCACGACATCAAGCAATACCTTTGGTGGAGTGGTATGAAATAGGATGTTGCGACTTACGTCTCCAAATGTCTTACCTGTCAGCAGGTTAAGATCGAGCATCAGCGATCTAGCGGTCTTCTACAACCGTTAGATATTCCAGAGTGGAAGTGGGACAAGATCACCATGGATTTTGTTACCGGTCTTCCGCAGACAAAGAGGAGGCACGATGTGATTTGGGTAATCGTTGATCGACTTACTAAGTCAGCTCATTTCTTACCGATCCGCAAGGAAGATTCGGTCAGTAAACTCGCCGACACTTACAAGAAGGAGATCATGAGACTTCATGGTGCTTCATACAGCATCGTCTCGGACAGAGATCCCCGTTTCACTTCACGATTTTGGAGGAGTCTGCATGAATCTTGGGGTACAAAACTTAAGCTTAGAACGGCTTTTCATCCTCAAACAGACGGGAAATCGGAGCGAACGATTCAGACATTAGAATACATGTTGAGGTCATGTGTGTTGGAATGGACGGGAGATTGGGACGATTACATCTGTCTAGTAGAGTTTGCATACAACAACAGTTGGCACACAAGTATTAAGTGTGCTCCATTCGAGATGTTGTATGGCAGAAAGTGTCGCGCCCCAATCTGCTGGGATCAGGTTGGAGAGCGAACACTTGAAGGACCAGAAATGATAGAGTTGAGCAACGAGAAGGTCGTTGTAGCTAAGCAGAAATTGCAAGAAGCACGGTCACGTCAGAAGAGTTATGCCGACAAGCATCGTAGGGACATTCATTTTAATGTAGGAGATCACGTTTTTCTTAAGGTATCACCGGCACGTGGTGTTAAGCGTTTAGGAATCAAAGGGAAGCTCAGTCCTCGATTCATCGGATCGTTTGATGTCATTGAGCGAGTCGGTGAAGTATCTTATCGTTTAGCGTTACCTCCGCAGCTTTCTCACGTTCACGATGTTTTTCATGTGTCCTTACTCAGAGGGTACAAGTATCATCCCCTTCACATGGTTCAGTATCCACTGGAACAGATTCGTGAAGATCTTACCTTCTTAGAGGAACCCAAACGAGTTCTTGACAGACAAGAATGAGTCATGAGGAGGAAGACGATTCCATTCGTCAAAATCCTTTGGAGGGATCATACCGAGCGGGAAGCCACTTGGCAGACCGAGGAGTCTATCCGGACTTCTTACCCTCATTTCAAGTTTTGAATTCGGGTATGTTCCTCTTTTTTTAGTTTACGTTATCTATAATTCGAGGACGAATTATTCTTTTTAGGGGGGAAGAGTTGTAAAACCCGCATGCTTTTACCATGAATAGTACCCTTATAATCGTACGTACATGATTCAAACTTTCCTTTTATAACATGAATACGTGTCATGAACATAAATTACAAGAATTACGTACGTGTTATTACACGATAAATATTAAGTACGTGATAGTTCACGATAATTATTATAGATAATAATTAAATCACGAACATGAAATTATGAACGTAGGAATCACGAACATATAATTATGTAATTACGTAATTATTATTACGATTACGTATAAGTATATAAGTTAACACGAATGTTTAATAATAACGTCACGTAAATACGAACACGTAATAATTTAGAACATGAAAAACTACGGGTTTCCCCTTGGTGGGCCCTTGTAGCCGTGGCACACACAAAGAGAGAGGGGGGCCCAAAAGCCCACTTTTTAGTTTAATTAAAGAAAACTAAAACTACAGAGTTTTCATAAAATATTTTCACAAAAAAAACTAAAACCCTAGCTCCTTTGGACCCCATAGCCGCGACACACACACAAGAAACAAGGAGGATTCGATTTTAATTTTGGATCTTTTGTATTTGGTTCGTGTTCGTGTTATTTTTTTTCAATCACACGTCAAGGTAAAAACATAAAACCTTAATCTTTAATCTTTTTATTTAATTATGTTTTTATGTTAGATCTTTAAAAACAATTAAATAAAACATGTTATGGGATTAAATAAACATGGGAAAAGGGTTTGTTTGGTTTGGTATGTGGTTCGGCAGCCAGCCGAGAGTCAAAGAACTCTCGGTGTCCCTTTTATACCACAACCGAGACCCCCTAAGGGGCTCGGTGTGGGTCTCGGCGCAGCAGCAAGCACCACCGGCTTGCGCGGGTGGCTGTTTGGGTCGGACGGGGGGAAGCAGCGAGGCAACAGGGGGAGACCACAGCTTATTATTTTATTTTATTTTACAAGTTTATTTATTTACAAGTTAATTAAATTAATTTAACATGTTATATAATTAATTTAATTAAAACATGACTTAGGTTTGTTATTATTATTAATAATACATAATTATAACCTAAGTATTTTTATTATGAAATTTAGACTAAAGTAATTAATTAATATTAAAACATGACATATAATTAATTAATTTTCATGACTTAGGTTATATTAATATAAATATTAATATATGTTTAAACCTAAGTATTATACACATTTTAATTTAATTAGATCATGATTACATTTAATTAAATCATATAAAATATAGTTTATTTAATTAACATGTTATAATTAATAAACTATACTATTAACCACATGACTTAGTATATTAATCAGTAAAACTTAAGCTTATTTTATGAGCTTAATAATCCAGCTTATTTCTAAATATGGAAACTTTCTATTTTTAGAAACTTATCTATTTTAAGCAGTTAATCTATTTATGGAAACTTTCTATTTTTTTAGAAACTTATCTATTTTAAGCAGTTAATCTATTTTTGGAAACTTTCTATTTTAGGAAACCTGCTATTTTTAGAAAGTTACTTATTATTACACAACAAGTATAATAATACAAGAAATACAAGTAATACTTAATCAGAATATCCAGAATATATGATAAACACAGCATAACGTTAAAATCAGTAAAACAAGACATGAACATATAAAACAAGCTAAGACATGATATAAAACCAGTTACGTACTCAGTAATCAGAATACTTATACACGTATACTATTTATGTAGCTTTAGTGAGATCGAAGTAGGACTCTCTTTCGTTCGTCTTCTTCGTTCACTGGACATAAGGTACGGATTCTCCGTCCTTTCAGTATGAACATTCTTTCCTTATTATGATTTCCCGTATGCAGCCAACTGTTTTCCCAGTATATGTTTTATATGTTTTGATTTGCTTATGTTTAATTAAATGCCTAAGCCATATACATGCATGACCAGTTTCACCTAGTTATGGAGGTACCATAACCATAACACTAGAGGCACCAGTGTTATGACTTCACCACGACGGAGTGATAGCTCGTGGCGTCCCTTTCAGATTTTGGCCATATTATTATGTTATCATGTGGGGCGTATGGGTGCGTCCTAGGTTACATGTTTTTAACAGATTATTCAGGTGAATGTGGTATGTGCCTTGCATCCTTCACACGGAGCTGATCCCTCCTACCCAAACTTATATTAATTAGAGGCAACCCCTCTAATTGCATGATGATGTCACCCCTCCAAGTATTCATGCACGTTGATATTTCATGACCTATATTGGCTTAATGGTTAATATGTTAAACAGTTTTCATAAGATAAACATAAGGCTTTTCAAACTATAAAACCATTTTTACTAAGTTATACCAGGTTTTCCAAGACTTAATCAATTCCGCGGCAATATGTTGTTTATGCTTATGTTATTCATTCTATGCTTGTATATCTGTGCACTGAGCCTTATGCTCATCCGTTTCCCTTTCATGTTCCCTAAAATGGCAGGTACTTAAGGGCGCTCGTAGACTCTAATCGTAGGTGCATATGGATTATAAGCTTACTAGCCTTCATTACTTTATGCTTATCATCATACATTTTGCTACTTATTTCCATGGACAATGTTTAGTCCTTTTCCTTTACAGTACTTATGTTTGTGTGTGATGAGCTTTTAATTTGGGGTACCGATGTTTGTTTCCGGTATTTCCTTTATGGTCATGTAATGTTTAAGACATTTATCCTTGTATGCTTTGATGACACGCCATAATCACGCGTTACATTCCATTTATCAAAATGGGGTGTTACACCTGTATCAATCATCTCATGTGAATTTCATGTGTACTACACGTACCGTAATCCATGTGTAATTCACTTACAATACTCCACGAGTATTCGCTAGTCAATTCTCAATCATCTCAGGCGTATTCCACTTACTGATATTCTACAAGATGTTGATGCCGCTCATAACTTGGAGATGTTACTAAATGTTGATGTTGCTTCTTATTTGGGGACGCTACGAGATGTTGATGTTGTTCACAACCTGGAGATCCTACAAGACGAAGACAAAGGCGTTAGATCAAAGCGATCAGATGAGAAGATGCTTCACCACCAGACGATTTCCATCACAGTCCAATTCCCTACCTTTTACTTACATGCCTCACGTCATTCAGTTGTCTTTTCAGTCATATGAGTGGGAACCGGTACCAGCCGGCCACTCAGCTGAATAGTTACATGAATCACTGTCATGAGAATGACCATCATGGAACTAACAAACAAGACGATAGTAACCACTACTGTGACAATAACTATTCTAGCAATCACAACAGAACATCAGTCACGGACATGATCAGAAATAAAAAAGGGCCAACAGTCTAACCGATCCGCCAATTCTGGCATGATAACTTAAGAGTCACAATTTTATTCATTTCACACCTCGGTACACATGTCAAGTGATACTAGTGTTTTTGCTAGGTTCAATTTTATTTCTCGATATCCTCTCGAATGAATCTCGGTTCTAAGTGGAATGATTGTTCTTGGTAACTAAAAAGGGAAGTGATTTTCTAATCTACTAAAAGTATTAAATGCATTAAAATGTAAACTTAAATTTAAAAGTAATTAAATTAATAACAATTAATAAAACTTGAATTAAAATTAAAATTAAAATTAAAAGTAAAGTATAAGTATGAACTGAAGAAACAGTAAGTAAACCTTAGAAATACCCAAAAGAAATTTGATTCGGAAGATTGACTTTGATTCGGAACTTTTCGCCCGGAAGTTGGTTCGGAAGCCTTGATTCGGAAGTTTACTCGGAACCTTCACTCGGAAGTTGATCCGGAACTTTGGTGATTCGGAAGTTCGTCCGGAACTTTTGATCCGGAAGTTTATTCGGAAGATTTGAAAGAAAAACTCATTCGGAACATTAAAAACTAAAACTCATTCGGAACTTTTGGAAATAACATTCATCCGGAACTTTTGTTCATTCGGAAGATTTAGTTCATCCGGAACTTTAGTTCATCCGGAACTTTCTAACTGACTCGGAACTTTTAAAAAAAGAAAACTCATTCGGAAGAAAAGAAAACTCATTCGGAAGTTTGGTTCATCCGGAACTAGTGGTTCATTCGGAAGTTTGTGTTCATTCGGAACTTTTCCTTCATCCGGAAGTTTGTGTTCATCCGGAACTTTTCCTTCATCCGGAAGTCTGGGAAACTCAAGAATAGTAACTTAAGCAGAAAAACAGGGAGAAACGTTTTGATCCAAAATCAAACTAAATAATCAAAAAGGTTTTACCAAATTAACCACAAATCATCTAATAACCATAAGCAACAAATCCCAACAGTGAAAACACAAATTCAACAACTTTTTAAAGATCAAATCAATCAAATAAGAACTTAAGAACTTGAATAAAAAGAGGATGATGAACAAGATGAAATGGAAAGATTAAACAAGAACTTGTATTGATGATTAATGTTGAACAAGATAAAACAAAGATTAAAATTACAAGATTTGAAAAACAAAGATCAAAATCACCAAACACCCTAGTGGTGTTGGTGATACCTACGAACAAGAAGGGAGAAAAAGATGGGGAAAAGAAAAAAACTAAAAAACTGTATGAAAAGTGTAAGGGGGAGTCCTTTTATAGGTGTTCCCTTTGGTTGGTGAGGGGGCTTTCTCCCGTTCTTCTTGTCTTCTCGTCTTTTCAGAAAAGTTGACGTTTTCGATTCTGATTCGGGATTTGTCGTCGATTAAATTCAACTCGTCTTTTAATTTCTTCGTTTAATAGACTTGAGTTTCTTCGACTCATATAAATCTTCCATCTTTGGTCCTTTTCTTCGATAAATCTTTGAATAGGCCCCGTGACTTCAAATCTTTTGCATCTCTTGGACAATAGACTTCATCTTGAGTCTTTTTCTTCCATAAAACCCGTGCAATCCCATGTTTTCTTCAATATTCATCCGGTTGGCTCTGAAAACACAATAAACACAAAAACCACGCATAATTCCAAACAAATGATATTAAATACGCGTTTTGGTCTTGTTTTAGCCAGAATTAAGTGGTAAAAGGATGGGTGTTTATACACCTATCAAATCCCCTACACTTAACCATTGCCATGCCCTCATGCAATGCTTAGTGATAAAGCAATTTTACACTTTTCTCATAATTAATCAACCTTGGCCTTATTAAATACTACTAAACAAAAATTAAAATACTAAGAGAAATTAAAACTTTAAAGTAAACAAAAAGGATGGAAATAACTTGCAAAGAAACCAATGACTTACATTAGGGCTTTGGTGCTGCGAAGATTTATCACCCTCAAGTTTCACGTTCCCCAAACTAAGCTTAAAAACGAGATCATTGTTATTATAAGTTAGTAAATCAAACACTTACACACATGGCTTAATTATATGCTTAAACTCCCTTATTCCTAGGTGTATCTCTTATATTTTATTTTTGTCTTAGAATGATCATGAAGATGCATTTTTGGACTTATTTCGATAGTTTATTTAGGCTGAAAGCAAAGTAGGACGATTTGATCAATAGTTAGCTAAAGGACAAAATCTTTTAAAACTGCTTCTCGGGATATCAAAAAGTTCATATCTTGGCATAACTCGGTTCACGATTTGAGACCTTTCTCGGGCCGATATTTGGCATGTACTTCATACTTCATATCTTGAGAGACGTGCTTGAGATAATGGTCTTCTCATCGTTCATAGAGTTTCTTCACTTGGAGACTTTTGAGGGGTACTCCAACTTTGTTGACCACGACTTCATGATTATTTCTTCAATCTCTATTTGGGATTTTGAGATACAACGATCCGCCTCCTTTTCGGACTTGGATCTATTTATCCTCATACCTTGTTAGGGTCTTTTCGGATAGACTTCTCCATCATCTTTATGGGAGTTGATTGCTTTTCGTCGCGAGTCTTGATCCTTCATATCGATTTTGGGAATAATACTTTTCACATCACCTTGGATCTTTAGCAATAAAATGGAATCCTCATGCCTTGTTAGGGCCTTTTCGGACTCGCCAATCTTCGCGCCCCGCTTCATAAGTTATGCCTTGGCTATGAACTCTTATCATTACCGAGCAACTTTTAAACGATCTTGGGCTAGAAGCTAAGTAACTTTTCAAATCGTACGACCTTACTTATTGCAGATAAATTATTAGCAAGTGATGGGAGAATAGGCAAATAATTACACCAAGTGAGCTTGTGCAAGAATACCGACTTATAATTGACTCTATCATTTCTCGTCCTCCACAATTTAAAATCTCAAGTAATGAGACTCGTGGATGCTTAGCCTAATAAACCAATTAAGGTCTACATGGTTAAGGATACTAGCTAGAATAAACTTGGATAAGTCTATTCGGGTTGAGTCAAAATAAACGCAACGGGCCTAATATGTCAAAGATTTCTCAACTAGCTACACCACTTTATTAATATTTTTGACTTTATTGCGGAATATATACATATGAAAGCAACGATAAAAATTTAAAAATTACGACAAAATGGCCAAAGTTAATAAAAAATTTGAAAAATGTTGAAAAAGATGATTTTCCGGTTAAATGAAGGCATTTTCATGGAAAAGTCCACTTAAAACTTCGATAGAAGTCCCCCCTACACTTAAGATAAACATTGTCCTCAATGTTTAAGCATGTGGGAAAAGTCTCCCCTACACTTATGACATTGTGCACGTTGGTTAAATCAAGTTAAGGAAAAGACGACTAACGTGATCAATTTCAAATGTGAGTATTAAGAAAATTGAATCACGATAGTTGAGAGATAGAACCGGATTTTGGATAACACGGGAACACGGTTCTTCAGAGATTCCTAGAGTGCACTTATCCCTGTAATCACATCACCACACAAAAACAAACACCCTATAGAGGTCCCCCTACACTTAGGAGGTTAAATGGAAAAGGATAGATACCCGGGCTGCCTCCCGAGGAGAGGTTGTTTTTGATAACCGAGTCACGAGCCTGACTCGACCCAAAATTAGTTCATGGGGAACGTGGTGAGGGATGGAATCATCTCTTGAGAGATGTCCTCACCAAAGTACAATTTCAAACGCTGGCCATTCACCTTGAAGTTGGGCCCATTTGGCTGAGAAAGCTCAATGGTGCCATAGGGAAAAACATTGGCGATGGTGAATGGACCAGACCAGCGGCTCTTCAACTTGCCTGAGAAGATCTTCAACCGAGAGTTAAAGAGTAAGACTTGATCACCAACGTGGAACTCTCGGTTCTTAATTTTAGCATCGTGGACGATCTTGGTCTTCTCCTTGTAGATCAATGAGTTCTCGTAAGCTTGATTCCTCAATTCTTGTAGCTCGTTGAGTTGAATCTTGCGAAAATCACCGGCTTTGTTGATGTCGAAGTTAGACCATTTCAAGGCCCAGTATGCCTTATGTTCCAGCTCGATAGGGAGGTGGCAAGCTTTCCCGTACACAAGACGATAGGGCGTACAGCCGATCGGGGTCTTGTAAGCAGTACGGAAAGCCCACAGAGCATCATCTAACTTATCGGCCCACGCGGCGCGATGCTCTCCCACAGTACGCTCCAAAATTCTTTTCAATCCACGGTTGGATATTTCGGCTTGACCGTTGGTTTGAGGATGATAAGCGGTGGAAAGACGGTGATTGACACCATACTTCGCCATGACTCTTGCAAATTGATCGTTGCAAAAATGAGTCCCGCGGTCACTGATAATAGCACGAGGAACACCGAATCGAGCAAACAGTTGTTTCAAGAATTTACAAACCACCCTCGCGTCGTTAGTGGGTAAAGCCTTGGCTTCAACCCATTTGGAAACGTAGTCAACAGCGACAAGGATGTATTTGTTGCCTTTAGAAGAAGGGAATGGCCCCATAAAGTCGATGCCCCATACATCAAAGATTTCACATTCTTGTATGAAATTTTGAGGCAGCTCATCTTTATGTGTGATCTTGCCTTGTTTTTGGCAAGAGTCACAATGTTTAACCATCTCGTGAGCATCACGGTAAATGGTGGGCCAATAGAATCCCGAATCAAACACTTTTTTGGCAGTGTAGTTGGGACCAAAGTGACCACCGGTGGGTCCTTTGTGGCAAGCCTGGAGAATGTCCAAAGCGGCCGGTCCGTCAACACATCGGCGAATAATCAAGTCAGCGCATTGTTTGAATAGAAAAGGGTCATCCCAAAAGTAAGTCTTAACATCGTTCAAGAACTTCTTTTTTTGTTGGGATGTTAACCCTTGGATGAGAACACCACCCGCTAAGTAGTTTGCAATATCCGCAAACCACGGGGTGCCATCAAGAATGATATTATAGACATTAAGGTCTCAAGGGGGAAAGAATCATTGATCTCTTTGTGCGGATGATCCCCTTGATATGGATCCTCAAGTCTGCTCAGATGATCCGCGGCCAGGTTTTCGGCTCCCTTTTTGTCACGAATTTCAGTGTTGAATTCTTGAAGGAGTAAAACCCAGCGAAGAAGTCTTGTCTTAGAATCATGCTTTGTCATCAAGTACTTCAACGCGGAATGGTCCGTGTATACGATAGTGGTGGAAAGGACAAGATAGGGGCGGAACTTTTCAAAAGCATAGACAACAGCTAAAAGCTCTTTTTCGGTTGTCGTATAATGCAATTGTGCCCCCGTCATTGTCTTGCTAGCATAGTGGATTGGTTGGAAGTATTTATTCACTCTTTGGCCCAAAACCGCACCAATAGCAAAGTCGCTAGCATCGCACATCAACTCGAAAGGCAGCTCCCAATTAGGGGTAACTAAGACGGGTGCCTTAGTAAGCTTATCTTTAAGCAAGTTGAAGGCTTCAAGGCACTCTTTGGAAAAGATAAAAGGAGTATCTTTTTCCAAGAGGTGGGTCATCGGGCGAGCGATTTTAGAGAAATCTTGAATGAAACGACGATAGAAGCCCGCATGACCCAGAAAGCTTCTCACACCCTTCACGGTTGAAGGTGGAGGTAATTTGGCTATGACATCTACTTTAGCACGGTCGACTTCAAGACCGGCTTTAGAGATTTTGTGTCCCAGCACAATGCCTTCTTTTACCATAAAATGGCATTTTTCCCAATTCAGAACAAGGCGAGTGTCTTCGCACCGCTTAAGCATTCGTTCCAAATTGGCAAGGCAAGAAGAGAAGGAATCCCCAAAGACCGAGAAATCATCCATGAAGACTTCCATGGTTTGTTCAACCATGTCATGAAAGATAGCCAACATGCACCTTTGGAAAGTCCCGGGGGCATTACATAAGCCAAAAGGCATTCTTTTGTAAGCAAATGTGCCATAGGGACAAGTGAATGTTGTCTTCTCTTGATCTTCAGGATCGATGGGTATTTGAAAATAACCCGAGAAACCATCAAGAAAGCAGTAATATTCATTACCCGCTAAACGTTCAGGCATTTGGTCCATAAAAGGTAGAGGGAAATGATCCTTTCTCGTGGCATCATTGAGTTTGCGGTAGTCTATACAAACTCTCCACCCAGTAACGAGACGAGTGGAAATCAACTCGTTGTGTTCATTGGGAACAACGGTTATTCCGCCCTTCTTGGGCACACAATGGATTGGACTAACCCATGGTCAATCCGAAATAGGGTAAATCATACCCGCATCAAGAAGTTTGATAACCTCTGTTTTGATGACTTCATGGATTTTTGGATTCACCCTTCGTTGGCTTTGAATTGTGGGCTTAAAGTCGTCCTCCATGAGAATTTTGTGTGTGCAGAAGTGAGGATCAATTCCACGAATATCAGAAATCTTCCAAGCAATAGCCTTCTTATGATCTTTAAGCACGGCGATGAGGCGAGATTTTTCTTCTTCTTTTAGGTCCTTTGTGATGATGACGAGCGACTTCTCGTTGTCTTCAAGGAAAACGTACTCAAGATGAGGAGGTAGGTCCTTAAGCTCAAGAGTGGGAGGATCCTCAATAGATGGTGAAACTAACGATGGATCATCATTAGTCACCTCTTTAGGAGAAGGAGGATCAATAGCAGTAACCGTCGGAGATAGAGGAGAAAGATTTTCTTCTTTGAGAAGGTTTTCAATGAGGCGGAGATCTTCATCCCAATTGGTAGTAGAATCGTCATTGTCTAAATTCACATCTCCCATGGTGGCTTCCAAATCTTTCCAAAGGAAATCACTTTCTCCAAATAGAGATAGTGATGAGTCGATAGAGGAAACGGTCTCAACAATGGGAAGAGAGGTACGAATACTTTTACAAGCATCTTTGAAGTGTTCTTCACAAGCCTCATCAAGAACGTCAATACAATTAACACTCTCGTATGAATAAGGCTGTTTAGAAAGCTTTCCCATGTTGAAGACGATCTTATCGTCACCCACTCTCATGATAAGCTCATCGGCTTCAACATCGATTAGAGTGCGACCGGTCCTCAGGAATGGACGACCAACGATCAATGGCACACGAGGGTCCATGTCGTAGTCAACAACGACGAAATCAGCAGGAAAAGTGAATTTGTCGACTCCTACAAAGACGTCTTCGGCTATCCCCACTGGATAAGCAACCGTACGGTTAGCTAATTCCAAAGTCATTTTGGTGGGGACTAGCTCAGGGAGAGATAATTGCTTCCAAACGCTTAGAGGCATTAGATTAATACTGGCACCTAGATCGGCTAGGGACCTGCAATTCTCTACTCCCGGGAAGTTGCAAGGGATTAGGAAACGACCCGGATCACCAAGCTTGGTTGGCAATTTCCTTAAGAGCACTGCAGAGCAATTCTCATTAAGTTGGGTGTTAGAAATATCAAGAAGCTTCTCCTTGTCGTTTAGAAGATCTTTAAACATCTTAGCGTATTTAGGCATGTGAGCGAGAGCCTCGGCAAAGGAGATGTTAAAATTCAATTGTTTAAACATTTTGAGAAAGTTTGAAACTTGAATATCATCCTTGCTCTTTTGCTTCTCTTTCCTCAACCTTGAAGGATAAGGTATATTGGATGAAGAAGAAGGCTTTAGGGGAATAGGATCACTCACAACCACGGGTGGTGGGGAAATGGGGGTAGAAGGTGAAGGAGGCGGAGAAATTGGGGAAGTAGAAGGATGAGGAATAGTAGCAGGTGACTCGTTCTCCTTAGTCACAACCACCGGTGGAGGTATAGGAAGCTCGGGTTCCTTGGTACCTTTGCCACTGCGAGTGGTGATTGCTTTCATCTCCCCTCTTGGATTCGCAACGGTGTTACTCGGAAGAGTACCCGAATAAGAGGGTTGATTACCTAGGAAGAAACTAGCCATCATGTTCTTCAAGTCATTCATTTGACTATCCAAAGTATTTCTCATGTCGGCTCTCAAATCGTTCCCTTGTTTGACCAAGTCTGCTTTCAGGTTGAGCACTTCCCGCTGAAGATTTCCCACGATCACATCGTTAGTCCTCATATAAGTTTCCACTTCTTGGTGAAGAGCGGTGGGTTGGTTGGGAGGAGCATTGTATGCGGGTGGTTGATAAGCAGGTTGCTGGTATACTTGGTTGTTTCGTTGAGGTGGTTGTTGCTGCTTGTGAGGAGGGATTTATGGTGTACGAGGTTGTTGTTGTTGTTGAGGAGGGCGGTTGAGGTTTTGTTGTTGGTGTGGGTTGGTAGGAGGAAAACCGGGTGGGGAAAGATAATTGTTGGAGCGGTAGCTAAGCAAATTACGGTCACCTTGAGGTCTAGCTTGATAAGCAGGTTGAGGATAGGTGCCATAAGCTGCATTCACATTCTCAGACGGGTAGTCTTGGGTGGCAGTACAAGTGGTGTAAGAGTGAGGACCCCCGCATATCTCGCATGGTTGGCTAACAGCACTGACTTGAGCGTTTTTAGCATTGTTTCTGTTGGTGTTGTTAACGGTGTGGGTAACAAGCGATTCAAGAAGCGTAGTGATTTTTTCAAGTCGCTTGTCGCTGTCACTAGTGCTAGCACTAGCGACATTGGTCCGAACACTCTTGTTTTGCACACGAGACTTATTCTCAATGATATCCCAAGCAGCATTGGAAGTCTTAGCCAAAAGATTACCCCCCGAGGCACTGTTTAGTGAATCTTGGTCACTCATGCTTAAACCATTGTAAAAAGTATTAATTTGATGTACTTTGGTAAAACCATGTTGTGGGCATTTTCTTAAAAGATCTTTAAAACGATCCCAAGATTTACTGAACGACTCATCGTACTTTTGTTCAAAATTTATGATTTCATTCCGCAAAGCGGTAGTACGAGAGGGTGGGAAAAAGTAATTGATAAACTTGGTTTCCAAATCCGTCCACGAGAGAATACTCTGTGGCGGTTCCTTAGCAAGCCAATGCCGGGCTTGTCCCTCTAAAGAAAAGGGAAAAAGTTGTAACCTGATAACCTCTTTTGGAACACTATTGAACTTGACTGTGTTAGTGAGTTGCAAGAATCTCTTGATGTGGTCGTGTGGATCATCAATGGTACGCCCCAAGAATGGTTGAGCGGAGACCATCTGGATAAAGCCTGATTTGAGCTCAAAGTTGTTGGCGGCAATTGGAGGTATGACAATTGGATCATTGTTGCCGTCTACATGAGCTTGCAGCAGTTCAATCATCGGCCGATTATCCGGTTGAGGCTCATTGTTGTTATTATTATTCATGTTGTTGAAAGGTGGGTTGTTGTTGTTATTATTGTTGTTTTGAGGTGGTATGTTGTTGTTGTTTTGTACACCGGCCATGTCTAAGTGATCGAGAGGCTCGGGCTCTTGATAAGACGTGGATCGAGTGTGCATACACCTGCAAAAGAACGAACAAAGAAAAACAAAGCAAAAATATTTTTGTTTTTATGTTTTTTTTTTTTTTTGTATTTTTGAAAATTTTATATTTTTTTAGGATTTTTGAAAGTTTATATGAAAAATTAACGTTCACGGGGAACGGATCCCAAAATCCAAGTTCTCACAAAAAACTTTTGATCTTAACGAGAAGAGCCGGCAGCGGCGCCATTTGATACTAGTGTTTTTGCTAGGTTCAATTTTATTTCTCGATATCCTCTCGAATTGATCTCGGTTCTAAGTGGAATGATTGTTCTTGGTAACTAAAAAGGGAAGTGATTTTCTAATCTACTAAAAGTATTAAATGCATTAAAATGTAAACTTAAATTTAAAAGTAATTAAATTAATAACAATTAATAAAACTTGAATTAAAATTAAAATTAAAATTCAAAGTAAAGTATAAGTATGAACTGAAGAAACAGTAAGTAAACCTTAGAAACACCCAAAAGAAATTTGATTCGGAAGATTGACTTTGATTCGGAACTTTTCGCCCGGAAGTTGGTTCGGAAGCCTTGATTCGGAAGTTTATTCGGAACCTTCACTCGGAAGTTGATCCGGAACTTTGGTGATTCGGAAGTTCGTCCGGAACTTTTGATCCGGAAGTTTATTCGGAAGATTTGAAAGAAAAACTCATTCGGAACATTAAAAACAAAAACTCATTCGGAACTTTTGGAAATAACATTCATCCGGAACTTTTGTTCATTCGGAAGATTTAGTTCATCCGGAACTTTAGTTCATCCGGAACTTTCTAACTGACTCGGAACTTTTAAAAAAAGAAAACTCATTCGGAAGAAAAGAAAACTCATTCGGAAGTTTGGTTCATCCGGAACAAGTGGTTCATTCGGAAGTTTGTGTTCATTCGGAACTTTTCCTTCACCCGGAAGTTTGTGTTCATCCGGAACTTTTCCTTCATCCGGAAGTCTGGGAAACTCAAGAACAGTAACTTAAGCAGAAAAACAGGGAGAAACATTTTGATCCAAAATCAAACTAAATAATCAAAAAGGTTTTACCAAATTAACCACAAATCATCTAATAACCATAAGCAACAAATCCCAACAGTAAAAACACAAATTCAACAACTTTTTAAAGATCAAATCAATCAAATAAGAACTTAAGAACTTGAATAAAAAGAGGATGATGAACAAGATGAAATGGAAAGATTAAACAAGAACTTGTATTGATGATTAATGTTGAACAAGATAAAACAAAGATTAAAATTACAAGATTTGAAAAACAAAGATCAAAATCACCAAACACCCTAGTGGTGTTGGTGATACCTACGAACAAGAAGGGAGAAAAAGATGGGGAAAAGAAAAAAACTAAAAAACTGTATGAAAAGTGTGAGGGGGAGTCCTTTTATAGGTGTTCCCTTTGGTTGGTGAGTGGGCTTTCTCCCGTTCTTCTTGTCTTCTCGTCTTTTCAGAAAAGTTGACGTTTTCGATTCTGATTCGGGATTTGTCGTCGATTAAATTCAACTCGTCTTTTAATTTCTTCGTTTAATAGACTTGAGTTTCTTCGACTTATATAAATCTTCCATCTTTGGTCCTTTTCTTCGATAAATCTTCGAATAGGCCCCGTGACTTCAAATCTTTTGCATCTCTTGGACAATAGACTTCATCTTGAGTCTTTTTCTTCCATAAGACCCGTGCAATCCCATGTTTTCTTCAATATTCATCCGGTTGGCTCTGAAAACACAATAAACACAAAAACCACGCATAATTCCAAACAAATGATATTAAATACGCGTTTTGGTCTTGTTTTTGCCAGAATTAAGTGGTAAAAGGATGGGTGTTTATACACCTATCATCAAGACACGAGTCAAGACACATGACTCACGTCCATTTTTTGAAACAGCCCTAAGAAATTCAAGGTACCCTCCAAGGGGTAGATCCATTTTGTTGTGCCATGTATTAATCCGGCCACAAGAATTTCAGTACCATCATCGGCATATTATTCGCAGTTGGACACGCGGGGTTCGTTCTACGTGAGACATGCAAAACACACTCAGTGAGATCTGTCACATTTGCTTCATGGCACTTTCATTTCTTGATTCCATATTTCTCATATCCATGACCATAAAGGACGTCATTCGTATCACCCTTGTGTACGAAGGTTTTCCTTCAGTCTAATGATAAGATCCAATCTGCTAACGCACTCACCTCAGACAGATGCGAGTTAAATATGATTCTGATTATGGACTATGAACAACACACCATGCTACGATTGGTCGCCATTCATGTCAGATTATGTACAACAATGTTCAAGCTCCTGAATAAATGCAGCATGGTTTTCCATCAGGAAAATCTGCACAAATTAGTTATGCTTTACAAGCACGTGTTTGTTATCCCATGGCTGCAAAGATTTTCCAGCTATCAGTTATGACACAACTTTTGAAGTTCCTTTCATTCATAATCAGCCGATCATTTCAAATTTCCCAAATGTATTTCCAGAAAGACCTTCGAGTTGACTCCCTATCCACAATGTGGGACTTAACATCGAGAATGTTAGGGAACAGAACCAGTATCCAAGGCTTTTCATAGTATAACTTCCATGAGCTAAAAGAGTTGAAGGATCAGCTATAAAGAGGCTTGAACAAAGTCCATTTGCCAGCTGTATCACCATGGTGTGCACCGGTTATGTTTATTAAGGAGAATGGCGGGGTAACATGAGATTATGTGTCGACTACCGTCGATTTAAACAAATCACCCTTCATGACCGTTATCTCCTCCACGTTTTGACGACGTGTCCAATCAACTACATGGTGCCTAGCACTTTTCCCAGATCGATTATGATCATGCTGCCAACAGTGGCGAGTGAAAGAGCAGGACATTTCCATGATTTCTATTCGTACACGATTTGGTCATGCTAAATTCATGATTTTTGTTTTGATCTCACGAATTCTCCAGCAGTATTTATAGATTTGATGAACTGAGTTTCCACAAACTCATAAACAAATTCGTTATTGTTTTCATCGACTACGACCATATCTCCTCTAAGTCTAGAGAAGAACACGAAGACCATCTCTATACTATGTTACAAATCCTACGACAAGAAGTTTTTCACTAAAAAATTTCAAGTACTAAATTTGGGTGATTACAGTGACACACTGAATCACATTGTTCCTCACGGCTAGTTTTACCATGACTAAGCTAACGCGTAAAGGAGAGAATCCTACACTATATTAGGTGTTCCAGAGAATCCTACGCTAAGAGAAGTCTGATTTCAGAGACTCATAGTTTTCCAAACTTCTATGTATTCAGTTCCTAGTAAACCAAGTTGCAGTTACATTCATATCTAGAGGCCTGACATACCAGCAGGTTAAGATAGAACACCAACATGCTAGTAGTTTATTTCCACCATTCCATTAGGAACAGTGAACGCAAAAGGGATAAGATCTCCATGGATTTCGTTATCGAATTATCGCATGGCTCAGAAGAGGCATGATACTATCTAATTTATGTACAACCGGTTGACCAAGTCTTCATATCCATTTCATTTGTAAGAATTTCATAATTTGTAGATTATCAGACATCTTCCAGCCAAATATCGTACGATCACTTGGCACTCCTTTGGTTATCAGATCAGATAGGGGTTCACGTTCGCATTCATTATTTACGTTCATGTCTTTGTTCAAGTTTATGATCTATTTTTCACACTCACATTCATGGCATCATTCACGTCATGATCGTATTCTAGCTTACGATTTACGTTTCACATTTTCGTTCTGGAAAGTGTTGTAGAAAGCTTGGGAGACCGGAATCAGGTTTAATAGAATTTCCATCCTCAAATAGACGTTTCACGTCACATTCTATGTCTCGCCTCATATCGTTTGCCGTTACCTCCTCAGTCATCTCACGTTCACTTTATGTTTCACATATCGTGTCCACATACGTCTCTCATATCACGCTCACGATATGTTGCACGTACCCTTGTGCTCTATGTACTCTCGTATTACGTTCACCATATCTCCACGTATCACGTTCACAATTGTTCACGTATCACGTTTACAATTTTTTACGTATCACGTTCACAATTGTTCACGTATTAAGTTTCAGTATATCTCGGGCATCATTGCTTAGACGTACTTATGTCATTTGCTTCAGGTTATTTCGCATCGTAACGTTTCATTGTCCTTGCACGTTACTTCTTGTCCATTCGACCAGATTTATGAGAACTCATCTTACGTTGATGAACTATAAGTTTTTACGTATCATCAAGTCAGGGTCATGAAGACCCGGATTTCTACTTCGCCAAGATCTTGTGGAGGAACTGTTCCGGGCGGGACGCCACATGGAACGTAGGAGTCCATCCGGACTTTATACCCTCTTTTCCGCCCATAATTCAAATATGTTCCTTTCAGTCACGTCAGTTCCATGTCCTTTACAGTCATGTTGGTTCATGTCCTTCCCAGATTATCGTATCTCTAATTCGAGGACGAATTATTCTTTTTAGAGGGGAAGATTTGTAAAACCCGCATAAAAATACAATGAACAGTACACTACGTAAAAACACGAATAAATTAAAACTTTCTAATTATAATATACAACGCGTGTCACGAACATTATATTACAAGTAATACGTATATTATAAATGTACAACGAACAATTATGTATAACATTAAATTCACGACACTTAAATACGAACATTCATGATAAACAAATAAGCTAGAAAAAAACTAAAGGTTTTGGTGTTGGGCTTCTAGGTGGTCGTGGCATATAAACAAAGCAAAGGGAGAGGGCCTTTTGGCCCATTACCAATCCAAGTTAGTAAACTAATCTAACTTCCAGGGAATTAAACACATAATTATTTTTCAAGAAACAAAACACAAAACCCTAGCAACCTTATAGGTGCCGCCGGTTTGGAGGTCAAGAACAAGGAAGAAGATCTTGATTTTGATCTTTGATAATTACATATACATGTTCGTGTTTAGATCCCTTAAACATTCAAGCATTGGTAATCAAAATCAAATCCTTTTCTTTTATTAAATTCATGTTTTTATCTTATTCATTATACCATGTTTATAAACAAGTAATCATACCATGATAAATCTATAAGGGGTTTGAGTTTCGTTTGGTTTTTTGGCTCGGCAGCGCCTAAACCGAGAGTCGGGGACTCTCGGTGGCTGTTTTACACCACCAGCCGAGACCCAAGAAGGCTCGGTGTTTTTTTTTTGTCTCGGGAGCAGCAAGAAAGGAACCCACGGGGGGAACCGTTTGTTAACAGTGTCAACCGAGACCACATAGGGTCTCGGTGGGACTTTAGGATGGGCAGTGGGAACCCTGCTAGTGTCGGGGTGAAGTTTGTTCGACCAGTGGAAACCGGAAGCGCCGGTGTGAGCCACGGCCAACCCACCAGCCGCCGGCTGGGGGAGTTTGGTCCGATTGTTTGTGACTCGGGCTAGGGGGCTCGGGTGTAATTATTTTTGGCCAAGTTTATTTTAACAAGTATTAATTAAATTAATTCCTCCAAGTATTATTAATTTGGGACTTAGGTTAATTATTTAATCTAAATAAAATATGTTTTAACTTAAGTATTTATTTAGCATAATTAAATTAAAACCATGTTAATTTAATTATTATTTTTAAGGTAAAGTTTTATTAATCTTCATGACTTAATTATTTAATTATTAAACCATGTACTCTTCCTTGATAATTAATAAATCACTATAACATATAGTATTTAATTAATAAACTTTACTAATAAATCATCATGACTTATAATATATGACTAATAATCACCGGCTTATATTTTAGACTTAATCCAGCTTATTTCTATGTATGGAAAATTTCTATTTCAGGAAACTTACTATTTTTAGAAACTTTCTATTTTTAGAAAATGATTATTTTTGGAAACTTTCTATTTTTGAAAACTTTCTATTTTTTGAAACCTGCTATTTTTAGAAAGTTACTTAATATTATACTACAAGTATAATAATACAATGATACAAGAAAATACATAATCAGAAGACATGTAAAACATGAATAATACACTATATCATTTAAAACAGTAAAATAAGACAAGAACATATAGAATGAGTTAAGAACATACAAGAACCAGTAACACACTCAGTAAACAGACAACTCATACATGTCCCTTATTTATGTAGCACTAGTGAAGTCGGCGTAGGACTTTGCATCTTTTCATCTTTCATCGTTCACTGGACATAAGATACGGATATTCTGTCCTTCAGTATGGACATTTTCTTTCCTTATTAGGATTCCCCGTTTGCATCCAACTGTTTTCCCCAAGTATATGTTTTATATGTTTTGATTTGCTTACGTTTAGTTTTAAATGCCTAAGCCATATACACATGCCATGTCATCTAGTTATGGAGGTACCATAACCATAACACTGGAGGAACCAGTGTTATGACTTCCCCACGGCGGAGTGATTTCTCGTGGCATCCCTTTACAGTTTTGGTCTTTATTTATATTATCATGTGGGGCGTATGGGTGCATCCTAGTTACATGTTTTATAGGATTTTTATGGTGAATGTGGTGTGTGCCTTGCATCCTTCACAAGGAGTTGACCCCTCATACCCAGACTAAATTAATTAGAGGCATCCCCTCTAATTGCATGATGAGGTCACCCCTCTATTCATTCATACACGGTGAACCTCATGACCTATATGGGCTATTGGCTAATTAACTACAGTTTTCATATAAAAACATAAGTCTTTTCAAACTATAAAACCAGTTTTATAAACATGTTCCAGGTTATCTAGGACTTATACATTTCCGCTGCTATTAGTCTTTATTATGTTATGTCACTCATACTATGTCATATATCCGCTCACTGGGCGTTTTTCTCAGCCGTTATTTTCCTTTCCATGTCCCAAAACGGCAGGTACCCATGGACAGACTTGAGCATTTGGAGTACGGGTGTCCATGGTTCTAAAACCGGACCGAACCGGAACCGAACCGCAAGAAGCAAGAACCAAAAAATAAGGAAAATGTGGGACCGAGAACCGTCCCTAATTCTTCGGTACGGTTCCAGGACAGTTCCGGTTCCGGTATATGGGAATTTTCGGGAATTCCTGACGAGAACCATTATGTTTAAAAAACTTTTTTTCTTTTTCAATCATTCATAAAGGACATATTAGAACATTACAAACACAAAAAAAATGTCTTCAATAATGAAAATCTTACCAATAAGTTCAATAGTTCAAGATAACACAAACAAGAACACAAAATGTAAAAATTGTAAGTCTATAATTGCTTAAAAGTATCGAAAACACACATTTGACATTTGTGTTCCAAACCTCAAAAACGATTAACGCTCCATCGCTTGTTTGCCTTTATAATTTCATACCGCTTATTCCATCTCTTTAACAACCTCTTCATCATTCATAAGATCTTCAATTTCATCCACATTTATTTCTATTCTCTCCTTTCTTATCCAATCTTGAGTGCAAAGTAACGCCTCCACAAGTTGACTCGACAATGAAGTTCTATAAGGGTCCAAAATGCGTCTACCTGTACTAAAGGCCGACTCGGATGCCACAGTTGAAATTTGAATTGACAAGATATCTGAAACAAATACGCAGTCATATAATTTATATACAATAATAATGTAAAACATGTACACATAAACTATATTATTTAAAGTTAATAGTTATTACCTCTTGCCATTAGTGCAACAACTGGGAAACGGGGTCCATGAGTTCTCCACCATTCAAGAATGTCAAATCCAGCATGTAAATCTATACGTAGTTCCTTAAGATACCTTTGTAACTCGGTTTCGACCACAGTAGATTTAGTTTGCTCATTAGTTAAGAATTCATTCAAAAAGTCATTATCTTCATGAGAAGATGGAGAAATCAGTGATCCTAAATTATCACCTAAACTAGAATCCAAGTTACTCTTATCAACCCTTTCTTTAAACACATCAAACAAAATCCCCATTCTATGTTTAACTTCACCTATCATCGTTTTAACCATTGCATCGATTACATTTTTTGTTAAAGGCTTATCCTTCGTCATACGATAAGTAATCATTTTCTTAAAATCATGTTCAACTAAGAAAGTCTTCATCGTCGGATCCAACAAAACCGCAAAATACATGAAATCGTTTAGTTTTTCCCAATTTCCCCAATATTTATCGTATTTTATCCTCATTTCGTGTACCACGGACCCATAATCCTCTTTTCCATCCCACTTCCGTAGGTGCGTATCAATGTCAATTATTTCTCTAAAAAACAAATAGGATATAGGTTTAGTTGATGCTGATACAATCTGGGTTTTTGATTTGAACTTTTCAAGGAAATCAACAAGTCACCACAAACTTTAAAATCATTAGCATTTGGAACTTTATTTAGATCATTGCTAAATGATGAGTTTTCAACATCATACAATTCAAAAGCTTTCTCTAATTCACGAGCAACTTTCAACATGTCATGTGTTGAATTCCATCTAGTCAAGCAATCGCCAATCAAAAAACGGTTTGTTGTAATGGGAGAATCCTTAATACAATCCTTAAAATTCTCAATTCGCTGCATCGACTATTTTATGTACCTAATAGCCTTACACACACAATCAACCAAATCACTACACTCATCTAAACCGTATTTTACAATCAAATTTAAAACGTATGCTGCACACCTAATTTGAAAGTCCCTTCATCATACATTTTAGGCAACCTTTTAGACAAAAATTTATGCGCTTTGTCATTTGAAGAAGCATTGTCAACACTAATAGTCATAACATTTGTAATACCCCACTCGGTTATGCATTCTAGTATCTTACGACCAATATCATCTTCCTTATGACTATTAATTGGTCTAAAATTAATTATGCGTTTATGCATTTTCCACTTCTCGTCTATATAATGAGCCGTTAAAGCCATATAATTCACCCTTTGACAATGCGATGTCCAAGTGTCGGTTGTTAAGTACACAGTGGTAGTGGATTTATTTAAATAAGTCATTAACTTATTTTTCTCTTCCATGTAAAACTTGACAACTAGCTTAGATAATTTTTGTCGCAAAGGGAGAACATATTTAGCATTTAAGGATTGAGTAAACCTTATTAAAGCGGGGTGCTTAACTAATCTGAATGGTAACTCAGCTTCAATAAACAAGCTAACTAAATCCTTAGTAATTCTATCATCGTCGTGTTTCCAATTAAATATAATACTAGTACCACCTTCCCCGTTAGTGTCAACTTTAAATTGCAACGCATTTTGATTACCTAAGACACGTGGGCATTTTTTACAGCTTATAGTATAATGCTTTTTTAAACCTGATGTACCGTGTGTCCCGCCTGCAGCAAGTTTTTTTACACAGAACTTACACTTTGATTTCCTCACTTTATTTCCTTCTTCGTCTACTTCATAAACGGGGTCAAAAAACTTCCACCATTTGGACTTGAAAATATCTTCTGTTTTTTGTTTCTTTGGCGGCAATTGTCTTTTCACACCTTGTGTTTTCCTTTTGCCACTTTGATCAACTGTTTGCTCGTTACCCGAATCTGAATCTGCCTGAATATCTTGTTGCGTTGAGTTCATATCCCCCTAAAGCAGACATAATATATAAACTGAAATTAATATATACATTCATGTGACGTACTGACGTTACCTATTAGATTAATATAATTTAGAATAGGTTAAATGAATTCCTATCACATGTAGAAATATTTAGTTAAACTACATACGTAACTAGAACAATATGAATTTAGGCATTGATTTCTTTAAGTATTAGCACAACATCCGAATGGTAAAATACTAGGATTGATAACGACATTGATGCTGAATTGAATAAAACTTACAGCCATGTTCGTGAACAATTTTGATGAAGATGATAGATGATGGCAATGAGAGGCTAGGGTTTTAAGTTATTATGTATTTTAGGTCTAAAAGTTTTCTACACTTGATGGGCCATCAAGTTTATTTTTTTTAAAAGGGCTACATGTTCTATATAATATTCTAAACAAACCCTATAAAAGTTCATATATTCAAAAGCGTGGTTCTTTCGGGAAAGAATCGGAACCGGACGGTTCTTTCCCGAACCGTCCCGAGAACCAAAAAATTAAAATTTTAGGAACCAAGAACCGTACCACGGTTCTAATATATGGTTCGGTTCCAGGACGGTTCCTCGGTTCCTTGGTTTTTTTGGACACCCCTAATTTGGAGGACGTGCATAGGATGGAAGATGCCTTGGACTTCTTCTCCTTTTGCTCTCTTATACTTATGCTTGTTTGGACACTTGTTTTGTCCTCTTCATTTCATTTACTTTATTTATGTTTTGGGCTTATGTTTGGGAACCGATGTTTGATTCCCGTTTTCCCTTTTGGTCATGTATGTTTAGTACATATTACCTTGCATACTTTGATGACACGCCATAAATACACGTAACGGTCTACTTATCAAAGTGGGGTGTTACACCCGGACCAGTGTGAACTTCATGTTGACCTTCCTGACAAGCCCTTGTGATCCGGACGAGAATTCTAGCTTGATCTTTCCTAGCGGGGTTAATTCTTCTCCTGAGAACCCAATGAGGCTGGACTGAGTTTCAGTTATCTTGCTCTTTATTGAAGGGCACAATTGGTCGAAGTAGTGTTCGAACATGATCTGAACCAAAGCCCCGTTATCCACCAGTATTCGGCGAACAAGATATCCTTCGACGTCTTCCTCTACGATCAAAGTTTCATTTGAGGCATCGTCACCATTAACCGGAGGAAAGCTAATCGGCGTTCTCATCCATTTCGAATCTTTTTTGGCATGTTCCTTCCTTTTAGATCCTGGGCGTTGCACCTGTACCATATTGATGGTTTTTCCTTTCCCTCTATTATCTCCTTGGTGCATAGGAGGGTTTACATGATTCCATCCTTTTGGGTGGATATCTTTGACGAGGTGGTTAAGTATTCTTGATTCCAATTTCGCTTCTAGCCGCTTCCTCAACTGAAAGTAATCATTAGTCATATGTCCTTTTCTCCCTATGGTATTCGTGGTATTTCTCCATGTCCTCCTTCCTTATGATTCCTTTCGTTGGTTCGGGTTGTTGTAATTGCAAGTGAGTTTCGAATGCTAATATTTCCTTCGGTGTTTTGGTAAGCGAATCAAGATCCGAAAACGGTAATAACCTCTTGGCTTCGTACAGGCGAGGCGGTTGATATGGCGAGTATATCTCTTTTCCTTTGTCAATCTATCTATCAAGACGGTTATAGCTACGTATTCGGATCCTGGTGCCCTTTCCATCCTGTTAACCTGCATTTGCCCTTTATCAGAGTATTCGCCCATGGGTAATTCAGTTGTTCTAAATGCTTCCTCGGACTTAACAAAATTATCAAATCACTTCATCATTTCTGTAGCAGTTTGTGGTACCGTGTCAGAGAAACGTCGTGCCAATTCCGGACACTTAGAGTTGCTCATGAATGCCAAGATGCACATGACCCCCGGGACTCCTTGGATGTAACTTGTTTCATCCATCCATCTTTCTTTAAAGACCAGTAGGGTCTCGTGTGCTCTTCGGATGATCTTGGATATTTTGGTGGGTCCTTGAAACATTTCTTACTTAGAGCTAACCTTTCCATAAAAGTGTTCCCTATTGTCTTCCTAGTTTTCAATGCTCCCATTCGGCATCCGATCAAACCATCCCCTGGTCGCGTCATTGAGAATTTGTTGGAACATTCGGAACCAAACGGGCATAGTCCATTCACCTTGATTAGCTTCTCCCATGAATCGATTGATATGGTTGTCGGGATCAGTGGTTTCATCGTACAGCTTGAGAGTGGTCGGGAGTATATGCTTTGGTGACGAGAACTCAATGATCCTTCGGGTGAACGGCGATCTCAACACTTCTTTATAAGGTTTCTGTAAATCCTCGATCGTTTCGAGGGTTGCTCTTGGCCCCTGGGGTGAGCCACCGCCTTCCTTCCTTTGGATCTTTTCATCAAAGGTTAAACGCAGAAGGGTGACCGTGGCTCCCGTTCTCGCATTGTGTTGGTTTAAGAGAGCTTGCAAGCTTGTCATTTGTTCTAAGATTTTGTTGTGTAAAGTATTGTCCTCTCTGTTATCCCCTCTAGACACTGAGGGCCCGGACGAAATAATTGTAGATTCAGAAGGACCCTCATCAAACAATCCTGGTAGTATGAAGTTTGGATCCCATGGATGGCGCCAAAATGTAGATGTGAAATCTTACGGTAGGGCCCTAACGAGAGAGGGGGTCCCTCTTTATAAGCTTAGTCACTTCCGGAACACCTACGCACAGTAATAAGCACACATTAGCCTCGCCCCAGGTGTTACCCCAAGACCTAGCTCTGGTGTGAGAATAAGTATCGGCCGAAGACGAGGGGTTCAGTATGTATTAAAGTATGTTATTAGTGTATTAAATGCGTCTTACCTTGTAATAAATATGTGTGTGCTATTTATAGGGTGACATAACTCTCGTGAGGACCACCCCCTATTGGATCTTTCCCAAAATGGGTATGCCCATGAGTCATTTCTGACATTGTCTCCTTCCTCTCAGGGATGTACTCGGATGGTAGGTGGGCCTTAGTCTATTGTGACGTCACTTCATACCTTTTCTCCTTTTCTTGGATGGAATGTCCACATGGCATGGCTCTCGGCATTTGGTCGAGACCATACACGAACAAAACTAGTTGTGTATGATAAAAAATGATAAAAGACACTTTTTATTGGTTTTAATTTGAATGTTGAGCCATGTATATGTATATGAGCAAAACTAGGTCAAGTGGACTTATTTTGTATTTTATATAACAAAAAGTAAGCTTTTTACTATAATCAGCATTGATAATGATCCTATAGCTATCTTACAATCTTACTTTGATCATGTGATTTATACATACTACTTTCATCTTGCAAGATTTTATTATGGGGGTGTTTGGTTAAGCTTATTAATTAGGCTTAGGCTTATGTAATATAAGCCATTAATGGCTTATATATCATGAGTTAATAAGCTTTTGTTAAGTGTTTGTGTTAGGACTCATGGATTTAGAAGTTAGTCCTGGTAATATGCAGTTCCTACTGGAGTACTCCGTTACTCCTGGTGAGTTACTCCTGGTCATATTATAAGTTGATAGAAGATTGTAGAAGATAAGATCAAGGAAGATTGTAGAAGATATGATCAAATATTTAGTCTTCCTATTCATATGGAAAGTATTAAAGATATTGATTATGATGAGGAGTTTACAATATTATTTAGGAAATAATTAAATGGTATTAATGTATAATACTTTGGAAAGTATTAATTATGTTGTAACCACCTAGGACCCCTTGCACTATAAAAGGAGGTCCTAGGGTGTAGAGATGAATACACTTCTACACACACATATTCTCTACATATTTCTCTCATTGTTTGTTATAGCTTCAAGGTTGTAAACCCTATCACTATTTAGAGTGATCGTATTAATATATTGAGGCTTGAACGTTTTGTTATTTCTATTGTTCTTCTTATATATAAAGATTGGTTTCCGCACACTCTTTGTATTGTGATCAAGGCTTCAAAGATCCTTCAAGAAGCAAACCCAACAAGTGGTATCAGAGCCTCGTTGAGAAGCTTTGATTGAGAAGAACAAGATCTCTACATCCGTATTGCTGTGAAGTGAAGCTTCTGGTCAGAATTCGTGACAGTTTAGCAACAGATTAGCGACAGTTTGCTAGTTTTGTGACAGAAGACATGGCGTGCAGAACTTCAATCCCAGATAATGAGGTAATTCTTATGACTGAATCTAAAGTTAGAGAATATAATGCTAAATTAAAGAATAATATGCATGCTTATAACAACTATGACATGGTAATTATTATTCTGAAACATATGAGCATAAATATTTAGAACTTCAAAAACAATATGCTGCTCTGAATGTTGAAAATGATAAATATTATCTAGAAGTTCAAGCATATAAAAGTTCTCTTAAAACCTTGGAACAACAGAAAAAGTGGTTTCAAAAAACCCAATTAGAGTATGAAGAAAAGATTAGAGTGTTAAGTATAGACTTAGAGAACACGTCTAATCTACTGAAATATTCTGAAAAGCTTAATACTGAGGTAAATAAAGAGAAGCAGGAGCTACAGACTAAACTAGATAATGCTTTGGCTAGGTTTGATAAATGGAAAAGTTCTTCTAAAAACCTAATCAAACTAGTAGATAGCTCCATGTCTGGTAGGACTAAAATTGGTTTGGGGTTTAAAAACTATATTGGGCCAAATGATGTTTTTGACTCCTCTTTGTCTAGTGTGTTTGACACTACCCCTGAAGATGTGGAAGGTAGGCCTGTTTTCAATAGGTATAAACCAGCTGCAGAGATGCATGATGTTCCTCCACCTCTCACAGGGACATTCATGCCTACCTTAGACCACTTTGACTTTGAAGACTCACAAATGACATATGGTACAAGGTCCACTGACTCAATTGAAACTATTTCTGTGTCTAATGACTTTGTCTCTTGTAACTCTAGTGACAAGTCTTTAGAACCTAAGACTAGTGACCTTGACTCTTTTGAGTCCGACTCTAGTGTTGAAACACTTGATTCTGTGCCTGAACATGTTATAGTTGAACCCATTACTAGTAAATATGCCTCATGTAAGTCTACCTTAAGTGCTAAATCACCTAAGTTCTATCCTCAATCTGTTTGTGCTAAAACTAAAAGTAATAGGAAAGTAGATAACCCTAGGAAAAATAATAATAGACCTAGAGGTAATCAAAGAGGTTGGAATGGCATGATGACTCAGAAATTAGATGATAACTTTGAGTTCAAAAGTAAGGCTTGCTATGTGTGTGGTAGTTTTGATCACTTGCAATATACTTGTAAACACAAGAGAAAGATTAATGATCAACAAATAGTTAAACCAATGTGGAATAACTCAAGACGGGTGAATCACAAGAACTTTGGTATAAATATTCACCCAAATACAAAAAGTAACATAATTCCACAACCAAGATGCTTTAACAATATTAAGGGTACAAGGGTTGAGTCTACACGGTCACAAACAAAACTTAATATTGTTAATGCTTTAGCTAGGTGGGTTTGGAAACCTAAACAAGATGGTTTACAACATGTCTCCAAATCAAATAGTACATCAAAGTCCTTAACAAGATATGACTATGTTGATGTATATGGAAGATTCAAGTCTGTTTTGGCTTGGGACTTCCATAAGCACTAATCTTTTCTTGGTTTGTGTTCTTTTCAGCAAGTGTGATTGTAAATTTCTATGATTATTATTTTCTGTATTTGTGTGAACTAACTTTTTGTAGGAAAAGCAACGTTGTTTAAAAAAAAGGATTTTCTTGATGGTGAATACTTTGCTCTGTTTGAGGGGAGGTTTTAGCTTAAGAGGAGGCTTGTTGTATGTATAACTGTGTATATTCTTGTGTTTTTCTGTCTAATCAATTTTACAGGTTGACATTGGTGCTGGTGGATATGGTTCCTCCTAGTAGAACTAAGTTGCTCCTAGTCGACCAATGGTTCCTCCTGGTTGCACTCATCCTGCTTCTGGTGGACCATTGTTCTTCCTGATGCTATCTACGTTCCTTCTGGTTGACTCATAGTCTTTGAGTGGTTATAAAAAAAAATTATTAAAAAAAAAAATTAAAAAAAAAAAAAGAAAAAAGAAAAAGAAAATAGACACTTTCGATTCGAAATACCTTTGTATATATTTCACTTTTTGGGCTGTTTTTGTTTGGTACTTAGGTGTTGGCTGCCCCCCACACAACAAATGGTCCTCAACTCACCATGTCTCACCGACAAGAAAGAGTTGATTCACCTTGAGGGTACGGCTCCTGGTGCGATTCTCAAATCCGTTGATGGTTGCCAGGTTACCCAAAACTGGATGGTTTTCACTTGCCATGGTCCTAGACTGAAAAGTGGCTAATCCAAGGGGGTACGGCTCTTGGTAAAGATTTTATCAAATCCGTTGATAGCTATAATAGCTTGCTCAAAGCTATAGGGTTTTCAACTCACCGATGCTTCATTGCTAAGAGTTGGCGAGTCCAGAAGGGTACGGCTTCTGGTAAAGACATATCAAATCTGTTGATGGCTGTGATGGTTTGCCAAAAATCATCAGGGTACTCCAACTCACCAATGATTCACGTTCCAAGAGTTGGACTGGGTACTAGTCTCCCAGGGTGATGTCATGATTCCACCAAAAGACTGGCTAGCCCAAGAGTGAGCAGCTACTTGGTAAAGGCTTATCAAATATGCTCCTGTTGCTGTCAAGAATCAACATGTGCAGATGTTTTCAAGCTTTAAAGAAGCTTAGTCGTTCGTGTATCGGCAGCTACTTTTGTGTTTCTTCTAGTTTTATCAAGTGAGCTTGTTGCTGCTGTGGTTCATATTCCAATCCTCATGCTTATTGGTGACACATCTACTTGGAAACTTGAACTCAACAAAGTTAAATTCAAGTTTAGGGGAGGATTGTTAGGACTCATGGATTTAGAAGTTAGTCCTGGTAATATGCAGTTCCTACTGGAGTACTCCGTTACTCCTGGTGAGTTACTCCTGGTCATATTATAAAGTTGATAGAAGATTGTAGAAGATAAGATCAAGGAAGATTGTAGAAGATATGATCAAATATTTAGTCTTCCTATTCATATGGAAAGTATTAAAGATATTGATTATGATGAGGAGGTTACAATATTATTTAGGAAATAATTAAATGGTATTAATGTATAATACTTTGGAAAGTATTAATTATGTTGTAACCACCTAGGACCCCTTGCACTATAAAAGGAGGTCCTAGGGTGTAGAGATGAATACACTTCTACACACACATATTCTCTACATATTTCTCTCATTGTTTGTTATAGCTTCAAGGTTGTAAACCCTATCACTATTTAGAGTGATCGTATTAATATATTGAGGCTTGAACGTTTTGTTATTTCTATTGTTCTTCTTATATATAAAGATTGGTTTCCGCACACTCTTTGTATTGTGATCAAGGCTTCAAAGATCCTTCAAGAAGCAAACCCAACAGTTTGGTTTAGCTTATATAACTAATAAGGTAAAATGACTAATAAGTATATAAAAATAAAGTTGGTGTAATTAATTAAATGAGGGTATAAAATTCTTTCAATATAATATCTATATCTATACTAATTATAAAGGAGGGATCCAATATGTTGAAACTTGAATTTTTCCTTTGTATCTTCTCCTGTAAGTTTCTTCTATCACATATGGAAAGTATTGAAAGTTGAAACTATTTTAAGCAACTACTTAATCCGGTAGAAACTATTCAAGACAAGAATTGAAATTTAAAACTATCCACAAAACAATTGAACAAAAATAATGTAGCGTTAAACACAGTTAACACACACAAAAACATTATTCTTTCTCTAAACCCTAATACACACAAAAGAATACTTCCGCCACCATAATCGTATAACCATCGGATCTGCCAAATCCGCCATCATCTCTTGATGGTTTAGGTGGTTTGAAGGTAGTTTCGGTTGGTAGTATTGGTTGTTGGTTTGAGTGAAGTTGTTTATTTTTAATCTAGTCTTATACCTAATAGTTTTTATTTTTGCTTTCCCTAATTTTTGGATTCTAATGTTTGATGTATCTGTTTGTTTGATGAATATGAAGGTGATTTAGTGAAGATATTGTGGTTCATGGCGGGATGGATCCGTGTTTATCATGTGTTTGATGAAAGTCCTCACAAAATTTTCCTGAGGTATGCTTTTAATTTTGTTTTCTTTAAATTCAAATCGAGTCCTAAACTTCGGTTTGCAAATATGTGTCTTCGATTTTATAGTGTCTGCTTCAAATGACAAACTACTTGAAATACCTTTTCTGGATGCTTGGGTTCCAATATTGATAAACAGTGTGAAAAGCTTTGGATACTTGCTATCTTAAATGATGTTATTTAACATGGTGTCCTTCAAATGGGGTCGTAATAGCCGGTCATGTTGTCATATTTTTATTGGACATAGTTGATCTTTTCCATCATCTTTTGTTTTATTGTCAAAATCATAGTTCATGATAGACGTAAAAGTTTCCATATCGAAGTGGATGGTACAAATTGTAATGGTTTGACTTATAGTTACGGTACGTTCTTATTCGAGTTTTAGGGGACCTTATAGGAGAGCTATTTGTTTACACAATATTTACATATTTTTGGCCAAAGTAGTCTTTATCTGGTAATGCAATTTCACGTGATGTTTATGATGACGAATTTGGTGCTCTTATGTTTTATGTTTATTATCATGTTGTTTATAAGTTTGTTGTGTGGTTATTTCATTATGTGTAGTCATTTTTTCCGAGGGAGGATGTGTACGAGAAAGAAAGGAATGGTGCCACAGTGAGTCATTTTTTTTCTTATCGCACACCTAAAGACAAATTAGCTTCCTTAGCTCTGTTAGGTACAAGGCTAAAATATTGTGCACGACCTATTGGTTTGCTTTTATGAGTGGTAGTTTTTATGTTAGCTAGATTGAATTATTTGGTAACCATGACAAGCCAAAATTGTTATGGTAGATTTTATGATATATTTTAAAATGTGAAATAGTAGGTATTGCATAGAATTGAATGTTTCGTTGTTGCCGAAGTTAGGATTCATCTACATGTGGATTTTTTTATTAAATCTAATACTCATGTTATATAGGCATGTGGAAAACGCAAAGGTTGATGTGTTCCACGTTTTATCAGGCATGTGAAAAATGCATGCCAATCGATGTTTTATTTGTTTTTTGGATTCAGTTTATAAGAACTTGTTGAGGTGAGTATATGATATGATGATGTAAAAACTATTTTTTTGGGTATTGAAGTTGGGATTTTATAATAGGATCATCGGTTGCATAAGTGATTCCTATTATCCTCATCATCCATATGGCGTTGAAGATTGATGTAACTCCGGTTATCTTGATACATCGTCTTTATTTGATTTGTATACAAATGGGTCAATCCGGGTTATGCTGGAGTGAAGAGTTAACTAAATGGGTACAAAGTTTGAAGTGTTTATAACAACTGATTTTCGTTTTCATAGTATCTTTTGTTGGTCATGTTATCAAATTGTATAGAACTTGTGATTATCCTGTTATTTGCCATCATTCTGGCAACTTTAGCTCACAATAATCAGTTTTGATGTTTAGATAAATAGAATAGGCTTTTGATTGACCTTTTATTTGTTTTTGAATAATCAGTTCGAAATTATTGCATACAGAAAAATCAGAAATGGTAAAGTAAAGTGTAGAATTATAAATGGTATATACAGAACTCTCAATCTAAAGCAGATGAATTAATTTATTTTTAAACCTAAAATTAGACCTTCATACAGATAGTGATTCTCACCTTTTAAAACCTCGTTTATTCTAAAAGATATCTTATAAAAGACTTTGCCAAGTTATAGAGCAGGTGTGCCTTAAAAAAGTCTACATATAAAAAACAATAACACGGCTTAAAAAATTATAACCATCATTTGAGGGGCGTAGCGAGTTATCTCAGAGAAAAGGCAACCATTTAAGGTGGCCATGATCTCAGCAAGAGCACAGGAGATGCTGGTGGAAGAATTGCATGTGGCAGGTCGATATATGTTCATGCTTGTTTTTAGATAATAAGTAATATGATCCCTAACTAGACTGAAAGATTATGAAATTTATAGATAATAAGTAATATGATCCCTAACCAGACTAAATGCAAACACTTTTACTGTTCTGGAAATAAGAAACAGCTGTATTACGTGCATGCTTAGCTAAGGTTTATATAAGGAACGCTTATCTTTGAAATGCAAACTGGATGTGAATGTGGCTAGTATAATTGCCTCCAAAAAGTTTGACTTGCTGACTCCGTTGCTTGGTTGGTTAATTTTATCACCGTATTTAGTTTTTCCTGTTGGTATTTTCCACGGTGTTTGTGTTTCCAACAAAATTTAAGCAAATTGTACTAGGATCAACATTGCTCTTGAATGAACGTAATCATTGGAGTTGCTTGAATTATGTAAGACTGTGTTTATATTCTTTGCAGGTATCATTGGATTGCAGGGTTGAGTCTGCTCTTCTCCATGCTAGACATAGCAAGGCTTACTTTCTTGAAAATCTATATAATTGTTGTTTCTATTTCCCTGAAACTATGATATGTGTTATGCGTTGTTCTCCAATAAAGTATTCTCTATGCTAGCATAGTACTTGAATACACTTTGAGCGTGTTTTGATTTTGGATGTGTTCTATACAACGATGATTTTCGAAGCTGTTTTTGTTGGGCGCTTGAGTACCTTCCGGTAGACTTCTCCTGAAGTTTGCTTATTTGTTCTTTGTTTTAAAATATTCTGAGATTAGTGACATTTGATTTGATGTGGGACAAAATGACAGGACTTGTTATCGTCACTAAATAGTTTATTTATGTTGTGCATGTGCAACTTATGCACACCTTACACCCAACAATCGGAGAGAGCAATTATGAAGTGAACACAAAACTTATGCCTCAGTCAACTAAGACTTGAATCTGATTGGTGGTTGTTCATTCACATGTGATCCATCGCCATTTGCATCTCTTGATGTACGTCTTTTTTTTTATACACAATTGTTACTACAATTTTTTTAGTATTTGGGTAAAATAGGTTATAATTTGATGTTTAATATGCTATATATAATTATTGCTTTTGGTTCATATTGCTGCATTGATAAATCTAAATCATCATATTTATTTCTAAAAGAAGAAATAGCCCTTATTTATGGATATGAAAAGAGGTCACCTTTCAAACCTCGTGAATTACTCTGTAAAACAATGACTTAGTCAACCATGGTTTGACCTTAACCCTATGTGACGGGAATATGTAAAGTTATGTTGTATACACAAATTAGATATGAAGTATTACGCTAACACAAAAAGCGGCCGTTATGACCACAACAGTGCACCTATAACGCACCATACAGTGCGGTCATAGAGCCGTTATAAGCACCGACGTGCGCCTATAACAAGTTGCGCTAGCTCTCTTATTATTCTAACATAATATTTGTTTATCATTTAATAATAATTCCAGGGTCCAGAGATCAGAATTGGTTTTCTAGAAGATGGCAAGCTGATCCAACTAGACCAAGGCGCCAAGATCACAATCTCAACAGTTTATGACATCAAAGGGAACGACAAGATGATTCACATGAGCTACAAGAAGTTAGCATATGATGTAAAACCATGGAGTGTGATACTTTGTGCAGACGAAACCATTTCATTTACTGTACTTTATTACGACAATGAAAAGGGTTGAGTTCATTGTCACTTTGAGAACACTGCAGTTCTTGGTGAATGAAAGAATGTTAATCTTCCTAACATTTTAGTTTTTGGTGACTAAGAAAGACAAAGAAGATATTCTCAAATGGCGTGTTCCTAATAAGGTCGATATGATTGCTTTGTATTTTGTTCATAAAGGTTCTGATCTTGTTGAGGTATGTGTTGGCATCATTTTTGTTTGTGCTTATTTATAAATTCATGGAAACAAGATTTGTGACATTCCATATGAAATCTTTGTTAGGTTGAGAATCAAGAACGGGTTGCAAAATTTGACGAAATCCTTGCCAATTCTGACACCTTTATGGTAAAGCGTGGTGACTTGGGTATAGAAATTCCAATCGAGAAGATCTTCTTGGCCAAAAAGGTCATGGTATAAAAATGCAACATACAAGGTAAGCCAGTTGTGACCGCTACTCGAGTCAAGGATCAAATCACCAAGACCAACTTAAGCAGAAGCCACATATGTAGCCAACACTGTTCTAGAGATGTAGCCAACGTTATTCTAGGCGCTACAGATTGTGATCAAATCACCAGAATGTTTCTTCCGACGCACAAAAGGGAAATGTAATGCGCATTGTTAGTTATTATCTCATAATTGATGTAATCTTGTATTTTAAATTTTATGTTTCTACATGTTCTTTGATACATCTTAAGAATTTTCCCACGAGACATTTACTATAATAATATCGCATGTCGTTATTATTGTGTTGTTCAGAGGAATATCTCGTACAACTGGATTCATCTCAGTGTTTACAATGTAAGTGCTTGATTTCTACTTTCATTTTCGATAAAAACTTACCACAAAACCGATCATTATTAATTATATGTCGTTATGTATTTCCGCCGCTATGCGCGGGTATTCGCCTAGTACCCTATAAAGGGTGTATCCAAATTGTCGAATGTTGAAACTTGAAAAAACCAACAAATTAGGAAACTTGAGAAAACCGACTGTGGTTGAAAAAATCTTTTTTTTTAATATTGGAAATGTTGAACTGTATTCATCTTTTAAGTAATGTCGTGTCAAAGATTAAAGCAATGCTGTATATATAGTAATACCGTGTGAAATGTTATGGAAATAATATCACACAATTATGAACCACCTTCATGCCTAATACATTCATATAAAACCTGAGCATAATGTGTGAAACCGTAATATGCAATAACAAGGGATGGCAATGACGAATGATAAGAATGTTAATGATATTTTAGAGGTTTGTTTTTTTTCACTGTCTTTTTAGTTTTCTGCTTAGATTGGATTTTTTACAGCTTCATATTCCTTCCCCAAGACGTTAACTACTGGTATTGTATTTTTTTGACAGCTTGATTCTTCTACTCGAACGAAGCATATTTTAAGAACAGAGAACCGAAACGAAGTACGCGTTCGGTTCTGCTTCGATTCTCTAGTTCGGTTTGGATATTTTGGTTCTACCTTATTAGAACCGAAATTTTTGTATATATCATTAAATAAAAACAAATCTAGATTGATAGAGCGTGATAAGTAAGTAGCTATCCAACAATTTTATATAAGTTTAAGCATTATAATTTTGCTACAAACTCCAAGTCCTCCAATTGCGTGTGAACTTTTTTATATCACAACATACATGTTTTACTTTGTTTATTTTGGTAGTATTCTTTTAGAATTAACTAAGTAATGAAATGGTATATGAGAGAGTGGGACTTCGACCAAATTTGTGGGTCTCAAATCTCTATTTGAGCTAAGAATGTGGATTCATAAATCATCTTCAAGAGTAAAGATTTTCACCCTTCACCCCCTGTGCTTCGATTTTAAATATTAGCTATGGTTTACAATGCAAGCTAGATACATGAGTAGTATTAGAATATAAATTGTTAAAACTTTATTTGATGCATGTAACAACGTCTCATGAATCTCATTAATAACTAAAACATGAACTTTGGTTTATGCAAAAAAGATAAATACTTAGAAACGGTTACAAATTGAAACATAAAGTAGGCTTAAAAATGTATTTGAGATTCGAGCGCTTCTTTCTTCAGTTCCGAAACTGAGAACCGCGATATCGAACCTGACCGAAATCGAAATTTAAAATATTAAGGAGCTTAGAACCGAACCGTAGTTTTAAAAATCGGTTTGCGTTGGATCGATTTCGGTTCGATTCTCGGTCCATATGCTCACCTCTACAAGCAGGTACATATAATATAAAATTTCAAATACGTCTTTGTTAAACTACCATTCATCCTTTCTTTCAACAACTCCAACAGTTGACATACAATTAATATTTTTAAAGTAATGTTCTGGAATCTACGGATGTTACAAAAGTTGAGTTCAACCCGCTTATGTATGAAGCACGAGAAATAAAACCTGAGGCGATGGAGCTTTTGAAAAAAATTCAGTAAATTATGAATAGCAACGTTTTAATATTTAAATCCAAAAATATGATTTTTCATAAAACTAACTTTGAAATCTAAAAAAAAAACTTACGATGCAACTTGTTACACTTCTATAACTATATACGTAAGTAGATTATTTACTATAGTTTAAAAGTTAAAATCTCATGACATTGTCTGAAACTTGTATAAATTCAAACATTCCATCATTATCATTAATATAATTAAAAATCAGTAAAAACTTTACCCGAGTATATATTAATTGAAGATTCACATAAAGATAATATAGAATACACGATGACTACACAATTTCTTATTTGATTTAGCTTTGCGATGATTATTAATAAAGCTCAAAATCAAACAATTTCAAATGTGGTTGTATATTTGCTTAACTTAATTTTTTCGCTTGGCTAACTTTATATTATGTTGTCTAGAGAGATCGCATACAACTACAAAGGTATTAGTGAATTCCGTCAAAGAGTTTGGTGAAGGAGTTTAAACCTAAACTATAGTGTATCAAAAAGTTTTACGCGACGAGTAGCACGAGTCGTTAAATTTTATCTCATAATTAATGTAATATTTCTTTTTCATCATATTCATCAACTGTTTTTATAGGCTTTTGCTACATGTTAAGAATTCATCGAATGTTATGAACGTTTCTAATTTTATTTTAGCAAATTCACTTTCGGTTTCAAGAAACACTTACTACAAAATAAGTCATTTCTTTAATTATCTGCCGCTAGACATTCCGCTGCTATGCGCGGGTATTCGTCTAGTTCTTATATAAGCCTACACCTCCTTATGTAAGCCACAAAGTTTTGGCTTACCAAAACCTCCTTATATAAGCTTATAAGCCAAGTCATATAAGCTTAACCAAACACTTGTTACGGCTTATATAACACATATAAGCTAATAAGCTTATAAGCCCATCATATAAGCTTAATCAAACACCCTCTATGTAGGATCGTAAGATCTTATCGGCAAGAGCTTTTTTATTTTTTGTAACCTTCGCAGTTAAAGTCTAAGGTAGATGTTAAATTTTGTTGTTTTGTTTATTTCTAGTATTGTATTTGTAACTTTTGGCTTTTAGGGCCTTGCTAGTAGCCTTTTATTATCTATTATCTTTTGTTATGTTAATGTGATCTTCATCTCTAGTCCATCAGACTTGCCCTAATGCTGGTTTGAAAAAAAACTTGCGAACAGTTTTCCTAAACCCATCACCTTTAAACACCTTCACTTTGATACCTGTAGTTTCATTCGGAAACGCACAAACCAAACATGTCCTATAAAACAACATGATAGTCCAAATTCCAGTAAATAAATAAAAACCAACACTTAATATAATCTCTCCTTTTTTTCCTTCTTTATGAATGTCAAATATATGATCAAGATAGCTGACATCCAAAAACTGAAACTTGGATATACACTACCATTATCAACCTATGAATTTGCGGGTATGCATAAACAATAAGTAATATTTTTCTACTGAACAAAACTAATCAAAATTTCTTCAATTATGCATACCCACCTAAACTATTTCAATATCTCAACCTGAACTGTTCAATATATATCTAACATAATACTAGAATCAATAGACATCTGCATCTATGCTGATATCCCTGTAGCTTCCTTTGGTATCAAAAACAGGAAACAAACAGGAATAAATGTGCAGATGACTTGAATAGCTATCCCAAGGCTAAGGTTATCAAAAGAACCCGATGAGATGTTCAGAACTGAAGCCAAACCGGCACCAAGAAACGCCCCGATTGTGGCCCCCAGGTTGTTTATCGACATGAAGAGAGCAAATAGAGTCCCTTCTATTCCGGGTGGGCATAGATGGCCTGATAGGATCAGGAAAGGCATAAACCTGTCACCAATGAGAAAGTTGGTTAAACAAACAACATTTTGAGTTTTAAAGTCAAACAAGTTGTTCTAGTTGGATTTTTGTTAGACAAACAAACCAATGCTTTTCAAACACAACAAAATTGAGCAATTATGGATACAGTGTCAAACACAACCTTTTTAACATTTAAACTATCATATTTTGTCCATTTTATTTAGACCTTCCAAACTAATCTACTTCTGGCACAAGTACGTTGGTGCGCAAAAAGAATCATATACGACTGTTCCAAAAGAAAATCACATGTCTTAAATTGAACAAGTGTAATCTTCTTCCTAAATAAATAGGAAACATACTTGTATCAATAACATGGGGATAGTCTTGTCATGTGATTTGTTCATTACTGATTTTAGCGGATGGATAATTTTCGTAAGTCCACATAATGGAAATCGGTTTGGTTACTAATCATAAGATTTGAGAGCTTGACATCAAAAACTCAAATCAATCGAAGTAAACTTCAAGTATGCTTAAGATCAATCAAAGCTGTTTCACTTGTGACTAATGCATTCCGGTGTGGTGGTAAAAGAAAAAGAGCAATATTTGGCCTATAACCAGTATACGAGATATGTATTGAAGTATAATCAAATGTATAAAATCCTAGCAATTGCTATAACTACTCAACCATGTTCAAATCTCTCGTTTCATGCTACAATTGGGAGTTTCGACCCAGTTTATGGGTCGATGAGAGTTATCTCAGATGGGTCAAATTGTTTAAACAAAATAAAAGTTGTCAAGCACTCAATCACGTTAACATTCGTCCCAAGTGTGTTTTTAAAGCCTACAACACCCTGATCATTATATATAAGATTTAAAGACAATTATTAAAATAATATACCCGTAATCATAATCTACATACATTTTTAACTCTGTTATACAAATAAGGCTACTTTTTAGACAACAGCACAATGGACTACTAGTTTTGCCCTGTTACCAAAGTTGTTCGACCTGCCACATTTTCCCACATCTAGTGATCTATTATCAAAGGATTGTCTGTGCTTGTTTATGTGTGTATTGTATCTTGGCAGAAAACTTGTATAAAGTAATAACATAAAAGCCAAAAGTAGCAGAGAAGCACTTACTTGAATTGATTGACGGCATCTGAGAGAGCAGACCCAAACAACACCATTGTCTGATCTGATATGCCTAATGAAACATTCAATCTAGAAACCAACACTATATCTAGAAGAGTCAGCAAAGCAAGAGCAACATGGGCGAACCTGCATAGATATACAAATTATCAGGTTAAAACCAATAAACAAAAGTAGCAACTTATTAAGCAGGGTGTTTGGAGTGTCACTTCCTCAAAAGCTTACATGAGAATTCTTTGTAATTTCATCTTCTTTAAAAACCGATTGTAAATGAAAGTCCCAATCATAAGGCCTATCCACCCAATAACACGTGTTGTACCCAGAAATGATGCTTCCAAGTTTAAGACTTCTGTTTGGTAGTAGAACATGACTGTTGAGAGATTTGGCATTGTCACCTGCGCTAGGAAAAACCAAGCCATTGGTCTGGTCTCCAGATCAATCCAAATAACATATCATCATCACCAATATTAATATCGAAAATTTCTTGTTAATGTTCCTGGATAGAAACCTCTTTGACACAACTAATACTTGAGCAAATTCGTTAAAGTTCATGTGGAGTCAGAAGTTACAATTTTCATAGGGAAGGAGTATCCAAGTATATATCATAAGTTAAATAAACTTTAAGCATATCCATTAGAGGTAGGCAGGTAGCAAGATCGGCAAATCAGGTGTGTAGGGTGCCGGGTCAAAGCAGGTTAGGGTAGTAATCAGTTGTTTTTAGCATGTCTTGCGTCTAGTTGCGTTGACTTTTTGTCCTTTTTATATGGTAACAAAAACTGGAAAAAGGATTATTACAATAATAGGTTAAAAAAACACCTCAAGTGACTTTCAAACCATTTAATTCAGAAGCAAACATACAAGTAAATTTGCTATTCCGTACCTCATGATAATTGGCTGTCGAAAAGCCTTGAATAAAGTATATCCAGCCATTTTTAAGGACTGAAGCAATTGTGAGATGAAAGATCTATCTTTTTCAGGCATCTGGTCTTTGCTTCTATTGACCTTTCTCTTCTTTTTCTGTTTGGAGCTCTTTTTTCTCCTCAAAGAATTGGTTTTACGCATCTGATTTGAGGGTTGATCTTCATCTGATATGCTTCCATTCGGTTCGTCGAAGCCATTATCTTTTGGCGAAGTATTACTGCTTACAGGACTCTCCTTCACAAAAGTACATGAAAGTAGTTGCACCATTGGCAAAACAGCAAAGAGCAGAAATATGTTCTCCATCTGAAAGCTAATCAGTGCATATCCTCCTAATAAACTCCCACAAATTCCACCAAGGGCCATTGCCATCCATGATACTGACTGCAGGTCTCCGGCAAATTTAGCCCTGACCAAAAGTATTAAGAAAATTCAGAACTTTGAAGTAACATAAATCACTTGTATTAACAATTTACATATATCCAATAGCTATTACAGAGTAGTTAATAAACAATGGTTTCTTTGGACAAAAGGAATATAAGATGCTTTTAAGAGGAATAAGGAAGTACTAAAAGCATATGAGAACAGGAAAATGAGTGAAAGACGTACTTTTCAAGTCTTGCTGCTTCAGCAATCATTGCATCAATGACGACATCCGCCATGGCAGAACCCATGTTTTGCAATAATAAGAAGACCATGAGTTGATTTCTTGAATTTCTTACGCTTTCCTGCAGGCCCACAATAACCCATGGGAAAAGCGAGAGAATCGTTGCAATGACTAAATATGGAATCCTCTTCCTTCCTTTGATTGGGATGCAATCGGACAAAATTCTGCATTGAAAATTGCACATCAATGAGCAGGTCCAAAAAATGGCCCCATTGACCAATCAAAGATAATCAATCTTAAAAACTGAAAGACTGATTCTAAAGACGCGTCCATATGTTTTAATTATGGAAGTTAGATGAATACCCGTATATCGGTTTTATACTCCATGGAAAAAATGCTATTGAAGTCACAAACTGGGAAGCCGAGGGCGACAGTTCTAGTCTGTCTTTCAGCTGATAGGAAACCGCTGTCCATACAAATGATCTAAAACCCTACAGAAACAGATTACAAGTATAACCAATTCAATGTTAGCAACAACATCAGATTAATTCGGATAAATAGAAGGACACCGAGCATACAACCAAATTGTGCAATATATCAGTCGTAAAAGTTGTATTATAAAATCTAAAGTTAAGATGAACTTTCCATTTCTTTTTATAAGAAAACCAAAATTGATGGGCATGTTAGAATTCGTTGTAAGTGTCTAAGTGATCACGCGAAATGACTGGGGTGACGAGACTGAGCCAAAGAGGAAACAGAAAACTAGCATCGAAGAATTGACCCCTTCTCTATGCGTATTCGACTATTTAGTACTTACTCATGCATACTAGTTTCAAAGGAAACAAGGAACAAATCCACACTTTGTATAATCTAGAAGACATCAAAGACAAACATGCCTTGACTCAAATACCAACGGATAACTTTTTATCTTATCTTTCAAGCAGAGGAAAACTTTAGGAGCACAAGTACTTATTAATGTCAAATCACATAGGCCGCGTTTAGTTGGAAAACATTTTCTATCATTTTCTATTTTTTGTTTTGTAGAAAAAGAGAAGGGATTTCTATCTCCACAAAACACTTAAAAATTTACAAAACGCGTTTAGTTAGAGAAATATGTGTTTGTGTTTTCTATTTATCAAAACTAGAAAACATGTTCAAGTGTTTTTGTTTTAGGTTTTCGTCAGTGAATTTACGTTTTCTTCGGTAAATTCACGTTTTCGTCATTAAATTTACGTTTTCGTCAGTAATTTTACGTTTTCATCAGTAATATTACGTTTTCGTCAGCAATTTTACGTTCTCGTCAGTAAATTTACATTTTCGTCAGTAAATTCACGTTTGGGTCAGAAAATTTCGGTTTTCGTCAGTATTTTAACGTTTTCGTCAGTAAATTTACGTTTTTGTCAGTAAATTTACGTTTTCGTCAGTAAATTTACGTTTTCATTATTTTAACGTTTACCTTGGTAAATTTAATTTTCGTCAGTGAATTTACGTTTTCGTAAGTAAATTTACGTTTTCGTCAGTAAATTTTACGTTTTCGTCAGAAATTTTACGTTTTTGTCAGTAAATTTACGCTTTCGTCAGTAAATTTTATGTTTTCGCCAGTACTTTTACGTTTTCGTCAGTAAATTTACGTTTTCGTTAGTAAATTTACGTTTTTGTCACTAAATTTACGTTTGCATCAATAAATTTACTGACGTAAACGTTAAAATAATGACAAAAACGTAAATTTACTGACGAAAACGTAAATTTATTGACGAAAACGTAAAAATACCGACAAAAACGTAAATTTACTGACGAAAACGTAAATTTACTGACGTAAACGTTAAAATAATGACAAAACCGTAAATTTACTGACGAAAACCTAAATTTACTGACAAAAATGTAAAATTTCTGACGAAAACGTAAAATTTACTGACGAAAACGTTAAAATAATAACAAAAACGTAAATTTACTGACGAAAACGTAAGTTTACTGATGAAAACGTAAATTTTCTGACGTAAACATTAAAATAATTATGAAAACGTAAATTTACTGACAAAAACGTAAATTACTTACGAAAACGTAATTTTACTAACGAAAATGTAAAATTTCTGACGAAAACGTAAATTTACTGACGAAAACGTAAAAATACTGACGAAAATGTAAAATATTTGCGAAAACGTAAAATACTGATGAAAAAGCAAAATTTCCAACGCAAACGTAAAAATAAAGAGAAAATTAGATATTTTGTGTTAAAAGGAAAACATGGAAAACAAAAAAAAGTTGTTTTCTTGTTTTGTGTATAAAAGGGGAAAATAGGAATTTTGTGTTTTGTAGAGATATTTTCTGGAAAATGATGATTTGAACGCGTTTTCTATTTTCCTTGTTTTCTAGAAAACATTTTGTGGAAAATAAGGTGTTTTCCATCCAACTAAACGCACCCATAGTATCTTTTCAATTTTAACCCTTCTCAAATTCTTCCGAAAAAATTGTAATGTTTCACTTGTTGCCCTTCAAAATAAAGAGATCTTGTGGACACAAACCACCAATGAAATTGTAAATATCAATCGCCAAATTTGGTAATGGTACACATTCCCTAAAATGAAATGTATTACTACTATTTTTCATCCAAAATTCTAAAGTATATGGCATATTACGTGGGTGGATCTATAAATCGCGTAAATGTATCACCACCTCTCTCCCTATCTCTAGTTTTTATGATCGTACACCCTTTAAATTGATTTGACATATATTCTATTCCAGAAAAATAGGATCCAAATTGAGCAAGATAAATGATGGACATAAAAACATGTACCCCAAATGAAAATTATAAAAAACAAGAAAATTTGAATCCAAAAATAATAAAGAATACCTGAGTGAAGTAAATCAAGCAAACAAGCCAGATGAAGGAAGCACCGAAGGCAATTCGCAACTGCTTCATCCATCCTATCATTTTATTTTTTTTGTAAGTTGTTAGATTGGTTTAGATGTAACTTTTTTTGGAAATTGGTTGTGAGAAAATGAAGAACGCGTTTTGTTGTTGTGATTGTAGTGGGTGTTAATTTTCCACATTCAAACATCAAACGGTTTCTTTTCTTGTGTTCTTCCAGTCAATACTACTCCTCTCTCTCTCTCTCTCTCTCTCTCTCTCTCTAGTCTTCCAAATTACTACGTATTTCTTCAGTCAACACCAATATGATTTTTGTTACGGAGTATATTTTTTACTTACCAATTATAACAAGTACCCAGTAAAACTAAAATTCCGCGAATATTCTCAATAATAACTTTATAAATAATATTAATAGTTTTAAGTTGGAAATTGGAATAACTCTAAGCAAAAATAAACCACTTCATATAAAAATAGTATTATAAAATTGTGATAATTGATCGTGAAAAGTATTTTTTAATCTCTCTAACATTCGTCATAATATTATATTATTATATTACATGTAAATATAAAAAATTTCCGTAATTTATATATATGCACGTTTTCATATATTATAATAACATTTAAATCTTCTTATTTTGATATGTACAGTTTAATTAAATTAATTAGTAAAATAATTGGTATTTCACTAAATTTGTATTAAAATACATGCATAGACGATATGTGTTTTTGAATATACGAATTTATACAAAATTGAGTTATTCAAAATCAAACGCACATTTGATATTAAACTTACATTTGTGAATAATTTAAAAACTTTATGTAAAAAATTGTAGTTAATAGCAATAATTATTTATACATGTTGCATATAACTTGTACTAACTTTGTCATTTAATGTGTATTGCTTCTCATTTAATACATAAATAAATTTAGGGTAAAAGTTATACAATATCATCGTACTTATCAAAATGTACCGACTTTAACACTTACAATTTAATCGCTATACACTAACAATAAACTTTCAAATTGATTGTAGATTTTACCAATATCACCATGAAATGACTGAATTACCCTTATTTTCTTTGTATCACATGAAAAACTCATATCCAAAATAAAATAAATCACCAAACAAACACGATCTATGTTGATCGGAGATAAGTGCGGGAGCATAATGAGACCAGGAAGGTTGATACGGCAATATAAGTTTTAACTGCAATTTAAGCTACGGCAACATAAGTACAACACCACCACCAACATAAAAAACAGGCCGTCACTCACACCACCATGGTCGTCAGCCATCCACCACCATAGCAGCCCGCCGTCCCCACCATCATACAACTCGATTTACCACCACTACCAACAGTTCGATTTACCACCGCTAACATTAGACAAATATAACAGTCGGATTTACGAACAACCCCACCATCAGACGAACAACCACCCCCTAAAGCAGCCTACCAACACCACCAACTAAGCGGTGAAACACAGTCCTCACCATCATACGACCAGTTTCCAGTGCCAATACCATGACCAAGTGGCGACAAATTTGTAGTTGAAAGTTAGTAGTACCTTTTTAGGATTATGACTTGCGATATATTTTAAATTTTGGGTATTATTAACAAGGAAAGATTTTGTAGAAGAAAGAAATTGGGGAAAGAGATAATGTCCATATCAGAGTTATTTTCTTAATTATATACAATTATATATCCATCGGTTTATGTGTACAGGGCATGAAAAGGAAAAGTTAAAATATTATGATTGGAAGATCATTAGCGTCTTAATGTGGATGCATCATTAAGATCATTTATGTTTGAGTAATCATGATATGCAAAAGAAACAGAGTAGGATAATTACTGGCAATATATGTAATTACGTTAAAAAAGACAAGGATAATATAGTCATTTCAGGGCAAATATTGGTAAAGTCTGCAATTAATTTGAAAGTTAATTGGTAATGTCTAACGATTAAATTGTAAGTGTTTAAAATCGGTATATTTTGGTAGATATGATGGTATTGTATAGCTTTTACCCATAAAGTTATAAAGATTTTGTGTTGTACAAGTTTAAAACAAAAGCTTGTAAGGGTGTAATACTTTAAAATTTTGGAGAGATGGTACAATCTCTTTTATAAGTATTAAATATGTATGTATCGTTAAAAAAATTATATATTTTTATGTAATGGGGCTGTTTTTATCGGTTTCGATTGTGACTGCGGTTCCGAGTTGATGGTCCAGTTCGGTTTCAATACTATGTACACCATTATTTTAAGTAGACAACATACGTACGATTTTGTAGATATATGCTTTTAATTGGTGTATAATGTGTATATATAATTGTATTTTAAGTAATGAGAAGTATTAATTATACTAATTATATTAACTAATTAGTATTAATTAATTTTATTTTTAAGTGTGTATTAACTATTATGTATTAATTAATTTTTATATGAGTATTAAATTATGTGTTTATGTTTAAATTGATTTTAATTTGTAACCAATTGTTGTTTTAGTTGTAAAATACGGTGAGGGGTATTTTAATTATAGTATTTAATGTAATACTTTATAATTGTAAGTTTATGGACTTATATTTAATAGTCGTGTGATATGATCGAACTCGAGATTACGGGATTGCACAAAATATGTAAAGAGTTAATTTAATTAATAAATATATTTATTGTATTTATTAGTTTATTTAATAAATATATATTTATGTATTTATTAAATTAAATCGAGACATAACTTTAACGGTCGTTAATTAATTAATAGTTAAGTATTAACGAGCGTTAAATAAATATATAGTAAGTAAACAAAAGGAAAGAAGTTTGGAAGATACCGGAACACCCTTTAGGGGTGTTTGGTCGGTCGATTATGGGGAAAAAGGAAAGGGGAAAACATTCCTTTTGTTTGTTTTGGATACAAGATTATGCCTATATAAACAAATCATTCTCCTCATAATTCACATCACAAAAAACTTTCTCCCCTTCTTTCTCTTGTTGGTCGATCGCAAGAATACCCACAAAGGGGTATTTGGTTGATTTTCTTGGTTGATCAATTTACTTACAATCTAGTCCTAGACCCTCTCTAGGGTTGTTGGGTAGATTATATACAAGCGTTGTAGCTCGATTTTTACGTGCTAGAATCACGGTTAGCTCGTTGTATTACGTGTGTACAAGATCGTAATATAGTCTTACTTTAGACTATATCTTGGTGTATTACGGTATAAACCCGGATTGGTGATTCGTTCTTCGTCTTGTGGATTTGCTTTAGCGTAAAGGTATGTAACCCTAATTCGATTAATTATAATTGTGTTATTATTATGATCTTGTTAAACCGCTTCCGCTATATGTGCTTTGATCTCAGTTAGGGTTTTATATAATTGTTATGATATTAATAATCCTTCAGTGGCATCGAGAGCCGTTTTAACATGTTATAATTATAAAAAATCTGAAGTTTTTTAACTAATAATTATTTTGAGTTAAAACTACATGTTTTTTAGGTTTTCATAAAATTAGGATTTTGTTTTTTAAAAAATTAGGGTTTTGGCCGGATTTTTAATAAAAAAACAGAATTGTTTTGAAACCCTAAATTACATGTGGGATAATTTTAGATTAAATTGCATGATTAATTGTTATGTCATGTATGGTTACGATCCGTAGAGATTTAATTGTTAAGATTTGTGGGGAATCCATGATAACGTGCATGTTTTCATGGATCGTAAAATTATATGTTTATATGATTTTATGTGCTACGTGATTATTTTATTCAATAAATCTATAATTAGAGAAGACTTTTATATGAATATAAAGATCTAGATTTGATGATTATTGAATAAATCGTATGCATGTGGCTATTTGATTTATTTGTTGCACATAAAAATTGTTATTATGTGTTTATGATTTAGTTTTTTTTACTTGTTTATATAAAAATTGTTGAATTGTTGTAAACAAGGGTTTTTATGAAAAGAAATAGTATGGACTAAATCATATTAAAAATAATGATTTGTTGGAGATTTAAATTACATAATATTAAGTTGATTGGTGAATTGCAATAATAATCTAACGGCATACTCTTTTTGACAAACTATAAAGTGGGCATAACGCACCGCTGGTCATGTACCTGGTTAAGGAAGGAGGTGTTATGCCATTAGTCGCTGACCAAATTCCCGGCTCGCCTGTGCGTAAAATTGAAATTACCTACGATTATTAATTGAATTATACCTTAAGGGTGATTTATCACAAATTCACATCCGAAACACAATGAATAAGGGTATTGCTTTGTGCGTAGCCGAGTTCTAGCAAAAGTACGTTGTGAATAGTTGTGGATAAATTTCTTAATTAGTTTAACCAATACCTCAACATAATTTATGTAGAAAATTAATCTCGTGAAAAAGTTTACTAAATGTTTTATTAAACTTATGCTATTGAGATTGTATGCATGCTTCTCCATACATTGATTTTGACATCAAAATTTATACCCTTAAAATTTAAGTCGAATGCTCCTAATTGACGAACACTTGAAATTACTTCGTCACCAAATGAGATTTTTGGGCGATGTTGTGATTGAGAGAAAACCATTTGTAGAATGAGAATTCTTATGATGGTTTTACGTTACTCAGATTATACGACTTAATTAAGTTACTCGGTGAGATCTGAAAACTTAATGCATTCAGAAGGGATGAAACATGTTTATAGTGCAAAACGTTTTTGGCAATGTAAATCCCTAAAATATCTAGAAATTGAAAATTGTTTGTCCATTAAATTGTTTGAAAAGTTGCTGTGTTGAGTACATTCATTACTAGCAAATCAACTGATGTAATGGATCTATGTCATTATAGTTCTAGAATTTAAGGAAAATAATATAGTTTTTAGACCGGGGTAATTTTATTTTCTTGAAAGTATTTTGTTATCGAAAATACTAATATTTGAACTTATTTATATAGAAATGGCTCAAACCACCAATAACACTATAAGTTCTGCGTTCAAGGCATTCTTTGAACGTGCCGAACTTACTGGCCCAAACTTCAATGATTGGTACCGCTCGCTAAGAATTGTCTTAAGAGCAGCGGATATTATCGATATCTTGACTACTCCCTATCCGGAGGATCTTGCTGAAGAAGCATCTGATGCGCAAAGGCTTGAACACGCTGCTAATGTTAAGAAGCACTCGGAGGTGGCTTGCTTAATGCTAGGAAAAATGGCTCCTCCACTTCAACAGAAGTATGAGCTATTTTCACCTAAGCGAATGCTTGATGAGCTCAAGGCTATGTTCGAGAAGCCGCAAGCTTTGGAGATCTACGAATTGGTAGATGCTTTGCATAGCTGCAAGCAAGCTCCAGGAAAGTCTGTAAGTGCCCATTACTTGGAGATGAGGGGTTATATGTAACAGCTCATTGCACCAGGACAACCCTATGATCATAATATGGCTATCAACTTGATCAATAGGTCCCTTAACAAGGACTTCAATGATTTCGTTAGAAACTATAATATGCATTGCATGGGGAAGACAGTTAATGATTTGCATGCAATGCTCATTGGCTATGAAAAGGGGTTGAAAGACAAGGCATCTACCGCTACGCCTTATGTACTAATCATACAAAAGGGTAGAGTGAGTAAGCCAAAACCGCAAGCGAAAAAGAAGAAAGGCAAAGGCAAGGGTGATAAGGGCAAACAAGTTGCTACTTATTCGAAACCTAAGCAGAACTTTGTCAAGAAGAATAGATCTCAGAAGGATGAGAGTTGTCACCATTGCAAGGCAAGTGGTCATTGGAAGAGGAATTGCCCTCTTTACCTCGAAGAATTGCGAGAAATAAAGAAGAAGTCTTAGCAGAGCGCTGCAGCTTCGGGTACTTTATTTATGATTGAATTGTTCAATTTAACATATAAATTAAATTCCTAAGTATATGATACGGGATGCGGTATTAACATTTGTAATACGCTGCAGGGGTTTAAACTGGAAAGGAAGCTATCCTATGAGGAACAATTTCTGCAAGTGGGCAATGGCGCACAAGCAGCGGTTGAAGCTATAGGAACATTTAATCTAGTTTTACCTTCGGGTTTAGTATTGATTTTAAATGATTGTCATTATGCACCTACAATTGTTAGGGGTGTTATTTCCTTTTTATGTTTGTTAAATAATGGATTCGTTCACATGATTGATAATAATGGAATTTCTGTTTGGAAAAATGGTATTTTCTATTTTAATGCAATTTTTATGAATGGTGTATTTGAAATAGACATGCATGATAATGAACCCAAGAACAATAAATCTGTCTTTAGCATGAGTAAGAAGAGAAAGTTTAACAAGAACTCTTCTTATCTTTGGCATTGTAGACTTGCCCATATTTGGAAGACTCGTATACAAAAGCTTTAATGTGAAGGTCTTTTGGAAAGTATAAATGATGAATCATTTGATAAATGTGAGTCTTGTATCTCTGGAAAGATGACCAAGAAAACTTTTAATAGCAATATTGAAAGAGCTACTGATCTACTTGGACTTATACATACTGATGTGTGTGGAGACATACGTCAAGGAAAGGTGCTAGCTACTTCTTAACATTTATGGATGATTATAGCCGTTATGGTTATGTTTATTTACTTAAGCATAAACATGAGGTATTTGAAACATTCAAAGTGTTTAAAGAAGAAGTAGAACTGCAATTAGGGAAGAAGATTAAAGCTCTTCATTTTGATAGAGGTGGTGAATATTTAAGTCAAGAGTTTATAAATTATCTAGGTGAGAATGGAATTTGTTAGGACCTTTGGAATAGTAATTTGTAATAGGTATACTAGGAGGTATGTAGTTCCTCCTGGTCCTAGTAGTAGTAGGAGCAACACGTGCTCCTGGTCTTTAGAAAGTCAAACTTTGTTATTTTGAGTATTCTGTTAGGATATGCATGAGATATGTTAGGAAAGGATATGCATATCAGTTTTACACGTTTTGGTTTATTGATGTATTAGGGTTTCCTTGTAGTATAAAAGGAACCTTAGGCAGAAGGGTTATACACACCTTCATCAAACATTATTCTAGTTCATATTAATATTAGAAATCCTTAGTAAATGATCAAGTTATTATAGTTATTATGTTCTTCTTGTTCATAGTATTTGTATTCCGCACTTATACTGTGTTATTCATCTAGAGTCTCTCTGTGAATAGACTTGTGATTACAGAAGTCGTTCACCATCCCTAACAGGCTGCAAGATCCATATCTAGTAGACCCAACAAGTGGTATCAGAGCCTGGGAGAGTCTCTGTACAAGAAGAATCAATTTTTCTTATTACTAACAACTTTGTTTAATCATGTCTGCCTCTGGTTCCACTCAAACAGAAGAAGATAGCACCCCTAAAACACAGCAACCTCAGCAGATCGTTGCTACGGTTTCCAACACAAATGGAAAATTTCCTCTGTTGAAAAAGGATGAGTATGATAGCTGGGCAATGAAGATGGAATGCTGGATCACCAACACTGATCTAGACCTTTGGAAGATTATTCAGAATGGAAACAGTAAGAGGTTTACTAGAAGAGACAAGAATGGTAACATCATTCTTCTTGATCCTAAAACTCATGAGGAGATCATAGCTGTTCAGAAGGAGATCAAAGCAAAAACTATTTTGCTTCAGTCTTTTCCTGATGATCACATGGGTGATTTTTATCACTTGGATGATGCTAGAGAGATTTAGAATGGAGTAAAAGCAAGGTTTGGAGGGAATGAGGAATCAAAAAAATGCGCAGATCTATGTTGAGAGATGAATTCACAGAATTCAAGATCTCTGAAACTGAGGGTATTCATCAAGGATATGACAGGTTCCAAAAGATACTAAGCCAGTTGAATCAACTCGGGTCTAAACCTGACAATGGAGATATCAATGCCAGGTTTCTTAGAGCTTTACCTTACTCATGGAATCAGGTAGTAATCTCTCTCAAAGAAAAAGGTGGCCTTGACTATCTTAATTTTGATGATCTGTTTTATAAGCTCAAAACTTTTGAGCCTCATGTGAGAGGATACTCAAGTGATTATTTTCCTACTCCTGCTAACTCTGCCTTTGTGAGTTCCATGGGATCTAGTCCCATGTCTTATGCTAGTAGCCCAAGCTATACTGTGTCTTCTCAGCATACTTCTACTCAGCATACTTCTACTCCTGAACCAAAAGCCAAGTCTGGTAGCATGGTAGAAGCCGTTCTTCACTGTTTTGTTGCTGATGTTGATCCACAACAGCAACTTGCTTTTGATGACTTCAAACAGGTTGATAAACTTGACCTGGATGAAATGGATCTCAAGTGGAAGATGGCCATGCTCACTCTCTGGGTTCACAAGTTTGAGAAGAAAGCCGGTCGAAAATTTAACTACAACCCAAGAGAGCCAACAAGGTTTGATAGAAGCAAGGTTCGATGCTATAACTGCTAGCAGCAAGGTCACTTTGCTAGGGAATGTCCTAACAAGAATGACCAGGAGAAGAACAGGTATTTAGCCTTCAAGATTCAGGAGGTCAAGAACGATAAGAAAGCTTTGGTGTCTGTTGACTCTATGGTTAACTGGAGTGATCATCAAAATGCTACCTTGGAAACAGCTAAACCTTCTATTGACGTGTTTGCAATGATTGCTGGGAATCTGTCTGATGCCGAGGAAGCAAAAGAATTTGCTCTTATGGGCATCTCACCTCAGGTACAACATTGTCCTCTTAGTTGTCATGATAAATATTCAGAACTGTTGTCTCAATACAATGAATTAAATGAACAAAATGATAAGTCTTTTTTAGATGTTCAAGCATATAAGAATTCTTTAAAAACATTAGAACAACAAAAGAGGTGGCTTCAAGATACACAACGTGAATATGAAGATAAAATTAGAATTCAAAACATTGATTTAGAAAACACAACCAATATGCTTAAATACACTGAAAAGGTAAAAGATGACAGTATCAAGGATAAGCAAGACATGAAGGAAAAATTGGATGCTACACTTTTAAGATTTGAAAAATGGAAAAATGCACCTAAGAATCTTTCAAAGTTAATTGATAGTAGCATGTCTGGTAGGACTAAGAGAGGTTTAGGATTTGATAAATATATTGATTCAGAATATGTGTTTGATTTATCTTTTTCAAGTGTCTTTGATCCTGACAAGGAGGATGAGGGAAAACCTAGTTACAATAGGTCTCAACCAGCTGCAGCAATGCATGCTGTCCCTCCACCTCTTATAGGAACTTTTATGCCCATATCTAGGCATAATGACTTAGATGGATTACAGATGCATGAGTCTCTAAAAAGTTCTACTAATACTAATGACTTTGTCTCTTGTACTTTCAGTGAAAAAGCCAGTGACTCTGCATCATGTGGTTCAAGTGAAGAGTCCAGACCTACAAGCTCCAAGACAAATGACCCTTCTGCTACTAGTGCTAGGAAGGGTGGAGAGAGTTTTGCTTCTACTTCAACTGTGTCTAGTTCTAATTTATTGAGTCCTAGGAATGTTGTTTCTCCTAGAGTTGTGTGTAATAAAGTTAGCAGTATGAAACCATGTCATTTGAATAAAAGGTCGTTTAAAACATGTTTTGTTTGTGGAAGAAAATTTCATTTGATTAAAGATTGTGATTTTTATGATCAACCTCCTTCTGTTTATCAAGCACATCCTGCTCCTGGTCCACTAGGAGTTGCTCCATATTCTTCTAGAAGACTAAACCCATGTGCCCAATCTTTTTCTTCTTCTAGAAGGACCTCTCCTTTAGCTTCTGATCATTGGAGAAACAATAGATATACCCATAATAGACCAACCAGCAACTATTTTTAGAATTTTAATCAGAATTATGCTCGTAATTCAGACCAAATGTATTTTGGGTTGGGAAATTTGGGTACTGCTGTTAAGCCCTCAGCAGGTTGTTCTTGGTTAAACAATGACACTAATGTGATGAATAGGCAACCTAAGAACAACAGTGGATCTAATCAATCTTCTTGGCTATCTACAAACGATCCACAAGGCAGGCTCAAACCTGAGAAGGTTTAGGTACCCTTAAGACACTAACTTTTTAATACTCGGCTTTTGGCTAAGTATAAAATCTTGTTGTCCCAAGTCTCTTCGAATTGACTAATAGTTAAGAGTGCGACTCAATCGTCTTTTGGTGAATTAAGAGAATGGTTTGGTTTGGTTATCTAATTTTAAAAGCAAGTATGAAAATTGTCGATGAGTAAAGTAGAAGCTTTGACAAAATTAAACTAAAAGTTAATTAGGAAAATACTTAAAACTTAAAACTTTGTAAAACTTTAAAACTTAAAAACGTAGTCAAACGGAATAAAGCAATTCATGTCCATCGGAATACAACAAAATCATGGCCATCGGAATATCACTAGAAAGAGCCATCGGAATAATCAATACAAAGGTCCATCGGAATGTTAAACTTACTATCCATCGGAATGCAACTACAACAAGTCTATCGCAATGTTGATAGTCGGAATGTCCTCTTATCGCAATGATTCAGATCGGAAAAATGCCTATCGCAATGCAGTTCAGATCGGAATGCAGTAAAGTAAATTTGGGCAGCGTTTCGTTTAATCAAGAGCCTTAAGACCCGTCGGAATGTGCGATCGCAATATGCGATCGCAATCCCAGATCAGAATAAGGGGGAATGACCAACCCGATCGCAAAGTAGAAACCTTAAGGATTATTGCGATCAAAATGACGAAACCGTCGGAATGTGCAAAAACCCCAATATTGCGATGGAAGCAATACTTAATCCGAAATTCGTGGCAAGTTCAAAACTCAATAAGCAAGTATAATAAGCTATCCTACCCGATCCTAAAACAATTCAAAAAGCTTAAATTTGATAACTTTTCAAGACATAAAATCGAACACTTTATGAAGGAAATCTCATCGTAACAAAAACCTTTTAGAAATCCGAAAACCAATAAGCTAGAACTTGTAATAAGCCAATTAGCATTAGGAGCTTACAACTTATACATGTAGGAGCTTATATAAGCACGAAGGAAATGAACCTTCTAAACATACAACCTCAAATTTAATCTCGGATCATTAAGGATTCGGATCAAAGTAAGGTTTCAGATCAAAAATTCAAATAAGCCAAGAAATGTAGAATGAGATTAAGGAACTCAAAGCTTAAACTTTTGATTAAAATGAACTCAAATACAAAGATTAATGAAAGCTTGAAAGAAAGGAAAAATGAAAAGCTTAGTGAGAGAAAGTTTAGAACTTTCTCTCTCTAAAACTAAAAAGAAAACTTAAAAATAAAAACTAGCTAACTCCCCTCCTAATGTGATTAGGAGGGTATTTATAGGGAAGTGGGAGGCATGTGTGGTGCTTTCTTCTTTCTTTTTCTTCTCGACTCGACTTTTATTCTTTGTCTTTTCTCGATGTCGTCTCGGGATTTGAACTTGTCTTTTAATTTTCTTCTTTTATTAGACTTAAGTTCGTCGACTTCATTAAACTTTCGTTTTTAGACTTTTTCTTCGATAAATCTTCAGAATAGGTCTTGGACTTCCGTTCTTTTTGCACTCTTGATCTTTTGACTTCGTCTTTTCCCGTTTTCTTCGATAAAAGCCCGTGAAAACCCGTGTTTTCTTCCTTTTTCATATTTTGGTCCTAAAACACAATAAAAACAGAAACCACGTATAATTCCGACTTTTACGACATAAAATACACGTTTTGGTCTTGTTATTATTGGAAATAAGTGGTAAAAGGATAAGTGTTTTCACACTTATTTAATCCCCTACACTTGACCATTGCAATGCCCTCATGCAATGCATTAATTTAAAAGCACGGTTTACATTTTCCATCATAAATAACCCACCTTGGCCTTTATTAAATACTAAACATAAAAAGATAGAACAAGTAAAGAAATCAAACACTTACATTGGTTTTGGCAGCCATGAACGTTTATCATCCTCAAGTTTCACGTTCCCCATACCAAGCCTAAAAACGAGATCATTGTTATTATAAGTTAGCAAACTATCACGAACTCATGTGGGCCAATTATTCACTTAGACTCCCTTATTCCTAGGTGTATCTCTTATATTTTATTTTTGTCTTGAATGATCACGAAGATGCATTGTTTGACTTATTTCGATAGTTATTTAAGCCGAAAATAAAGTGAACGATTTAATCAATAGTTAGCTAAAGGACCAAATCTTTTAAAACTGCTTCTCGGGACCTCATAAAGTTCATATCTTGGCATAACTCGCTTCACGATTTGAGACCTTTCTCGGACCGATATTTGGCAGCGACTTCATACTTCGAATCTTGAGAGATGTTCATGAAATAATGGCCTTCTCTTCATAATAGGAATTTCTTCACTTGAAGTTTTGAGAGATTCTTCATCTTTGGACCACGACTTCTTCATTTTTCTCCAATCTTTATTTTGGACTTTGATATACAACGATCCGCCTCCTTTTAGGACTTGGATCTATTTATCCTCATACCTTGTTAGGGTCTTTTTCAATAGACTTCTCCATAATCTTTTGGGGAGTATTTGCTTTTCGTCGTGTGTCTCGATCCTTCATATTGATTTTCGATAAATGATTCTTCACATCACTTTTGGATCTTTAGCAACAAACTGTAGCCATCATGCCTTGTTAGGGCCTTTTTGGACTCGCCAATCTTCGCATCCCGCTTCAATAAGTTATGCCTTGGCTATGAACTCTAATCCGTACCGAGCAACTTTTAAACGATCTGGGGCTAGAAGCTAAGTAACCTTTTAAATCGTACAACCTTATTTATTGCAGATAAATTTATTAAAAAGCGAAGGGAGAATAGGCATATAATTAACTCACATAAATTCACGAAAGAATACCAAACTTATAATTGACTCTATCATCTCTCGTTCTCCACAGTTTAAAATCTCAAGGAATGAGACTCGTGGATGCTTAGCCTATTAAATCAGAGTTTTGGGTTTTCGAGTCATCTATAGGATCTTGCAGATTCTTAGACTTTTTCAAGTTTAGAATTCGCATTTTAAAGTTCCCTTGATAAACGACTCTCTAGGATCAATTATAGGAACTTGCGAAAAGTTCTTGTTCTTAACCCGTGAGAGTTAAGACTTTCGCGTTTTATAGCTCCCTATATAAAAGCCTAGCAAAACTTGACTTAAATACGTTAAGGATACTAGCTAGAGTAAACTTTGGTAAGTAAACTCGGGTTGAGTCAAAATGTTCACGACTAAGAAAAATTTAAAACCACTTTATTGAAAATTTATTCTAGCAATGGAAAGAAACTAAACATGATAAAGGAAAATACAACTATACAACTAGGCCAAAATAGATTAAAAATTTTGAAAAATGTCGAAAAATCGAATTTTCCGGTTAAAATGAGGGCAAATTCATGGAAAAGACCACTTACTTCGATAGAAGTCCCCCCTACACTTGAGATAAACATTGTCCTCAATGTTTAAGCATGTGGGAGTAAACTCCCCTACACTTATGACATTGTGCACTTTGTTTAAATCTTGCTAAGGAAAGGACAACTAAAGTGAATTCAATGTGAACATATATAAAATATGAAATATTGAATCACAAGAGTTTAGGATAGAACTGGGAAGATGGGAACATGGTATCACGGTTCGTCAAAAGTCATCAAGGTGGATCTTTGAAGCTTTAATCCCTGCACAACACAAGAAACAAGACAACAAACACATACGGGGCTCCCCTACACTTATTATGAAAGCAGTAAAGGATAGATCACGGGTTGCCTCCCGAGAAGCGCTTGTTTTTGTTCACCGAGTCACGAGCCTGACTCGACCCAAATTTAGTTCATGGGAAATGTGGTGAGGGATGGAATCATCTCATGGGAGATGTCCTCACCAAAGTACAGCTTCAGACGCTGGCCATTCACCTTGAAATTGGGCCCATTTGGCTGAGAAAGCTCAATGGTCCCATATGGAAAGACTTTGGCGATGGTGAATGGACCAGACCAGCGGCTCTTCAACTTGCCAGAGAAGATCTTCAACCGAGAGTTAAAGAGTAAGACTTGATCACCAACGTGGAACTCTCGGTTCTTAATTTTTGTGTCATGAATGATCTTGGTCTTCTCCTTGTAGATCAGCGAGTTCTCATAAGCTTCATTCCTCAGTTTATTTAGCTCGTTGAGTTGAATCTTGCGATGATCACCGGCTTTGTTGATGTCGAAGTTAGCCCACTTCAAGGCCCAGTGTACCTTATGTTCCAGCTCGATGGGAAGGTGGCATGCTTTTCCGTACACAAGACGATAAGGTGTACAACCGATCGGGGTCTTATAAGCAGTACGGAAAGCCCACAGAGCATCATCTAACTTACCGGCCCACGCGGCGCGATGCTCTCCCACAGTACGCTCCAAAATTCGCTTCAATCCACGGTTGGATATCTCGGCTTGCCCATTGGTTTGGGGATGATAGGCGGTGGAAAGACGGTGATTGACTCCATACTTAGCCATGACTCTTGCAAATTGATCATTGCAAAAATGAGTCCCGCGGTCACTGATGATAGCACGAGGAACGCCGAATCGAGCGAAAAGCTGCTTCAAAAAGTTCACAACCACCCTCGCATCGTTCGTAGGGAGAGCCTTGGCTTCAACCCATTTAGAAACATAGTCGACGGCAACGAGGATGTACTTGTTCCCTTTGGAGGATGGAAATGGCCCCATAAAGTCGATGCCCCATACGTCAAAGATTTCACATTCCTGTATGAAATTTTGAGGCATCTCATCCTTATGTGTGATCTTGCCTTGGCGTTGGCAAGCATCACAATGCTTAACCATTTCGTGAGCGTCACGATAAATGGTGGGCCAATAGAATCCAGAATCAAACACTTTTTTGGCGGTGTAGTTGGGACCAAAGTGACCACCGGTGGGTCCTTTGTGGCAAGCTTGGAGAATGTCAAAAGCTGCCGGTCCGTCAACACAACGACGAATGATCAGATCAGCACATTGTTTGAATAGATAAGGGTCATCCCAAAAGTAAGTCTTAACATCATTCAAGAACTTCTTCTTTTGCTGGGATGTTAACCCTTTGATTAGAATACCACCCGCTAAGTAGTTTGCAATGTCTGCAAACCACGGGGTGTCATCAAGATTGAGATTTATAGACATTAAGGTTTCAAGGGGGAAAGAGTCATTGATCTCTTTGTTCGGATGATCCCCTTGATATGGATCCTCAAGTCTGCTCAGATGATCCGCTGCCAGGTTTTCGGCTCCCTTCTTGTCGCGAATTTCAATGTTGAATTCTTGAAGGAGTAAAACCCAGCGAAGAAGTCTTGGCTTAGAATCATGCTTAGTCATCAAGTACTTCAACGCGGAATGGTCCGTGTATACGATGGTGGGGGATAAAACAAGATAGGGGCGAAATTTCTCAAAAGCATAGACAACAACTAAAAGCTCTTTTTCGGTTGTCGTATAATGCAATTGAGCCCCCGTCATTGTTTTGCTAGCATAGTGGATTGGTTGGAAGTGTTTATTCATTCGTTGGCCCAAAACCGCACCAATAGCAAAGTCGCTAGCATCGCACATCAATTCAAAAGGCAGCTCCCAATTAGGGGTAACCAAGACCGGTGCCTTAGTTAGCTTATCCTTAAGAAGATTGAAGGCTTCGAGACACTCTTTAGAAAAGATAAAAGGAGTATCTTTTTCCAAGAGGTGGGTCATCGGGCGAGTGATTTTAGAGAAATCCTGAATGAATCGACGATAGAAGCCCGCATGACCCAGGAAACTTCTCACACCCTTCACGGTTGAAGGTGGAGGTAATTTGGCTATGACATCTACTTTCGCACGGTCGACTTCAAGACCGGCTTTAGAGATTTTGTGTCCTAGCACAATGCCTTCTTTTACCATAAAATGACATTTTTCCCAATTTAGAACAAGGCGAGTGTCTTCGCACCGCTTAAGCATACGTTCTAAATTGGCAAGGCAAGAAGAAAAGGAATCCCCAAAGACCGAGAAATCATCCATGAAGACTTCCATGGTTTACTCAACCATGTCATGGAAGATAGCCAACATGCACCTTTGGAAAGTCCCGGGGGCATTGCATAAGCCAAAAGGCATTCGTTTGTAAGAAAATGTGCCATAGGGACAAGTGAATGTTGTCTTCTCTTGATCTTGGGGATCGATGGGTATTTGGAAATAACCCGAGAAACCATCAAGAAAGCAGTAATATTCATTACCCGCTAAACGTTCAAGCATTTGGTCCATAAAAGGTAGAGGGAAATGATCCTTTCTCGTGGCATCATTGAGTTTGCGGTAGTCTATACAAACTCTCCACCCAGTAACGAGACGTGTAGGAATCAACTCGTTGTTTTGATTTGGCACAACGGTAATTCCGCCTTTCTTAGGCACACAATGGACTGGACTAACCCATGGTAAATCCGAAATAGGGTAAATCATACCCGCATCAAGAAGTTTGATAACCTCTTTTTTGATGACTTCATGGATTTTAGGATTCACCCTTCGTTGGCTTTGAATTGTGGGCTTAAAGTCGTCCTCCATGAGAATTTTATGTGTGCAGAAGTGAGGATCAATTCCACGGATGTCGGAGATTTTCCAAGCGATAGCTCTTTTATGCGTCTTCAACACGGCGACAAGTCGGGCTTTTTCTTCTTCTTTCAGGTCCTTCGCGGTGATGACCGGTAACTTCTCGTTGTCTTCAAGGAAAACGTACTCAAGATGAGGAGGTAGGTCCTTAAGCTCAAGAGTGGGAGGATCCTCAATAGATGGTGAAACTAACGATGGATCACCATTAGTCACCTCTTTAGGAGAAGGAGGAGAAAACGGGTCCTCATTGAGAAGTCTCTCAATAGTACGAATATCTTCATCCCAATCGGTGGACGAATTATCATACTTAATATCGAGAGGACCCAAGCTAGCTTCGAAATCATCCAAGTCACTTTCTCCAAAAGGAGTCAATGTTGGAGCAATTGAGGCAACGGTCTCAACATTGGGTAGAGAAGAAAGAGTACTTTTGCAAGCATCATGAAAATGTTCTTCACAAGCCTCATCGAGAACATCAATAGCATTAACACTCTCATATGAATAAGGTTGCTTAGAAATCTTACCCATGTTGAAGACAATTTTTTCGTCACCAACTCTCATGATTATTTTGCCCGCGGCTACATCAATGAGAGTGCGACCGGTCCTCAGAAAGGGACATCCAACGATTAATGGAACACGAGGATCCATCTCGTAGTCAACGACAACAAAATCCGCCGGGAAGCTGAATTTGTCAACGCCAACAAAGACATCTTCGGCTATCCCCACTGGATAGGCAACCGTACGGTTAGCTAATTCCAAAGTCATTTTGGTGGGGACAAGCTCGGAGAGAGATAATTGCTTCCAAACAATTAAAGGCATTAAGTTTATACTGGCACCTAGATCGGCTAGGTCCATGCAATTCTCTACTCCCGGGAAGTTGCAAGGAATCAAGAAGCGACCCGGATCACCAAGTTTGGTGGGCAATTTCCTTAAGAGAACTGCGGAGCAGTTCTCATTAAGTTGGGTCTGAGCAATGTCAAGAAGCTTTTCCTTATCACTTAGAAGATCTTTAAACATCTTAGCGTATTTGGGCATGTGAGCGAGAGCCTCGGCAAAGGAGATGTTAAAATTCAATTGTTTAAACATTTTTAGAAAGTTTGAAACCTGAATATCATCCTTGCTCTTTTGCTTCTCTTTCCTCAACCTTGAAGGATAAGGTATATTGGATGAAGAAGAAGGCTTAAGGGGAGTAGGATCACTCACAACCACGGGTGGTGGGGAAATGGGGATAGAAGGTGGAGGAGGTGAGGAAAGTTGCTCTTTTTCCTTATTCATGATCACGGGTGGAGGTGTAGGAAGCTCGGGTTCCATATAACCTTTTCCACTACGAGTAGTGATTGCTTTCATCTCCCCTCTTGGATTCCCAACGGTATTACTCGGAAGAGTACCCGAAGAAGAGGGTTGATTACTTTAGATGAGCGAACCAATCATATCACGAATGTTAAGCGCTTGAGTGCTGAAAGAATCTCTGATGTCGGCACGGATCTCATTGCTCTGTTTTGCCATATCATTCCTTAGCTCGGCTCGAATATCGTTCCCTTGTTTCGTCATTTCGCCCTTCAAGTTGATGACTTGACTCTGAAGATTCGTCACCAGCTCCCGATTAGTCTTCATGAACGTCTCGACATCTGGACTCACTGCCATCAGTTGATTGAGAGGTGGAGCTTGGTACGCTTGAGAATTTCCTTGAGTTGGGTATGGGTTTCGTTGGGATTGATATTGATTGTTAGCACGAGGTTGGGATTGGTTGTTTCGGTTATAGCTTTGTTGTTGGTTTTGGTTTGTAGGAGGGAAACCAGGTGGAGCAAGATAATTGTTGGAACGATAACTTAGCAAGCTACGGTCTCCTTGAGGTCGAGCTTGATAGCCTCCCGTGGGATAAGTACCATAAGCTACGTTAACGTTTCCAGAAAAATTGCCTTGGGTAGAAGGACAATCATTATAAGAATGAGGGCTACCACATGTGTCACAAGAAATAGCAACGGCTTTAGCTTGTTGAAAGTGGTTTGTGGCCATGGCCATGAAATTCTTGTTCATTTCAGCGAGTTGTCGAGAAATTTCAGTCATCTCAGGATTGGAAGTAGTAGAAGAAACATTGACTCTCGAGTTAGATCTTGAGGATGCGGATGAATCCCAATTCTTGTGGTGAGTAGTCATGTTTTCAATCAACTCTCGACACTCCTCCGGTCTCCTTTTCATAAAAGTACCACCGGCGGCGGCATTGATCGTGTCACGATCACGAAAAGTGAGACCATTGTAGAAGGTATCAATGAGAGTGACGGGGAGCATATTGTGATTTGGACAGCGGTCGATCAAATCATTGTATCGTTCCCAAGCATCGAAGAGAAATTCATCATTGTCTTGCATGAATCCACTGATTTGGTTATGAAGGCTAGTGACCATGGATGGTGGGAAGTAGCGCGACAAAAAGCGTTGAGTCATGTCATTCCACGTATGAATAGAATTTTTAGGAAGACGGTCAAACCATTTTTCGGCATGGTGAGAAAGCGAGTGGAGAAAGAGTTGAAGGCGAAGGTCATCCATAGAAACTCCGGGGCACTTCATGCTTTGGGTGATGGTAATGAATTTGTCGAGGTGTTTGTTGGCATCATCATCCGGAATTCCGTGAAATGGGTTAGTTTGCACTTGTTGGATCATGTGATGCTTCAACGAAAACTCCTGAGCCGTGACGTGCATTGGCGCAATCGGGCCTCCGCGTCCGTTCATGGTTGGTTGACACAATTCCTCCATTGTTCGTAAATCAGGTAGGAGGACATTGTTGTTGTTGTTGTTATTATTATTCAAATTGGGTTGAGGTGGGTTGTTATTGTTGTTATTAACACCAACCATATCTAGATCTTCACGAGTCTCGGGCTCAGAATAGTTCGAAGATCTAGTACGCATACACCTGCAGAAGAAAAATATACACAGAGAATATCTATATAATCTTTTTGGTGCAAAACCTTTTGGAAAAGAATTGCTTTTTTATGATTTTTTAATGTTTTTGTATTTTTGAAGAGTTTTTTTTTATTTTTTAGGATTTTTGAAAAAATTTTAAAGCAAGGAAAATAACGTTCAAAGAACGGATCCCAAAATTCAATGCGTCTTTCACTAGAAACCGTTAATCGTAACGAAAAGAGTCGGCAGCGGCGCCTTATAATACTCGGCTTTTGGCTAAGTATAAAATCTTGTTGTCCCAAGTCTCTTCGAATTGACTAATCTCAATCGTCTTTTGGTGAATCAAGAGAATGGTTTGGTTTGGTTATCTAATTTTAAAAGCAAGTATGAAAATTGTCGATGAGTAAAGTAGAAGCTTTGACAAAATTAAACTAAAAGTTAATTAGGAAAATACTTAAAACTTAAAACTTTGTAAAACTTTAAAACTTAAAAACTTAGTCAAACGGAATAAAGCAATTCATGTCCATCGGAATACACCAAAATCATGGCCATCGGAATATCACAAGAAAGAGCCATTGGAATAATCAATACAAAGGTCCATCGGAATGTTAAACTTACTATCCATCGGAATGCAACTACAACAAGTCTATCGCAATGTTGATCGTCGGAATGTCCTCTTATCGCAATGATTCAGATCGAAAAAATGCCTATCGCAATGCAGTTCAGATCGGAATGCAGTAAAGTAAATTTGGGCAGCATTTCGTTTAATCAAGAGCCTTAAGACCCGTCGGAATGTGCGATCGCAATATGCGATCGCAATCCTAGATCGGAATAAGGGGGAATGACCAACCCGATCGCAAAGTAGAATCCTTAAGGATTATTGCGATCAAAATGACGAAACCGTCGGAATGTGCAAAAACCCCAATATTGCGATGGAAGCAATACTTAATCCGAAATTCGTGGCAAGTTCAAAACTCAATAAGCAAGTATAATAAGCTATCCTACCCGATCCTAAAACAATTCAAAAAGCTTAAATTTGATAACTTTTCAAGACAAAAAATCGAACACTTTATGAAGGAAATCTCATCGTAACAAAAACCTTTTAGAAATCCGAAAATCAATAAGCTAGAACTTGTAATAAGCCAATTAGCATTAAGAGCTTACAACTTATACATGTAGGAGCTTATATAAGCACGAAAGAAAATGAACCTTCTAAACATACAACCTCAAATTTAATCTTGGATCATTAAGGATTCGGATCAAAGTAAGGTTTCGGATCAAAAATTCAAATAAGCCAAGAAATGTAGAATGAGATTAAGGAACTCAAAGCTTAAACTTTTGATTAAAATGAACTCAAATACAAAGATTAATGAAAGATTGAAAGAAAGGAAAAATGAAAAGCTTAGTGAGAGAAAGTTTAGAACTTTCTCTCTCTAAAACTAAAAAGAAAACTTAAAAATAAAAACTAGCTAACTCCCCTCCTAATGTGATTAGGAGGGTATTTATAGGGAAGTGGGATGCATGTGTGGTGCTTTCTTCTTTCTTTTTCTTCTCGACTCGACTTTAATTCTTTGTCTTTTCTCGATGTCGTCTCGGGATTTGAACTTGTCTTTTAATTTTCTTCTTCTATTAGACTTAAGTTCGTCGACTTCATTAAACTTCCGTTTTTAGACTTTTTCTTCGATAAATCTTCAGAATAGGTCTTGGACTTCCGTTCTTTTTGCACTCTTGATCTTTTGACTTCGTCTTTTCCCGTTTTCTTCGATAAAAGCCCGTGAAAGCCCGTGTTTTCTTCCTTTTTTATATTTTGGTCCTAAAACATAATAAAAACACAAACCACGTATAATTCCGACTTTTACGACATAAAATACACGTTTTGGTCTTGTTATTATTGGAAATAAGTGGTAAAAGGATAAGTGTTTTCACACTTATTACTTTTGCATATATCTTTTCTTGTTGTTGTAGGTTACTCTATACCAAGATCCTACTCTAGGAATTGTTGATAGTGGATGCTCTAGAAGTATGACAGGGAATAAAGGAATTCTATCTAACTTTGTACCATTTCAAGGCGGAAAGGTCTACTTTGGAGGTAATGAAGAAGGATCACCGGCAAAGGAACGATTCATACACCTAACCTTAATTTTGAGCAGGTCTACTATGTGGAAGCACTTCAACACTTCAACTTGATCTCTATATCTCAGATTTATGACAAGAAGCAGTTTGTCCTCTTTACGGATACTGATGCACTGGTGTTATCCAAAGACATTAAGCTCCCAGATGACTCACAAGTTCTACTCAGAATCCCTAGAAGACACAATCTCTATAGTATCAAGCTGAATGAAGTTAATCCTACTAGTCAACTAGCTTGTTTGGTTGCTAAAGCCTCAGAAGATGAAGCCACTAAATGGCACATAAGGAAGGGACATGTAAACTTCAAGACCATTCACAAATTAGCGAAAATGAATTTGGTCTCTGGTTTACCTCCCAAAACTTTCAGAAATGACATAAATTGCCATGCGTACAGCAAAGACAAACAACATAAAGCATCCTTCAAGGCCATTACTGCTCTCAGTCTCATAACTGAACCATTGTAGCTACTCCACATGGATTTATTTGGTCCTACCTCCATTAGGAGCATTGACCACAAACAATACAGTCTTGTGGTAACTGATGGGTATAGCAGGTTTACGTGGGTGTTCTTTCTGGCTGCCAAAAACGAGACCTACTCAATTCTCAAGGACTTCATTACACCAATTGAGAATCAGCTGTCCAAGAAGGTAAAAGGTATCCGATGTGATAATGGAACAGAATTCAAAAATGCAGACCTCATACCACTTTGTAATTCCAAAGGTATCAAAAGAGATTATAGTGCAACAAGGACTCCTCAACAGAATGGTGTTGCAGAGAGGAAGAACATGACTCTCATAGAAGCTGCGAGAACAATGCTTCCAGATTCCAAGCTTCCAACCATGTTCTGGACAGAAGCTGTCAATACTGCAAGTTATGTATTGAATAGAGTTTCTATTATCAATCCTCACAAGAAGACTCCTTACGAGCTACTCACAGCTACAGTACCTAGCATTGCTCATTTGAAGCCATTTGGTTGTCCTGTCACCATTCTGAATACTAGTGACTATTTAGGGAAATTTGATGGCAAGGCAGATGAAGGATACATAGTGGGATATTCAGCTCACTCTCAGGCTTATCGTGTCTATAATCTCCAAGCCAAGCGAGTCATTGAAACTATTAATCTCAGGTATTTTGAGGAGAAGTCAAACATACAAGGCAAGGGTCCTGAATGGTATTTTGATCTTGATTATCTTAGTGACTCATTGGGATATTTTCGTTTCAAAACTAACCAAGATGCATGTCCACAAGTGTTTGCTACTTCTAGTGCAGGTGCTCATTCTAGTTTTTCGGACTCAGATGAGGAGGATGATATTTTTGTTGTTACATCCTATTCCACCACAGTCTCTCCAAATGCCAATGCTACTCCTAGTGATGCTTCTCCATCAGACATTATGGACTCACAAGGAGCTCTTGACACATTGCTCAAGCAAGATGCTTATACAGTAGCTGCTCAAGGAGGCTTTGAATTTCCCTTGAGTACCTTTGTTGTCCAAGTTGCTCCTAGTGCTCCTACTGTTACTCCTAGTGCAAGTTTAACACCTATTGGTAGTCCGGTTAGTGATCCTGCTTCCTCTACTAGATTCTCTGGTCCTTCTGACTTGGGAAACTATCAAAAGAAGTCTTCTACTAAGCTGGATGATATTCATAAACAACCAATAGATGGCATTTTCGACTCTGCTTCATATGATGATGACATTGTTAGGGATCTTAATAACTTGGCACCAGAAGTGGATGTAACTTCTAATCATGTTCAGCAGATGCATAAAGACCATCCTACTACTCAAATCATTGGAGATCCTGGTTCTAATGTCAAGACTCGCTGCATGCATAAGAAAGCAACGTCTGATCATCATGCTCTTGTGAGCTATATTGAGGACCAAAAGCGTAATAATCACACGGACTTTCTTTACTGTTTGTTTGCTTGTTTTCTTTCACAGGTGGAACCCAAATCAGTCTCTCATGCTCTTGAGGATCAAAGTTGGGTGGAGGCTATGCAGGAGGAGATGCAGCAGTTCTTGTTTCAGAATGTTTGGATCCTAGTTGACTTGCCAGATGGAAAGACAGCAATTGGTACCAAATGGATTCTCAAAAGCAAGAAAGATGCGAGGGGTATTGTGGTGAGAAATAAGGCTAGGTTGGTTTCACAAGGTCACACACAACTTGAAGGTATTGACTATACTTAAGTTTATGTCACTCAACCTAAGGGATTTGTGGATCCACTTCATCCAAAGAAAGTCTACAAGGTGGTCAAAGCTCTATATGGACTTCATCAGGCTCCTAGAGCTTGGTATGAGTGTCTTTCCACTTCTTGTTGAAACATGGCTACAGAAGAGGCACGATTGACAAAACACTATTTCTTAAGAGGAATACCAAGGACATCATCCTAGTTCAAGTGTATGTGGATGATATTATCTTTGGTTCTACTAAGAAGGAATGGTGTGATGAGTTTGAACAACTAATGAAGGGCGAATTCCAGATGAGTGCTATGGGAGAACTTACATTTTTCCTTGGTCTTCAAGTCAAGCAACAGCCGGATGGAATCTTCATAAGTCAAGACAAGTATGTTCATGAGATCCTTCAGAAGTTTGACATGGAACCTCTTAGACCAGCAGCAACACCTTATGAAGTCACTAAAGTCAAACTCAAGAATGAGCCAGATCCTCCGGTAAATGTTCACATGTACATGTCAATGATTGGCTCACTCATGTATTTAACTGCATCACGTCCGGATATTATGTTTACAGTAAGTGCTTGCTCTAGACATTTGGTGGCTCCAACCGTTTCTAACTTGAATGCAGTCAAGAAATTTTTCAAGTACATCAAGACACAACCCAAGCTAGGCTTGTGGTATCCTAGGGAATCACCTTTTGTTCTTGAAGCCTATAGTGATAGTGACTATGCAGGTTCTAATAATGACATGAACTCTACTACTGGTGGTTGTCAGTTTTTGGGTCGAAGGCTTATTTCATGGCAGTGTAAGAAACAGACAATAGTAGCTACTTCTTCAACAGAAGCTGAATATGTAGTTGCTGCTAGTTGTTGTGGACAGGTCTTGTGGATACAAAATCAAATGCTAGATTATGGGTTCAACTTTATGAACACCAGAATTTTCATCAAAAATCAAAGCACTATCTGCATTGTGAAGAATCCTGTTTTTCATCAACGAACAAAACATATTGAAATTAGGCACCACATTATAAGGGATGCCAATGAGAAGAAGTTGATACAGGTTCTAAAAGTACATACGGATGATAATGTTGCTGATTTATTGACTAAAGCCTTTGATGGTCCGCGGTTCAACCACTTGGTGGTTCACATTGGAATGGTCAATCCTTGAGGTCTAGGATTGCAGGAGGCTAAGCCTAAGGGGAGGCTTCGTGTACATATTTAATTGCACAGTCTAACATATGGTAGTTTCTAACAACAGATTTGATGGGTATTTGCGGTGTGTGCTACTTCTAGTGGAGGTTTTTGGTCACTTCTAGTGGCTGTATTCAGCTTCTAGTGGATACAAACCCTTCAATGTCATTGATGGTTGGCTTCTGGTGTTGGTTTGGGTCACTGTTCACTTCGTTGAATTTCATTGACCATTTTGTGCTCCTAGTATTGACTCTTACGCGTTTTGACTTTTAGTTAACGCAAGTTACTTCTGGTATATATCTTTTTATTTAACTTTGGTAACTGGTATTTTCAAATAATGGTAAAAGGGCACGTGGTTACCTTTGCATTAATTACTTAATTTGAAAGGGCAACCCACATAATTAGGGGTCACTGAACAGTTACATGACCCTTATTTATGGTCAAATCTCACAATTGACTCATTCATCCAACCAAAAACACACACATACGCTCCTACTCTTTCCCTCTTCAATCAATCATCTTCCATCACTTCCAGTCATCAACAATGGCTGCTCTCCAATACAAACCCGATCATAACAAGGTGGCATATCTTGGAGAAGGTCCTAAACGAGAAGAGTTCACATACATCATCGAGTTTATTGAGGCTTCCAACCTCAGGTATGCTTTTACGGTTTGCCCTACTGTCTATGATAGTGTTATTCGCCAGTTCTGGGCAACTGCCCACCTTGTGGATGTTTTGGGACGCCCACTAGAGCTCTATGCTACCATAGATGGACGCTCATATGTGGTGTCTGAGGCTTCTATTAGGTCTGCTCTTCATCTCCAAGATGAAGGTGGTGTTGTCTCCATCCCCAATTCTGAGGTATTGGATGGGATGGCTGATCTTGGTTATAATCATGGGGGGAAGTTTAACTTCCAGAAAAATAGGTTTTCCCCCTAATGGAAGCTTCTAGTGCACTTCTTGATTCATTGCTTGAGTCCAACGTCTGGGAGTTGGGATGCATTTCCCATTCCTTTTGCTACTGGTTTGATTTGCATTGCACAGGGTCGTGTCTTTAACTTTTCTCGCTACTTGTTTGATGGAATGATTTGCAACCTTAGTAGTACTGGCTCTAGGAAGAAGTTTTTAATGTACCATAGGTTCTTGCAGCAGGTTCTTATGTGCCTACCTAGAAATAGGGAGGAATATGAGACCCCTAAGCTTAGTTCTAAGGTGTATTCGAATATGGCACTTGTTTTTAAGGGTGTTTGGAGGCCTCTTACTGATGTTATGTTGGGCCTTGCCCAAGGGGATCCTAATGTTATTCCTCCGGCTGGTGAAGCCGAGGAGGACCTTCCATTAGGGGATGATCCTATGGAGGAGGAGCATCATGCTACTGGTGTGCCTCATGTGGAGGTGGAGGAGCCAGATAAAGAAGTGGTGGTAGAAATGCCATACACTTCCAAGGCTGCCCCCTCTTCTCTGCCACATAAGTCCCCATTTGTTGATACTCCCCCTTCTAGTCCAGCTCCGCATACTGCTGAGAAGCCATCTAGCTCTCATGCTAATGAAGATGACCCCTTTGTTGCTTCTGGTCCCAATGATGCATTCCCCAATCCAAGTCCTCTTGGGGGGGGGGGAGCGGAGGAACCTGTTTCACTAACTTCTTTGCTAGCTCTCATGCACAGGTATTACGCAAGGGTTGTTTCTTCGGAGAATGATCTAACTCAGAACCGCAAGCTCATCCGGGACTTTGTCCTTTCATTGGCGAACAAGATTAAAGCATTGGAGTCCCAACAGAGGCGCCAAAAGAAGAAGTTTGTGCTTTTTGATTCTGATGAGGATCTTGAGGAGGATGGGTTGACTTTGTTGGCCAGGGCTGCTTTTGCTGATAAGATGAATGATGATTTACCTCCTCCGCCTAGTCCTTCCTCAATCCCTAAGCCTACTGATCCCAAGCCAATGAATGAGTCTACTGGTCCTTCTCCTGGTCCTTCTGCTGGTCCATTTGCTGCTACATCCCATGATCCCAAGGGCAAAGCCCCTATGACAGATGCACCCTCTCCTCCAAGGAAGCGTACTCGTAGAAAAATCGAGGAAGAAAGGTTAGGGGAGGAGGCCGCACAACGACTGCAAGCAGAGATTGATCAACAAGCTAGGGCTGAGGAAGAAGCCCTTCAACAGCAGAGGCGTGAGCAGTTGAGGCATGATGCCATGCATTGGGATGATAATGACTGAATACGGGTGGTTACTATTCTCACTTCTGATTACTCGCAGTTTACAGATATTTTGGGCGCTGATGTGAATCAACATAATTGTATCCCACAGGCACTGGCCTTAATGCGTCAACAACAATTGTCTCTTGCTGCTCAGCTTCGTGAACAGCGTCGTAACAGACCTATGTCAAGAACAGAGGAGAGGAAGTTGATGCAACAATATGTCAAAAATCTGTCGGCTGCTTACTTTAATGTTGGGTGGACTTGGGAACGGGTTAGGGGACTGTTCTTTTATGAGCTTATAAATCTGTACCAGAAGATGATCAAGCGTCAAAACACACCGGTCCCTGAACGCTTTATATATCGCCCTCCTCCACGTGTTGTTCACACTTCTCAGCCTGCTGTTGTTCATACTTCTTCATCTGGTGTTCCTCATGATATTTCTGGTGTTCCATCTGTTGCTGCTACTCCTACTGCCGTTTCTACTACCACAACTTCGGCTGTTCATCCCACTCCATCTCAGGTTCATACCACCACCACCAATGCAGCTACTACCACTCCTGCCACTACTCCTACCCCTGCTACTCCTGTTGTGGAGCAACCATCACCACCGGTGACTGAACCACACCCTACCTCATCCGCTGGTGCAGCAGAATTTGATCCTATGGTTGGTCAAGGTTTTGAGTCTACTAATGCTGATGCTACTACTGCTGGAAAGGTCAAGGTTGAATCTTCTTCTGGTGTTCCTTCACCTCGTCGCTCAGTTAGAAAGAAGAAGGCTCGACGTGGTAAGTCTGTTCCCTTTGAGAAGCGTGATCCGGCAAATCTCATTGATGCTTCTTCAGATAGTGAGACACAGTTACACATGGGTAAGGGTTGGATTGTTGCTTAGGAGGTTAGGCCATCCCCTATTATTGCTGGTACATTCACTCATAAGGTTACAACCAGTGATGGTTATATTCGCTATGTCTCGGGACTGTAAAGTATCTTGACATGGGTGGACCGTCGTGATCTTATGTCATTATATGGGCTGTGGATGCTGAGATTCCTCAATCTCCGAGTGAGTTGCCCAATTGGCCTAGTTTGACAATCTGGGGTGATTTGAAGCTTATGTTAGATTCCCCTCCTGATGCTCCTCATTCTGGTGTCTGGAAAGATCAGCCTCGTTGGGTGATCAAGCGGTGGAAACTTTATGCCGGTTGTGGGGTTCATGTATTGGAGTTGGAGACTGGTGCCGTAGTGTTTATGCTTACGGATATGGAGTATCAATTGACGATTGCTACTATGGAGGCTATGCTGGATTGTCATCTGCAGATATCTAATGCCCTTCTGGGAATGAGTCTACCATGGCTACTACCTTGGTAGAAGGTATTCAAGCCCGGTTGCATGCGGATAAAGTTGCAGCTTCTGGTAAGTGATTGGTGTGGTTCTTCTATTCTTGTGATTATACTAACATTCTTTTCACCAATCTATACAGTGATTGGTGACTCACATTATAGTTAAAAAAACTAATAAAAAAATATATACTTTTTATATAATATCTACTTATACTTTAAACATGTGATGGAATTTTCCACTTGTACATAATATAATATCTGCTTATACTTTTCCATCATACCATTGTTTTTCACTTGACTGTTTCACACTTGGGCTGTTTTGGAGTTACTTTTGGTGTTGGACCTGGTCCACACAATAAATGGTGCTCAACTCACCATGTTTCACAGACAAGAAAGAGTTGATTCACCATGAGGGTACGACTCTGGTGTGATAGTCAAATCATTTGATGGTTGCCAGGTTACCCAAAACTGGATGGTTTTCACTTGCCCTGGTCCTAGACTGAAAAGTGGCTAGTCCAAGGGGGTACGACTCTTGGTAAAGATCTTTCTCAAATCCGTTGATATCTGTAATAGCTTGCTCAAAGCTATAGGGTTTTCAGCTCACCGATGCTTAATTGCTAAGAGTTGGCGAGTCTGGAAGAGTACGACTTCTGGTAAAGACATATCAAATCCGTTGACGGCTGTGATGGTTTGCCCAAAATCATCAGGGTACCCCCACTCACCAATGATTCACGTTCTAAGAGTTGGGCTGGGTTCTGGTCTCCCAGGGTGATACTTATTCCACCATAAAGACTGGCTAGCCCAAGAGCGAGCAGCTACTTGGTAAAGGCTCATAAAATCTGCTCCTGTTGCTGTGAAGATTCAACAAGATGTAGATTTGTTTCAAGCTTTCAAGAAGCTTCTAGGTGTTACTTGTTGCAGCGATCTTTCTGTTATTTATGCTGATGGTTCTAATGCTGCTGTTTGTTTTACTGTTCTAATTATCAAGCTGTTTTGCAAGATCTACCAGGAAACTTGAACTCAACAAGTCAAATTCAAGTTTAGGGGAGGATTGTTAGGACCTTTAGAATAGTTATTTGTAATAGGTATACTAGGAGGTATGTAGTTCCTCCTGGTCCTAGTAGTAGTAGGAGCAACACGTGCTCCTGGTCTTTAGAAAGTCAAACTTTATTATTTTGAGTATTCTGTTAGGATATGCATGAGATATGTTAGGAAAGGATATGCATATCAGTTTTACACGTTTTGGTTTATTGATGTATTAGGGTTTCCTTGTAGTATAAAAGGAACCTTAGGCAGAAGGGTTATACACACCTTCATCAAACATTATTCTAGTTCATATTAATATTAGAAATCCTTAGTAAAGGATCAAGTCATTATAGTTATTCTGTTCTTCTTGTTCATATTATTTGTATTCCGCACTTATACTGTGTTATTCATCTAGAGTCTCTTTGTGAATAGACTTGTGATTACAGAAGTCGTTCACCATCCCTAACAGGCTGCAAGATCCATATCTAGTGGACCCAACAGAATTGTTCAACATCTTACTTCTCCCTATACTCCACAACAAAATGGTGTATCCGAAAGGAGAAATCATACATTATTCGATATGGTACGATCTATGTTTAAACTTACAACTTTACCTTTATCCTTTTGGGATTATGCTTTAGAGTCTGTTGTTCGCATTTTAAATATGGTTCCCACAAAGAAGGTCGATAAGACACCATATGAACTATGGCATGGCAAAAAGCTATATTTGTCTTATTTAAAGGTATGGGGTTGCGAGGCGTATGTGAAACGTGACTCGGGTGACAAACTCAAACAATGATCCGTAAAATGTATCTTCGTAGGATACCCTAAGGAAACTATGAGTTACTACTTTTATTATCCACGTGAGAACAAAGTGATTGTTGCTAGGTATGGAGACTTCCTTGAATCTGATCTTGTAAATCAAGAATTCAATGGGAGAAATTATGATCTTGAAGAGAGTCATATATATACATTACCTTCTGAAAACACTAGCGATATAATTCCTTTAGAACCAGAAAGTCTAGCGGTTCCGCCAAAGTTAGTTCCTCTACGTAGATCCGCAAGGATTAAAAACGCAAATAGCAATATATGTCTTAACATAGAAAATGATGATGAGTTAGGGGGTCTTGGTGAACCCGCAAATTATAAATTCGCCATACTTGATCCTGAGAAGGATAAGTGGATGGTTGCTATGGATGAGGAAATGAAATCCATGAAAGTAAATGATGTTTGGATTCTTGTAGAACCACCACCGAATGCTAAAGTAGTGAGACATAAGTGGATATACAAGAAGAAAACCGACATGGACGGAAAAGTACAATCCTATAAAGCTCATTTAGTATCTAAAGGTTTTACTCAAACTTTTGGCATAGACTACGAGGAGACATTTTCTCCTGTAGTAGACTTAAGAGCTATTAGGATTCTCATAGCTATAGCAGCATACTATGACTATGAGATATGGCAAATGGATATTAAAACTGCCTTCTTGAATGGTCGCTTAGATGAAGATATCTATATGCAATAACTAGAAGGGTATGTTGATCCTGAGAATCCAGGACATGTGTGCAAACTTCAAAGGTCCATTTATGGTTTGAAGCAAGCATCACGTCAATGGAATAAAGAGTTGATGAAGAAATCAAAAAGTTTGGATTTATTCAGAATCGTGATGAGCCATGTGTATATCAAAATGCTAGTGGGAGTGATGTAGTATTCCTAGTCCTATATGTTGATGACATATTAATCATGAGAAGTAACATTCCAAGACTTAAAGCTGTTAAGAATTATCTTGGTAAATGTTTTTCTATGAAGGATTTAGGAGAAGCTGCATACATTCTGGGAATTAAGATCTATAGGGATAGGAAAAGACGGTTAATTGGTCTATGTCAAGATAATTATATAGATAAGATTTTGAAGAAGTATAATATGCATAATTCCAAAAAGGTTTTCAACCTATGGGAGTTAAGCATAATCTGAGTCATGAGATGGATGCATCAACTCCTGAAGAGGAGGCATACATGCAGAAGGTGCCTTATGCTTCGGGTGTAGGATCTATAATGTATGATATTAGATGCACAAGGCCTGTGTGGTGTTTGCTCAGAACTTGGTCAGTAGATACAAACAGAATCCAGGGAAGCTCCACTGGACTGTTGTTAAACATATGATAAAGTATTTGAGGAGTACGAAAGATATGTTCTTGGTATATGGAGGAAAACCAGACACAGAACTGAATGTGACAGGTTTTTGTAATGCGTCTGGGCAATGTGATAAAGACGATACGAAGTCTCAGACGGGTTACGTTTTTGTTATCAGTGGAGGAGCAGTTGACTGGAAGAGCAAGAAACAGACAACGATTGCAATGCATGCTACTCAGTCTGAGTACATGACTGCTTCAAAAGCTTCAATGGAAGCTGTTTGGATTAGGAAGTTTATTAAAGATCTTGGAGTGATGCCTTCAATAAAAGAACCTAATAAATATGTATTGGAACAATTCTGCCGCAATCATATTCTCCAATGATGCTGGAATCATGAAGGGCGCCAGCCACTTTAAGCGTAGACATCACTACGTCAGAGAACAAGTTGAAGCTCGTGAAATCAAATTAATAAAAGTTCACACAGATGATAACGTAGATGATCCTTTAACTAAGGCTTTGCCTAGACCAAAGGTAGTTAAGCATGCCAAGGCGATTAGGCTGCAACTAGCTAGCGAACTCATGCAATAAATATGTGATTAGTATTTGGATAAAGGATGTTATGACATTATTATATAATAAAATAAATATTAAGTTTTGTTTATTTCTATTACTTAATAAGTGTATCCTATTTTACATTTTTTAATCCATGAATAAATTGTTATGCTAAATGTCCGTTGTCGATTAATAATATGGGAATATTATTAAATTAAGACAAATCAAAATAGTGATAGAGTATACTTGAAAGTATATTGATCGATTTTGGATGATATTCGATGAATCGAATATCGGACTTATCCCAACTATATGTTTTTACTTTATGGATCTTTGTCATCAAGTAAAACATAAATAGTTATCCTTAGACTTGAGATACCAGGAAACTGTTGTGAATCTAGTGCATCTCTGTGGAATAATCTAAAGTTAAACGTAACTGGTAGCTATAAGGATTATTTTCGGAAGTGTTGCAAAATTCATAAGTTTTGCTCATAGTCAATATGGAATTTATTTCCTCCAATTTTGTTTTGGTGTTTAATACAGCTGGGGCCCTCGTGGGATTAGTAAGATGTATGTGTGGCCACACCCTAATTTGTTTTGATAATCTTGTTGAATCTGTGAACGAGAAACAGAATAGTTAATGAAAGGAATGACTGAGATCCATATCCTTATTAACGTTGTATTAGAAATAAAAGGATAATAATAACGATGCAGAATCATTAAAAGGTTTTGTTCAGGAAACCTTACTCGAGTTGTACTAGAGACATTGCTAAGCGTAACTAGACGCTAGTCAATGTAATCACGATATTAGAAATATGTCCAAGTGGGAGCTGTAAGTTTATGGACTTATATTTAATAGTCGTGTGATAGGATCGAACTCGAGATTATGGATTGCACAAAATAGGTAAGAGTTAATTTGATTAATAAATATATTTATTGTATTTATTAATTTATTTAATAAATATATATTTATGTATTTATTAAATTAAACTGAGACATAACTTTAACGATCGTTAATTAATTAATAGTTAAGTATTAACGAGCGTTAAATAAATATGTAGTAAGTAAACAAAAGGAAAGAAGTTTGGAAGATACCATAACACCCTTTAGGGGTGTTTGGTCGGTCGGTTATGGGGAAAAGGAAGGGGGAAAACATTCCTTTTATTTGTTTTGGATACACGATTATGCCTATATAAACAAATCCTTCTCCTCATAATTCACATCACAAAAATCTTTCTCCCCTTCTTTCTCTTGTCGGTCGATTGCAAGAATACCCACAAAGGGGTATTTGGTTAGTTTTCTTGGTTGATCAATTTAATTACAATCTAGTCCTAGCCCCTCTTTAGGGTTGTTGGGTAGATTATATACAAGCGTTGTGGCTCGATTTTCACGTGCTAGAATCACGGTTAGCTCGTTGTATTACATGTGTAAAAGATCATAATATAGTATTACTTTAGACTATATCTTGGTGTATTACGGTATAAACCCGAATTGGTGATTCGTTCTTCGTCTTGTGGATTTGCTTTAGCGTAAAGGTATGCAACCCTAATTCGATTAATTATAATTGTGTTATTATTATGATCTTGTTAAATCGATTTCGCTATATGTGCTTTGATCTCGTTTAGGGTTTTATATAATTGTTATGATATTAATAATCATTCAATTACATGTTTCAAGTTTCAACTTTTATTATGTAAGATTTTTTTGGTTGTACAAAATAGCTTAATAATGTTGTAACTTGAAATTTTAAGTATTTCATAAATAACATGCTAAAATGCTTTATAAGGGAGTATGATATGTATTAATACTTGTATCATGTGTTGTTTTAGTTGTAAAATAAGGTGAGCGGATATTTTAATTATAGTATTTAATGTGATAGTACATTATAATTATATGTTTCAAGTTTCTACTTTTACTATATATAACATCCAGTAGATTGCTAATGTAATACCAATATATGTGTATTTCACATTTGATAAATTAATAAATAGGTGAATTTATTAAGAAACTTTTGCATTACGATGTGAGATATGATTGATTTATGAAATATATGGGTTCTCACTATCTCAATTGACACTTTAACATATGCCTATATATTGTAAACAATATGTATATATCAAGTCTGAGTTTTAAAAAGTAACCATAAGGATATATTATGAATAAAACACTTCAAATGTAACAAAGATGCCCTAAATCATCAAAGAGCCTCCAGATCCTTAGAATTTCCTTGTAAACTAATGTTTCAGGCAATATAACTACAAAATATCTATATATAAATATCAAAGATAAATGTAAAAGTGATAATCTATCATATAAAAATAATATTTGATTCTAAAATACTAAGTACAAGTCATCTAAAGCTAAGTACAAGTATTAAGACCTAGTAACCTAGATTAGCACCTAAAATTCATTTCAAAGTGAATTAAAGTCTAGTATTTTGCTACCAATTATAAAACTCAACAAAGTATCATATTAAGATCATAAATTTATCTCAAGTTAAGTTATAAATTACTAAATAATATGTACAAGTTATTGAAGCATAGAACCATAAGCTAATCTAAATATACCCAGGTTATAATTACCTTATACAAATCCCTAAACTAAGTGTATAGAATCATTAGAAGTCATAAACATAACATATAAGACCTATAATAAGATTACATGAGTAAATAAATAGTAATTATCCAAAGTACAAAGTCATTAGGCTTAATAACCTAAAAACCCTTATATTAAGCATTTTACTTAGAATCAATGTATAGTCTTTTAGGACCAGTCTACCAACACCCATAACATTATATTTAGGTTATAAAATTATCTTAGAACAATGTACAAGTACCCAAACGCGTAAGGTACAACATTTCATGACTTATAATTTAGGTCAAAATAGGTATTTTCACTGTTTAGATATTTTTACTTAGAATAACCTATCAAACCAAGTGTAGAAACTTTTTGGATACTTAAAATCAATGTTGCAAAACAAGATGTACAAGGCCGATTAATCGCCGCTTAATTGTGACAAGTCCATCAACCTTTCTGTTTAATATAAAGGCGATTAATGACGCTCAACTGGGGTCAATGGCGGTCAATTGAGGTCAAACTTGCCTGAAACTTGCTAATCTTGCCGAAAATACCAAAAGCTCACTATAAACTTGTGTTTATCACTTATAATAACTATTTATATGTATGATAAGTTGGATTTCAGGAATAATAATGCCAAAATACCTAAAACTCGTTAGAAATACCCAAAATTTGCTAAAAATGTCGATCCGATTAATCACCGAGTAATCCCGCCTAGAACGATTACAAGCTACAAGGTGGTTGACCGTCCGACTAGCAATTCACGATTTTTACAATATTCCTTAAAACACTATGTATAAGATATAAATTGAGTTTGCATCAGTAGCTAAAGGAAGGAAAATGACTTTTACAAGGATTTAACTCTAGATCATTAGAAACCATATCCGGATAGGTTTTCTTCCTAATTTCTATTCAAACCAACGTTAAAATTCAAACCAAGGACCTAAACCTTCGAATTACATGTTTTTTGTAAACCCTAAATACACCCTAATCCATCACTAATTACATTCCTAAGTCCTTAATTATCAAAATTACAAAGTTACAAGTTACAAGCCCTAAATTTTCAATCCGCCTAGGTTTTTCCCTCCAAAATATATTTTAATTTCTTCTCTCCCATTTTCAAACCTAATATCAGATCATATAGATACTTTGGAATATTTTCTAGTAGGTGCATCACCTACTTGAACGCTACATATCTTCAATTCATGTCGTGATCTATTTTGAGCCACAAGACTTAGATATTTTGATCCTAGCTTCCATGAGTCATTCTTAGACTTCCTTAGGCTTCCCTAGCTTCCCTTAGTCACTTACCTATGGGCCTTACAAGTTAATGGCCATAACTTACTGCTTAATTGTTATAAATGGCTATAAAATAAGCGAACTCTTTCCATTTAAAACTTGTACCCGATTTCCTATTCCTCCATACCCATTCTAATTTTCCACTTATACAAAGGTTCTAAGACACTTATAAGACCAGAAACCAGGTCTAGAAGGAAGCCCTTGAAGCTTTGTGAACAAGTTGTGTTCATAACAAGCCCTAGAAATCATTTTAGAGCTACTTAGGTAATCACTATGTTAAATAAGATTTGATCTTGTTATAATTTTGTTTTGAGACTTGTTATAATGTTAATAAGATTTTAATAAGCTAATCTAATAAGCCTTAGTTTATATAATAAGATAAAATAGAAGTTATAAGCTAAAGATGTTATAAAATCCTAGTTTTATAATTTACATGAAATAATGAGTTAAAATCCATTTCAAAGGCTATAAATCTGAAAAGGTAATGTTTTATGATTAGAAATGTGTTTATAAACTTTGTTTTAAGTTCCTAGATCATTTGGTACAAATTTGAGGTTGTTATGTAATTTTAAACAAGCCCAAGGACTAAAACTATCATTTTTTAAACTTATAAACTTAAGGGGTTAAAATTGACATTTTATCAAAGTTAAAACTATAAAGGACTAATATTACAAAGTTTGAAACCCTAAGGTTAATATTTGAAGGTTAAAAATGCATATATTAAAACTAGATACTTTAAGGGTTAAAAGTGTAAATATACCAAACTTATAACTAGAAGGACTATTTTTGCCAAATTTGAAACTAAAAGACATAAAATATAATAATGAAATAATATACCAATCTTTGAATAATTTTCTAAAATATATAATGTATCATGTTAGTAGAGAACTTTGTACAAAGATGTTTGTGACAACCACAGTTTTTGAGGTTCCTCACTTAGTCTTATTTTTAAGGTATATTATGTAACTACGTGTCTTTATGTGTTTATGTGTTTATTTGTGTGCATAGAGTGTGGATTGGGCATCGTTTAAGAGTACGGGGTACTCTATATATGAAACGATGTGTGGTTATTTCATGATCATGAGCTCACATAATAGTGTCAATGAAATGAAATGGTGTTATTTTATGATTTTACGTATACATATATGTATTATAGTAAATCGTATATTTATGATACGAGTTTTAGTGTTTAGAGGTCACGGACTAAGGATTTAGTATCGGAAATAATTTATGGCTTAGTTTTAAGTTATTTTCGACTTAGTTATTTAGTCATTAACTTAATTTAAGAGTTTTCATAAAATTGTGTATTTTACGTATTTTATGATAATCGCGTAAAAATGACTAGTTTTACGGTTTTAGAGTTTTGGAGACTTTAGGAGCTGAAATAAATTAAGGTAACTTAAGGTAATATTACTAATACAATAATTAATAATAAAAGAAAAAATAAAATAAAATAAAGGAGTGTTTAGTCGGTTTAGATGACGCAAGGGGGGGGGGGGAGAATAAGGAAAAAAGGAAATAAGTATTTGGGTTGGGCTAGGATTTGTATAATAACTATATAAACTGTTAACTAGAATAAAAAAACACTTCATAATTTCCCTGGAGCAAAACACACGGCGACTTAAGGAGATTTTTAGGGTTCTTCATAAATTTTTCTTCTTCCAAAAATTCTAAGGTAAAACCTTTGTTCATTCTTTTAATTAAATTGTTATTCAATCATTCTTTATCAATAAATAATGGATTTAGGGTTAGGTGATGTAGGTAAAATATACTTCTTTTAGGAAAAAGGAATATAAAGCGGGCAATTATTAAGTATTACGATTTAGGAAAACCATAAACCGATAAATGCGAGTTCGTTCTCGGCGGAGGTGTGTATGTGTGTATGCCAATTATATAAAAGAAAAGTTTGGATTAGTGTCGTTTTTTGGTTTAAAGAGAGAAAATTAGAAGACGAATTACACTACGATTAAACTACGACAAGTGACGTAAAACGTGAACGTAATTACGTAAAACGCGACGAAATTAAATATTAAAGCTAAATATTAGTTAAAAATTAAAACTAAGTCTAAAATAATATCAATAAGAATAAAATTCAATAAATAAGTTTTATAACCTTTTATTAATTAAATATTCATTTTTTAATGCTAATTAAAGCCCTAAAATTAAATATAATTAAGAAAAAGCCCAAAATATTATTTTATCAAACAAATACCTAACTTATATTATTTAAACACTAAAAAGTATTTTTCCTATATTTTTAAAATTATTTTTCTATTTTTTAATGCTAAAAACACTTTTAAACCTAAAATAATCATAAAAAATAATAAAATAATGCTAAAAATAAATTTACTTTTTCAAAAATACTATTTTACTTAACTAAACAATAAAAAATGAAAAAGTTTGAAAAAATTACTTTTAAGCATAATAAGACAAAACAGTTTATATAAAAAACTAATTAAACCTTAAATTAATTCTATAAAATAATTAAATAAAGTTAAAAATGAAATTCTTTATCTGAAACTCTTAAAATATATAACTTAAACTAAGAAAATATGAAAAACTAAAAAATAACACTTTTTGACACTAAAAGACAAAAACAGATTAATATAAAACTAATTAAATCTTAATATAATTCTAAAAATATCAGATAAACAGAAAAATAAAAATTAATTTTCCAAAAAATCTTAAATTAATTAGATAAAGCCAGGAAAATTGAAAAATCAATAAAAAGCTAATAAAAAGTCACTAGAGACAAAAGAAGTCAAAAGTTGATAGTGACAAGGCTTGGACTTTTGTCTAGTAGTGAAGCAGTGGCTACTTTAGAACTAGCAGTAGGAATTTCTACCCACTGCTCTTAATCAAAAAACGATTATGGCTTATATCTTGCTTGTTACTAGGTTTTATTGGAAGACAAAGGCACCCCCACACTAAGTGGAGTGTGGGGAGTCAGTATAAGCACAAAAAACACCAGGTCTAAGCAACAAATAAGCACAAAATAGGCAATGCAAGTTACCGATGAAAAAGAAAAGGGTCTGGGCACTATAACTGATGCAAATGGTCTATAAGTGAGATTCAAAGCTCAAGATCTACCAACCTAGCTAACCACAACCAAAATCAATTGCATATAATCCTAATCTAACATGTACTCTAACAATAAACAAGATTTCAAGGATTAAAACTCACTAAGACAACCTAAATGAGCCTACGGATTTCTATAAGCAGATTTTACCAAAATATAGAACTTGCAATCTCTATTTACTCTAATAAAACTCAAAGTAAACCACTAAAATATCATTCCACTACCATTTTGAGTATGTTTAAGCAGTTTATACCTAGTCCTTGTGTCACCCAAGTCTGGCAATCTACACAACCAAACACCCCTTAATTCAGTCTAAAATTTTTTATCAAACAAAAATCTAAGAAAACAACCTAAACTTAGCCTAGATTATTAGTAACACATTAACATCATGCAATGAACTCAAATCAATAAATAAAACTAACCATAAACAGCCTACAAACACACTTCATAAATTCACATAATCTAAAAAAAGAAAAGCAAATAGGGTTCAAGCCAATATTACCCTAGCTGATGCCTTCTACTTGGAATCTTTTTAAGCTTATGAGAGCTTACCAGAAGTGTAGAGACCCTTGCTACTGGTCTACAACATACCAGAAGGGGAGCATATGTCTTCAACAGCAAAATGAGATGAAATGATGGTGAACTTGTTTTGGAAACCTGCTCAAAACAAATAAAATAGAGAGACAAGCTCACAAGGAGCTTAAGTTCAGCTGGTTTTCAATCAGCTAGAGCTTAAGCTTCTTGATGAGGTGTTAGTTTAACAAGGTAATAAAATGAAGATTTTTGAAAATATTTGAAAACCAATCCTTTTTTAAAACAAACTTGAAAAACACTAGAGTTAACAAAAATTTAACAAAAATCTCATAAACTTTATCAGCTTTTGGTTTGTCAAACCAAAAGCTTATATTCAGCTTATGAGCTTTTTGGATCTCAAAAAGTACTTTGCCAAAAAACTTTGAACAAAATACGTTTGATAAGCTAAATTAATAAATTGTTTAAACTAAGAAAACATGTAAAATGGAACACAGAAACATTACTTGCAAGGTTTAGAAGTTACATTAAATATTCAACTTAAAAAGTTTACAAATGATAAAATCTGGAACAATGATATAGAGACACATGCGTCTCTATATATACTATCTAAAGGATGATACTAGAAGAAAACAGATTACATAAACCCTAATGTCTAATCTTCCATAAATTCCCTTTGAAAAATCTTCAAAATCGTGTCAAATTTGATCTTGTGACTGTGTACTTGATGCCAGCTATCCTTGAATGATCTATGCCGTTAATTTGATCCTTTGGGACAAAGGAATTAAGTTGGTTCGTTGATGGACTGAAAAGATGCTCTATTTGCCAAATATGGAGAAGAAGGGAGACACGCGGGGCCTCTTGGGTCACGGGGAAAGGTTTTGGTGGGTGTGTTTTGTTTAGGGATGAGTTAATTAGGAATCTGGAAAACTAGAAGGATTTCCCCTTTAATTTAGATAGAATGGTGGATTAGGGTTCGTTGGATTAGGGGGGATGGATTAGCAAGTTTAATCTTGGTTTAGATTTAAAAAAGTGTTTACCTCCTATTTTCAACTGATTAAACAATCAGTTATTCAAATAATAGTGGGGTGTGAGGTGGCGAAGCAGGAGTGGATGGAGGGTGTGAGTGGGTGACGTGGCGGGTTGGGATAGGGTGATGGAGGTTTTGTTGTCTGGTCAAAAGTGACCCTAGTCTTCCCAATTGTTGTTAAACAAGTTTAAACAACCCAAAACCAACTTTTCCTTTGATATGCAAGTTTGTTTTTTTCTATTTTTGCCACAAGAACTTTTGTATACTTGTTTCAAGGACCATTTTTGTAAAAAGGACATTCTTCAAGGGCATATTTTGTCAACTCTTCAAACATGGAGGACCTTTCTTGCATAATATGATTTCTCCAAGGACTTTTCTTACCAAATCTTCAAAGATGAGGGACCAAAGTTGACAATCTTCAAAACTTCAAGGACCATTTTGGAAATTTATGATTCGGGTCTGGTTCTTTTTGCGGCTTCGTTTCCCGTGTTAGTTTTTGCTTGATTTTTTGAATCTTTTTGTTGATTTCACGATATCCGTACCTAAAATACACAATGAACAAACACAGGCATATTCTGGGGGTATTTTATGACATTTTTAAGCGTTTTGAGCCCGATTTGGACGATGAGACTATGTATAATTGCAGTCTCATCACTCCCCCATACAAAACTATTGCCGTGTCCCCACGCAATGCTAGAATTAAGTATCGTAGCACTTCCAAAATTCATTTTTAGGTGACATTTATTGAAAAGGTAAACTTAAATAAACTACTACATGTGTTTTTAGACATAATGTATTGTTTTCATCACGAGAACGTGACTTTTAGGATCATAGAATAATAACATATGAATGGCTCATAGAAATAATTTCGTCGTCCTCGATTTTCACCCAATTCCATGCTAAGCGTGAAACAAGATCATTATCATTATAAGTTAGTAATGCTAACACTACTCATATGCTCTAACCACGTACTTAGAATCCCTTATTCCTAAGGTGTATCTCTTATATTTTATTTTTGTCTTAATGATCTCGAGGATACATCATTGAATTATGCGTGAATAGAGATTAGGTCCAAAAATAGAGTCTTAACTGTGTAACCAAAATCATTGAATAAATAATTCATCATAATAGACAACGATGTCAAAAAAATTAAGTTAACAAGAAGGATCGGTAAACACGGTTTTATAACGGTTTTGAACATGAGACTTATTACCAAGACTTTTATACGCCCCCTAACGGATGGGCCTTAATACCATAGGTTTACCTCCATCTTTTATTCAACTCCGCCATGGAGCTTTTATTATGACTTTGGTCTTGCCTTGCCTTTTATTTAACCTCGCCCTGAGGTGTTTATTATGGCCAAAGACGTATATCCTCACACTAAAGCGAATTTTGGATCTTTAAAGCTTCAAAGTTTAAGGCTTTCACTTTCAGTTTTTGCATAGATTTTTCGGCCTTGTGAGCTTCGAGTTTGTGCTTGATTTAGGTGAGGGAGCACTTAAAACTATTATTAGGTGAAGCTTTTGATTATTCGGGTTGCCAATACTTCAAAACCGTGACGCTGGCGATACCTTAATGTTTTCCCAATTTAATTACATGGAAGCTACTAAAAGAAATTAGAAACCAACAATAGAGACTAAACCGCTAAATCAATATTTATTAACAATTATTTATAAAAGCGTAGGGCGAAAAAGCAAATAATTAGGACACATGAGTTTTTGAAAGAATACGAGTACTCTACGTTTGGCATAGTAATTTATAATTAACTTTATCATTTCTAGCCCTCAATTAAGAGACTTAGCCTAATATAGTTAAGGAATCGAAGCTAAGTGCTCAACTTGCACAGTCAATTAAAAAATTACTCTTATTCTCACCATTAGAAAACCTACATTCGTGTCTTAAACACTTACGAAAAATCAGAAATTTTTTAAAATTTGGCCATTTTTAGCCTTATTTTGCATAAAACGATAACAAAAAGATGAAAATTGGACTACGTGATGACGTAAGCAAGGTGAAGTATCTACTTACCCCCATACTAAAACTAAACATTGTCCTCAATGTTTCGAGTCTAGGGGTGAAACACCCCCATACTAGAGACGAAAGTCGAATGCTTAATCTCGAGCATAGAAAGGGTAAAACGAATAACCTAAAAGCCGTTTATGAATTATGCTAATAAGATAAACGTTAGAACATAAAAGGATATCATCGGATATCAGAATCTACAAAGGCAACGATCGAAGCTCGAGTTATCCGTAAAACAAACATGAGAGGCTTCAATGATGACGATGAACCTAATAAATCACAATCACAAACAATCACGGAACAAAGGTTGTAAGAGCACAAGTCCTCTCGTTACACCATTAGAAAACGATAATATTTTACAAGGATAAGCATGAGAATCCCCCACGAGGCACCTTGTTTTTGATAACCGAGTCAAAAGCTCGACTCGAATCCCCATAAATGTGATCATTTAGGGATAATCATGGTTTGGTCATTTTTAGTGGGGCTTACATGATAAACAAGGCCCAAAGAAACCGATAATAAAGGCAAAGCCTTTATACCGGGGTTAAAGATCGTATCCTCACATTTGGTGGAGAATGATAAAGGCAAAGCCAGAGGATACGTTTTGTAAGGAAGAAAACTCCTTACAACGTACTCGAAGTACGTGTAGTCATGAGAACCGAGAGGGTGGGTAGGATTACTTTGAGACGAAGGCAAAATTGAAAGAGAATCAATAAAAATGGGTGTCTCAAAGTCTCCTCCCGGTTTAAAGGCAAAGGCCTCATTGAAATCCTCATTCTCATCGAGAGGCGGTCCATCGGTGAACCCCTCGAGAATGGAGGCATCACAAGTCAAAAGAGAAGGCTCATCCAAATGAGACTTAGGGAGGGTGAGTAGAAAATCTGGCTCATCGAGTTTAGGATCCAAATAATCTTCACTCTCGATGTCCTCGAACATCTTATCAAAGAGAGGATTTACGTCACAAAAAACAAACTCGTCATCAAATTCAAAAAGGGATTCGAGTAGATTTTAAGTTCGTCGACACGAACTTCCTCATCGAGTAGTGACTCGTCATCACTAGTGGAAAAATCATTATCGAAAAGCGGGTTCGAAAAAGTCAATTATTCTCTACCCGAAGTGTCATTGGGAGAGACATCATCACATGAAATTGTATCACACTCACTATCATAATTTGCCTCGTTAGAATTTTCGTGGAAAAATTCATCGAGAGCAAAATCACTTACTCCTCATCAGAGACAACCGTAGGCTCACTTTGGATTGGAATAGGGATCTCAACACTAGGATTAGTGCTAAGATTCTTCTCCCCAATACTTAGAGAGGCATCGGGTTCTGTTAGGAGCATGAGAGTAATGGTTTAACAAGACGAGTTGAGATTAAAAATGTCTCTATCGTCGTCGTCATAATAAATAGGAGACGTGAGATCACATCTAGCTAGATGCTCCTCTCTTTATTGTTCTTCTCTCTTATGACGAATATCGATGCTTAAACCGTTGTAATCTTGTAAAAGTTGTTTAGTTTTAATCTCACACTCTCTTTTAAACTCGTCACTTATTTCTTCTCTACGATATCTCCTAACGTCGAGTTCATTAGAGATATCATTTATTTCTTGATTGATTCGTCGTTTCTCCTCTTCCATATCTTTGATGCTTTCTTCGATCACTTCGACGATTGAAAGTTCCTTTTTCTCCATAATTTGTTGAAAAAGCATTTTGATTTTTTTAAATCCCTCGTCAACGCGACTTGCACCGAGATCATCATCGAAAAAATTTTGTGGAGGTGCTTGGTCAAAACCGGAGAATTGGTTGTCGAAAGACGTATCATGGTTCATGATTTGACAATCATACCCATAATAAGGTGCGTTTCCACAAGACTCACATGAATACGACGATGGATATTGCGATGATTGGTCAAAGAAATCAGGATTCGGTTCGGGGCCATTATAATTCGTACAACTAAATCTGAAGTCGTGCTCCAAACCACAAAAATCACACGAATAAGACGAAGGCGGTTGTGAAGTTTGGTCATAGGATTGAAATCCGTAACCATAGTCTTTTTGAGGAGAGTTGTAGATATACCCCTCCCTTCCTCCATAAATCTCACAATTGAAGCAATTACCACCATCGGGCGGACCTCCACAATATGGACAAGAGTAATATCCATCATTGGACATGACGAAACGAGAATGGTGTTACGAGAATTAAATACTAGAGGGTTAGAAAAAGAATTAGTTGATAAGGGGTAAGAAAAATATTTTTCATTTTTGATTGTTTTTTATTTTTTTTTTGGATTTTGATGTATTACGTAGACTCAAATCTACAAATCTCTCCTCAAAACAATTTCTTGATTAAAGGAGCCTCAAGGAATGAAAACGATCACGTTGAGTGAACACCTTCGATGACTTTAGAACGTTGGTGGAACACCAAAACGTTCAAGTGGGTTTAATCTTGAAAAACAAGCAAATATATATACGTAGATAATACTTTGGTTGGCAAACCCTCAATTAGCCCTTTTTCTCAAAACACGCACAAGCAAGCGGGGGAAACGAGGCGACACTAAGCACTTAAGAGCCTTTTTCCCTTAGGTCGTGAAATACAATCGCCTTATACCCACCTTATAGTCTGTGTTAATCAAAATTAAGCCTCACGAAAGTATTTAACCATTTTGACTTTTTGAGTTTTTGATTTTTTGCTTTAGATTCGAATACAATAATTGAGTGATGAAATCTCAATTAAGGTTGCGTTTTCACGCTTTTGGAGATATTGTAAATTTATTGTGGTACGCATACAATATATTAATAATATTCACAAGAAAAACAAAAACGATTATATCTACAATATAGTAAATGATTGTTTTGTGTTTAATTTAGGAAAACTAAACACGATTTATTTGGATATTATAATATAATAGAAAAAAATAACAAAAATGAGTATGTACGTTATATACGCTTTCCAAAAATGAAAAGCCAAAACGCACTACTCACACAAACACGATATGCATAATGGCACTAAACAAACACCCTCCCCGGCAGCGGCGCCAAAATTTGATGTAGGTAAAATATACTTCTTTTAGGAAAAAGGAATATAAAGCGGGCAAGTATTAAGTATTACGATTTAGGAAAACCGTAAAACCGATAAATGCGAGTTCGTTCTCAGCGGAGGTGTGTCTGTGTATGCCAATTATATAAAAACAATGATTGGATTAGTGTCGTTTTTTGGTTTATAGAGAGAAAATTAGAAGACGAATTACACTACGATTAAACTACGACGAGTGACGTAAAACGTGAACGTAACTACGTAAAACGCGACGAAATTAAAAATTAAAGTTAAAAATTATTTAAAAGTTAAAACTAAGTCTAAAATAATATAAATAAGAATAAAAATTCAATAAGTAAATTTTATAACCTTTTATTAATTAAATATTCAATTTTTAATGCTAATTAAGGCCCTAAAATTATATATAATTAAGAAAAAGCCCAAAATTTTATTTTATCAAACAAATATCTTACTTATATTATTTAAACACTAAAAAGTATTTTTCCTAAATTTTTTAATTTTTTTTCTAATTTTTAATGCTAAAAACTCTTTTTATACTAAAATAATCATAAAAAATAATAAAATAATGCTAAAAATAAATTTACTTCTTCAAAAATCCTATCTTACTTAACTAAACAGTAGAAAAATGAAAAAGTTTGAAAAAATTACCTTTAAGCCTAATAAGACAAAACAGTTTATATAAAAAACTAATTAAACCTTAAATTAATTCTAAAAAATAATTAATAAAGTTAAAAATGAAATTCTTTATCTAAAACTCTTAAAATATATAACTTAAACTAAGAAAATTTGAAAAACTGAAAAATAACACTTTTAGACACTAAAAGACAAAAACAGATTAATATAAAACTAATTAAATCTTAAATTAATTCTTAAAATATCAAATAAACAGAAAAATAAAAATTAATTTTTCCAAAAAATTTTAAACTAAATAAATAAAGCCAAGAAAATTGAAAAATCAATAAAAAGCGAATAAAAAGTCACTAGAGACAAAAGAAGTCAAAAGATGATAGTGACAAGGCTTGGACTTTTGTCCAGTAGTGAAGCAGTGGCTACTTTAGAATTAGCAGTGGGAATTTCTACCCACTGCACTTAATCGGAAAAATTGATTATGGCTTATTTCTTGCTTTTTACTAGGTTTTATTGGAAGACAAAGGCACCCCCACACTCAGTGGAGTGTGGGGAGTCAGTATAAGCACAAAAACACCAGGTCTAAGCATCAAATAAGCGCAAAATGGGCAATGCAAGTTACCGATGAAAAAGAAAAGGGTCTGGGCATTATAACTGATGCAAATGGTCTATGAGTGTGATTCAAAGCTCAAGATCTACCAACCTAGATAACCACAACCAAAACCAATTGCATACAATCCTAATCTAACATGGACTCTCACAATAAACAAGATTTCAAGGATTAAAACTCACTAAGACAACCTAAATGAGCCTACTGATTTCTATAAGCAGATTTTACCAAAATATAGAACTTGAAATCTCTATTTACTCTAATAAAACTCAAAGTAAGCCACTAAAATATCATTCCACTACCGTTTTGAGTATGTTTAAGAAGTTTATACCTAGTCCTTGTGTCACCCAAGTCTGGCAATCTACACAACCAAACACCCCTTAATTCAGTCTAAAATTTTTTATCAAACAAAATTTTAAGAAAACAACCTACACTTAGCCTAGATTATCAGTAACACATTACCATCATGCAATGAACTCATATTAATAAATAAAACTAACCATAAACAGCCAACAAACACACTTCATAAATTCACATAATCTAAAAAAAGAAAAGCAAATAGGGTTCAAGTCAATATTACTCTAGCTGATGCCTTTTACTTGAAATCTTTTTGAGCTTGTGAGAGCTTACCAGAAGTGTAGAGACCCTTGCTGCTGGTCTACAACAGACCAGAAGGGGAGAATATGTCTTCAACAGTAAAATGAGATGAAATGATGGTTAACTTGTTTTGGAAACCCGCTCAAAACAAATAAAATGGAGAGACAAGCTCACAAGGAGCTTAAGTTCAGCTGGTTGTCAATCAGCTAGAGCTTAAGCTTCTTGATGAGGTGTTAGTTTAACAAGGTAATAAAATGAAGATTTCTGAAAATCTTTGAAAACCAATCCTTTTTGAAAACAAACTTGAAAAACAGTAGAGTTAACAAAAATTTAACAAAAATCTCATAAACTTTATCAACTTTTGGTTTGTCAAACCAAAAGCTTATATTCAGCTTATGAGCTTTTTGGATCTCAAAAAGTACTTTGCCAAAGACTTTGAACAAAATACGTTTGATAAGCTAAATTAATAAATTGTTTAAACAAAGAAAACATGTAAAATGGAACACAGAAACATCACTTGCAAGGTTTAGAAGTTACTTTAAATATTCAACTTAAAAAGTTTACAAATGATAAAATCTGGAACAATGATATAGAGACACATGCGTCTCTATATATACTATCTAAAGGAAGATACTAGAAGAAAACAGATTACATAAACCCTAATGTCTAATCTTCCATAAATTCCCTTTGAAAAATCTTCAAGATCTTGGTCAAATTTGATCTTGTGACTGTGTACTTGATGCCAGCTATCCTTAAATGATCTATGCCGTTAATTTGATCCTTTGGGACAAAGGAATTAAGTTGGTTCGTTGATGGACTGAAAAGATGCTCTATTTGCCAAATATGGAGAAGAAGGGAGACACGTGGGGCCTCTTGGGTCACGGGGAAAGGTTTTGGTGGGTGTGTTTTGTTTAGGGATGAGTTAATTAGGAATCTGGAAAACTAGAAGGATTTCCCCTTTAATTTAGATAGAATGGTGGATTAGGGTTCGTTGGATTAGGGGGGATGGATTAGCAAGTTTAATCTTGGTTTAGATTTAAAAAAGTGTTTACCTCCTATTTTCAACTGATTAAACAATCAGTTATTCAAATAATAGTGGGGTGTGAGGTGGCGAAGCAGGAGTGGATGGAGGGTGTGAGTGGGTGACGTGGTAGGCTGGGATAGGGTGATGGAGGTTTTATTGTCTGGTCAAAAGTGACCCTAGTCTTCCCAATTGTTGTTAAACAAGTTTGAACAGCCCAAAACCAACTTTTCCTTTGATATGCAAGTTTGTTTTTTTTTCTATTTTTGCCACAAGAACTTTTGTATACTTGTTTCACGGACCATTTTTGTAAAAAGGACATTCTTCAAGGGCATATTTTGTCAACTCTTCAAACATGGAGGACCTTTCTTGCATAATATTATTTCTCCAAGGACTTTTCTTGCCAAATCTTCAAAGATGAGGGACCAAAGTTGAAAATCTTCAAAACTTCAAGGACTATTTTGGAAATTTATGATTCGGGTCCGGTTCTTTGTGCGGCTTTGTTTCTCGTGTTCGTTTTTGCTTGATTCTTGTAATCCTTTTGTTGATTTCACGATATCCGTACCTAAAATACACAATGAACAAACACAAGCATATTTTGGGGTATTTTATGACATTTTTAAGCGTTTTAAGCCCGATTTGGACGATGAGACTATGTATATTTGCAGTTTCATCACTCCCCCATACTAAACTATTGCCGTGTACCCACAAAATGCTAGAATTAAGTATCGTAGCACATCCAAAATTCATTTTTAGGTGACATTTATCTAAAATGTAAACTTAAATAAACTACTACATGTGTTTTTAGACATAATGTATTGTATTCATCACGAGAACGTGACTTTTAGGATCATAGAATAAGAACACATAAATGGCTCATAGAAATAATTTCGTCATCCTCGATTTGAACCATGTTCCATGCTAAGCGTGAAACATGATCATTATCATTATAAGTTAGTAATGCTAACACTACTCATATGCTCTAACCACGTACTTAGACTCCTTTATTCCTAAGGTGTATCTCTTATATTTTATTTTTGTCTTAATGATCTCGAGGATACATCATTGAATTATGCGTGAATAGAGATTAGGTCCAAAAATAGAGTCGTAACCAAAATCATTGAATTAATAATTCATCCTAATAGACAACTATGTCAAAAAAATTAAGTCAACAAGAAGGATCGGTAAACACGGTTTTATAACGGTTTTGAACATGATACTTATTACCAAGACTTTTATACGCCCCCTAACGGATGGGCCTTATTACCATAGGTTTACCTCCATCTTTTATTCAACTCCGCCATGGAGCTTTTATTATGACTTCGGTCTTGCCTTGCCTTTTATTTAACCTCACCATGAGGTGTTTATTATGGCCAAAGACGTATATCCTCACGCTAAAGCGAATTTTGGATCTTTAAAGCTTCAAAGTTTAAGGCTTTCACTTTCAATTTTTGCATAGATTTTTCGGCCTTGTGAGCTTCGAGTTTTTGCTTGATTTAGGTGAGGGAGCACTTAAAATTATTATTGGGTGAAGCTTTCGATTATTCGGGTTGCCAATACTTCAAAAATGTGACGCTGGCGATACCTTAATGTTTTCCCAATTTAATTACATGGAAGCTACTAAAACAAATTAGAAACCAACAATAGAGACTAAACCGCTAAATCAATATTTATTAACTATTATTTATTAAAGCGTAGGGAGAAAAAGCAAATAATTAGGACACATGAGTTTTTGAAAGAATACGAGTACTATACGTTTAGCATAGTAACTTATAATTAACTTTATCATTTCTAGTCCTCAATTAAGAGACTTAGCCTAATATAGTTAAGGAATCGAAGCTAAGTGCTCAACACGCACGGTCGAGTAAAAAATTACTCTTATTCTCACCATCAGAAAACCTACATTCGTGTCTTAAACACTTATGAAAAATAAGAATTTTTTTAAAATTTGGCCATTTTTAGCCTTATTTTGCATAAAATGATAACAAAAAGATGAAAATTGGATTGCGTGATGATGTAAGAAAGGTGAAGTATCTACTCACCCCCATACTAAAACTAAACATTGTCCTCAATGTTTCGAGCCTAGGGGTGAAACACCCCATACTAGAGACGAAAGTCGAATGCTTAATCTCGAGCATAGAAAGGGTAAAACTAATAACCTAAAAGCCGTTTATGAATTATGCTAATAAGATAAACGTTAGAACATAAAAGGATATCATCGGATATCGAAATCTCCAAAGGCAACGATCGAAGCTCGAGTTATCCGTAAAACAAACATGAGAGGCTTCAATGATGACGATGAACCTAATAAATCATAATCACAAACAATCATGAAACAAAGGTTGGAAGAGCACAAGTCTCCTCATTACACTATTAGAAAACGATAGTATTTTATAAGGATAAGCATGAGAATCCCCCACGAGGCACCTTGTTTTTGATAACCAAGTCAAAAGCTCGACTCGAATTCCCATAAATGTGATCATTTAGGGATAATCACGGTTTGGTCATTTTTAGTGGGGCTTACATGATAAACAAGGCCCAAAGAAACCGATAATAAAGGCAAAGCCTTTATACCGGGGTCAAAGATCCTATCCTCACATTTGGTGGAAAATGATAAAGGCAAAGCCAGAGGATACGTTTTGTAAGGAAGAAAACTCCTTACAACGTACTCGAAGTACATGTAGTCATGAGAACCAAGAGGGTGGGTAGGATTACTTTGAGACGAAGGCAAAATTGAAAGATAATCAATAAAAATGGGGGTCTCAAAGTCTCCTCCCGGTTTAAGGCAAAGGCCTCATTGAAATCCTCATTCTCATCGAGAGGTGGTCCATCGGTGAACCCCTCGAGAATGGAGGCATCATAAGTCAAAAGAGAAGGATCATACAAATGAGACTTAGGGAGGGTGAGTAACAAATCCTGCTCATCGAGTTTAGGATCCAAAGAATCTTCACCCTCGATGTCCTCAAACATCTTATCAAAGAGAGGATTTACGTCACAAAAAACGAACTCGTCATCAAATTCTAAAAGGGGATTCGAGTAGATTTTAAATTCGTCGACACGAACTTCCTCATCGAGTAGTGACTCGTCATCACTAGTGGAAAAATCATCATCGAAAAGCGGGTTCGAAAAAGTCAATTATTCTCTACCCGAAGTGTCATTGGGAGAGACATCATCACATGAAATTGTATCACAATCACTATCGTAATTTGTCTCGTTAGAATTTTCGTGGAAAAATTCATTGAGAGCAAAATCACTTAACTCCTCATCGGAGACAACCGTAGGCTCACTTTGGATTGGAATAGGGATCTCAACACTAGGATTAGTGCTAAGATTCTTCTCCCTTATACTTAGAGAGGCATCGGGTTCCGTTGGGAGTATGAGAGTAATGGTTTCACAAGACGAGTTGAGATTAAAAATGTCGCTATCGTCGTCGTCATCATAAATAGGAGACGTGAGATCACATCTAGCTAGATGCTCCTCTCTTTATTGTTCTTCTCTCTTATGACGAATATCGATGCTTAAACCGTTGTAATCTTATAAAAGGTGTTTAGTTTTAATCTCACACTCTCTTTTAAACTCGTCACTTATTTCTTCTCTATGATATCTCCTAACGCCGAGTTCATTAGAGATATAATTTATTTCTTGATTGATTCGTCGTTTCTCCTCTTCCATATCTTTGATGCTTTCTTCGATCACTTCGACGATTGAAAGTTCCTTTTTCTCCATAATTTGTTGAAAAAGCATTTTGATTTATTTAAATCCCTCGTCAACGCGACTTGCACCGAGATCATCATCGAAAAAATTTTGTGGAGGTGCTTTGTCAAAACCGGAGAATCGGTTGTCGAAAGACGTATCATGGTTCATCGGTTGACAATAATATCCATAATGAGGTGCGTTTCCACAAGACTCACATGAATACGACGATAAATATTGCGATGATTGGTTAAAGAAATCATGATTCGGTTCGGGGTCATTATAATTCGTACAACTAAATCCGAAGTCGTGCTCCAAACCACAAAAATCACACGAATAAGACGAAGGTGGTTGTGGAGTTTTGTCATAGGATTGAAATCCGTAACCATGGTCGTTTTGAGGAGAGTTGTAGATACCCCTCCCTTTCTCCATAAATCTCGCAATTGAAGCAATTACCACCATCGGGCGGACCTCCACCATAGGGCGGACCTCCACAAGCAAGCGGGGGAAACGAGGCGACGCTAAGCACTTAAGAGCCTTTTTCCCTTAGGTCGTAAAATACAACCGCCTTATACCCACCTTATAGTCTATGTTAATCAAAATTAAGCCTCACGAAAGTATTTATCTATTTTGACTTTTTGATTTTTTGCTTTAGATTCGAATATAATAATTGAGTGATGAAATCCCAATTACGGTTGCGTTTTCACGCTTTTGGAGATATTGTAAATTTATTGTGATACGTATACAATATATTAATAATATTCACAAGAAAAACGAAAACGATTATATCTACAATATAGTAAATGATTGTTTTGTGTTTAGTTTAGGAAAACTAAACATGATTTATTTGTATATTATAATATAATAGAGAAAAATAACAAAAACGAGTATGTACGTTATATACGCTTTCCAAAAAATGAAAAACTAAAATGCACTACTCACACAAACACGATATGTATAATGGCATTAAACAAACACCCTCCCCGGCAGCGGCGCCAAAATTAATGTAGGTAAAATATACTTCTTTTAGGAAAAAGGAATATAAAGCGGGCAAGTATTAAGTATTACGATTTAGGAAAACCGTAAAACTGATAAATGCGAGTTCATTCTCAGCGGAGGTGTGTCTGTGTGTATGCCAATTATATAAAAACAATGATTGGATTAGTGTCGTTTTTTGGTTTAAAGAGAGAAAATTAGAAGACGAATTACACTACGATTAAACTACGACGAGTGACGTAAAACGTGAACGTAATTACGTAAAACGCGACGAAATTAAAAATTATTCAAAAGTTAAAACTAAGTCTAAAAAAATATAAATAAGAATAAAAATTCAATAAATAAGTTTTATAACCTTTTATTAATTAAATATTAAATTTTTAATGCTAATTAAAGCCCTAAAATTAAATATAATTAAGAAAAAGCCAAAATACTATTTTATCAAAGAAATATCTTACTTATATTATTTAACCACTAAAAAGTATTTTTCCTAAATTTTTTAAATTATTTTTCTAATTTTTTAATGCTAAAACCACTTTTTAAACTAAAATAATCATAAAAATTAATAAAATAATGATAAAAATAAATTTACTTTTTCAAAAATCCTATTTTACTTAACTAAACAGTAGAAAATTGAAATATTTTGAAAAAAATTACCTTTAAGCCTAATAAGACAAAACAGTTTATATAAAAAACTAATTAAACCTTAAATTAATTCTAAAAAATAATTAAATAAAGTTAAAAATGAAATTCTTTATCTAAAATGTTGATCCCAAACTTAGATCGATTTAGCTTGTGTAAACGAGATTAAATCAAGTTAAACACGCAGAGAAACTTTGTTGTATATGAAACAATTCAAGTATTATGCAAAATTAATACTCAAACAAGAACACACAAACAATATAAACCAAACTTTCACTTTGATTGATAAATCAAACTTGCATACAATGAAAGTGTAAAACGTATGAAAACTTATATTTTAACAAAACCTAAAGTCCTCCTTTTATAGACTAAGGAACCTTGTACAAGAGTCTACGTATCAGCTATTCTTGGTAAAGATAAACATAAAAAATACATTGTCGAACATATCTTTACTAGAAACATACTAGAAACATAATACATGTAGACTAATTCTTCTATCAGTGCTTGACTTCTTCCTATCAACGCTTGACTTCTACCTGTCAACGCTTGTCCTGTCAACGCTTGATTTCTTCTTAACCACGTCCAGATTGCTCTTGTCAACGTCCAAGTATATTGGCTACTTTTTATTCCCAAATATCCTCCCCTAAACTTGATATCTACTCTAGTAATCAAGTTTCTGAATAAAAACTAAGAACTAGGAGGATTCTTACAAATCTTATTATATTGGAAATAAATATATCTAATTAAATCTTTGGCCACGTAACTTGAGTAGTCTATCTCCAGCTGTGTTGTCTTCATCTTTTCCAAAACTTCTTTGGACATAGGATACTCAACATCCACAAGAAGATACTCAGAAAACTTTGTAGAACTCAAATAATACACACCAGCTGCTGAATATAGACACCATTGAAGTCCACTGATATCATCCTCAAGATCCTTCCAAACTGGATCTTCTTCATCTGGTGCACACATCCTATTGAATGTTGGCCAAATCTTTATTCCATTAACTGAAGTAGGTGCTTCAGTTTCATACTTGGCCTGCAGTAACCTCCAAAGGTCTGCCAAGTCTTCCGTATCCAAACTTGCAAACAAAGACATAAGAGTAGTAAAAGTATGTCCCTCTTTCCCATATCTTCCAATCATCCAAAACCCACTTGCATCTTCTTCATAACTAATGATAGGGTTTCTGGAATCATGAGGTAATACTTTTACCATATGTGAAGCTTCCATGGGTGAGAGCTTAATACTCTTTCTAATAACAGCTTCACTGGGATTCACTCTATCCAAATTTTGTGGAAACTCAAGTGGAACTCCCTTCTTTAATGGTCTTGGTACAATCATAGCCCTTTGGATCTCCATCTCCTCTGCAAGTTCTTCATTCCTTTCATCTGAAAGAAGTCTAATGGTGTTCATCTCTTGCACTCTTGCCCAAATAGGATAAGCCTTATATTCCAATTCATCAAAGGACAATTCCTGCAATTTCTGAAAAGTCCAACCTCCTTGATGACATCTAAGCAACATATAATAAAGCTCCCTTCTTTCTCTTTTAGATTGTGAGAAAACTTTGTTGGCCTTATACTTTAGGATTACCTAGCAATCCTTTTGAATCCTGAGAAGAATCTCCAATCTCCAAATCTGATCTGATAAAGACATATCTGGATTCTCCATTGTTAGGACCTTTGGAATAGTTATTTGTAATAGGTAGACTAGGAGGTATGTAGTTCCTCCTGGTCCTAGTAGTAGTAGGAGCAAGACGTGCTCCTGGTCTTATAGAAAGTCAAACTTTATTATTTAAGAGTATTCTGTTAGGATATGCATGAGATATGTTAGGAAAGGATATGCATATCAGTTTTACACGTTTAGGTTTAATGATGTATTAGGGTTTCCTTGTAGTATAAAAGGAACCTTAGGCAGAAGGGTTCAATACACCTTCATCAAACATTATTCTAGTTTATATTAATATTAGAAATCCTTAGAAAATGATCAAGTCGTTATAGTTATTCTGTTCTTCTTGTTCATAATATTTGTATTCCGCACTTATATTCTGTGATTTATCTAGAGTCTCTCTGTGAATAGACTTGTGATTACAGAAGTCGTTCACCGTTCCTAACAGGCTGCAAGATCCACATCTAGTGGACCCAACAAGTGGTATCAGAGCCTCGGAGAGTCTCTGTACAAGAAGAATCAATTTTTATTACTAACATCTTTGTTCAATCATGTCTGCCTCAAGTTCTACTCAAACAGGAGAAGACAACAAACCTAAAACACAGCAACCTCAGTAGATCATTTCTACGGTCTCCAACACAAATGGTAAGTTTCCTCTTCTGAAAAAGGATGAGTATGATAGCTGGGCAATGAAGATGGAATGTTGGATCACCAACACTGATCAAGATCTTTGGAAGATTATTCTGAATGGAAACAGCAAGAGGTTTACTGGAAGAGACAAGAATGGTAATATTATTCTTCTTGACCCTAAAACTCATGAAGAAATCACAGCTGTTCAGAAGGAGATCAAAGCAAAAACTATTTTGCTTCAGTCTCTTCCTGATGATCACATGGGTGACCTTTATCACCTGGATGATGCTAGAGAAATCTGGAACGGGATAAAAGCAAGGTTTGGTGGGAATGAGGAGTCAAAGAAAATGCGCAGATCCATGCTGAGAGATGAATTCACAGACTTCAAGATCTCAGAAACTGAAGGTATTCATCAAGGGTATGACAGGTTCCAAAAGATACTGAGCCAGTTGAATCAACTCAGGTCGAAACCTGACAATAGAGACATCAATGCAAGGTTTCTTAGAGCCTTACCCTACTCATGGAATCAGGTGGTAATCTCTCTCAAAGCAAAAGGTGGGCTTGACTATCTTGATTTTGATGATCTGTTTCATAAGCTCAAAACCTTTGAGCCTCATGTGAGGGGATACTCAAGTGATTCTTTTCCTACTCCTGCTAACTCTGCCTTTGTGAGTTCCATGGGATCTAGTCCCATGTCTTATGCTAGTAGCCCAAGCTATACTGTGTCTTCTTAGCATACTTCTACTCCTGAACCGAAAGCCAAGTCTGGTAGCATGGTAGAAGTTGTTCTTCACTCTTTTGTTGCTGACGTGGAACCACAACAACAACTTGCTTTTGATGACTTCAAAAAGGTTGATAAACTTGACCTGGATGAAATAGATCTCAAATGGCAGATGGCCATGCTCACTCTTCGGGTTCACAAGTTTGAGAAGAAAGCCGGTCGAAATTTAACTACAACCCAAGAGAGCCAGCAAGGTTTGATAGAAGCAATGTTAGATGCTATAACTGCCAGCAGCAAGGTCACTTTGCTAGGGAATGCCCTAACAAGAATGACCAGGAGAAGAGCAGGTATTCAGCTTTCAAGATTCAGGAGGTGAAGGATGACAAGAAGGCTTTGGTGTCTGTTGACTCTATGGTCAACTGGAGTGATCATCAGAATGCTATCCTAGAAACAGCTGGACCCTCTACTGATGTGTTTGCAATGATTGCGGGGAATCTGTCTGATGCCGAGGAAGCCGAAGAGTTTTCTCTTATAGGCATCTCACCTCAGATACAACATTGTCCTCTTGGTTGTCATGATAAATATTCAGAATTGTTGTCTCAATATAATGAATTAAATGAACAAAATGATAAGTATTTTTTAGAGGGTTAAGCATATAAGAATTCTTTAAAAACATTGGAACAACAAAAGAGGTGGCTTCAAGATACTCAACGAGAGTATGAGGATAAAATTAGAATTCTAAACATTGATTTAGAAAACACCACAAATATGCTTAAATACACTGAAAAGGTAAAAGATGACAGTATCAAGGATAAGCAAGACATGAAGGAAAAATTGGATGCTACACTTTTAAGTTTTGAAAAATGGAAAAATGCACCTAAGAATCTTTCAAAGTTATTGATAGTAGCATGTCTGGTAGGACTAAAAGAGGGTTAGGATTTGATAAATATATTGATTCAGAAGATGTGTTTGAGTTATCTTTTTCAAGTGTCTTTGATCCTGACAAGGAGGAAGAGGGAAAACCTTGCTACAATAGGTTTCAACTAGATACAGCAATGCATGCTGTCCCTCCACCTCTTACAGGAAAATTTAGGCCCACTTCTAGGCATAATGACTTGGATGGATCACAGATGCATGAGTCCTCAAGAAGTTATACTAATACTAATGACTTTGTCTCTTGTACTTTCAGTGACAAAGCCAATGACTCTGCATCATGTGGTTCAAGTGAAGAGTCGAGACCTACAAACTCCAAAACAAATGACCATGCTGCTACTAGTGCTAGGAAGAGTGAAGAGAGATTTGCTTCTACTTCAACTGTGTCTAGTTCTGGTTTATTGAGTCCTAGGAATAATGTTTCTCCTAGAGTTGTGTGTAATAAAGTTAGCAGTATGAGACAAGGTCATTTGAATAAAAGATGCTTTGTTTGTGGCAGTACAATTCATTTGACTAAAGATTGTGACTTTTATGACCAACATCTTTCTGTTTATCAAGCATATCCTGCTCCTGGTCCACCAGGAGTTGCTCCATATTCTTCTAGAAGACTAAACCCATGTGCCCAATCTTTTTCTTCTTCTAGAAGGATCTCTCCTTTAGCTTCTGATCATTGGAGAAAAAATGGCTTAATCCCTAATAGACCAACCAGCAGCTACTTTCAGAACTTTTGTCAGAATTATGCATTTAATTCAGGCCAAATGTATTTTGGGTTGGGAAATTTGGGTACTGCTGTTAAGCCCTCAACAGGTTGTTCTTGGTCAAACAATAACACCCATATGATGAATAGGCAACCTAAGAACAACAGTGGATCTCATCAATCTTCTTGGCTATCTACTAAAGATCCACAAGGCAGGCTCAAACCTGAAAAGGTTTGGGTCCTCTTAAGACACTAACTTTTGCATATATCTTTTCTTGTTGTTGTAGGTTACTCCATACCAAGATCCTACTCTAGGGATAGTTGATAGTGGATGCTCTAGGAGCATGACAGGAAATAAAAGTCTTCTATCTAACTTTGTACCATTTCAAGGCGGAAAGGTCTATTTTGGAGGTGGTGAAGGAAGGATCACTGGCAAAGGAATGATTTAGATGCCTAACCTTAACTTTGAGCAGGTCTACTATGTGGAAGCACTTCAACACTTCAACTTGATCTCTGTCTCTCAGATTTATGACAAGAAGTAGTTTGTTCTCTTTACGGATACTGATGCACTAGTGTTATCCAAAGACTTTAAACTCCCGGACGACTCACAAGTTCTACTCAGAATCCCTAGAAGACACAACCTCTATAGTATCAAGCTGAATGAAGTCAATCCTACTGGTCAACTAGCATGTTTGGTTGCTAAAGCCTCAAAAGATGAAGCCACTAAATGGCACAGAAGGATGGGACATGTGAACTTCAAGACCATTCACAAATTAGCAAATATGAACTTGGTCTCTGGTTTACCTCCCAAAACTTTCAGAAATGACATCAATTGCCTTGCTTGAAGCAAAGGCAAACATAAAGCATCCTTCAAGACCATTACTGCTCTTAGCCTTATAACTGAACCATTGCAACTGCTACACATGGATTTATTTGGTCCTACCTCCATTAGGAGCATTGACCACAAACAATACTGTCTTATGGTAACTGATGGGTATAGCAGGTTCACGTGGGTTTTCTTCTTGGCTGCTAAAAGCGAGACCTACTCAATACTCAAGGACATTATTACACTTATTGAGAATCAGTTGTCCAAAACTGTTAAAGGCATCCGATGTGATAATGGAACAGAATTCAAAAATGCAGACCTCATAGCACTTTGTAATTCTAAAGGTATCAAACGAGATTATAGTGCAGCAAGAACTCCTCAGCAGAATGGTGTTGTAGAAAGGAAGAACAGGACTCTAATAGAAGCTGCGAGAATAATGCTTGCCGATTCCAAGCTTCCAACCATGTTTTGGACAGAAGCTGTCAATACTGCAAGTTATGTCTTGAATAGAGTTTCTATTACCAATCCTCACAAGAAGACTCCCTATGAGCTACTCACATATAAAGTTCCTAGCATTGCTCATTTGAAGCCATTTGGGTGTCCTATCACCATTCTGAATACTAGTGACTATTTGGGAAAATTTGATGGCAAGGCAGATGAAGGATACATAGTGGGATATTCAGCTCATTCTCGGGCTTCTCGTGTCTACAATCTCCAAGCCAAACGAGTAATTGAAACTATTAATCTCAGGTATTTTGAGGAGAAGTCAAACATACAAGGCAAGGGTCATGAATGGTATTTTGATCTTGATTATCTTAGTGATTCATTGAGATATTTTTGTTTCAAAACTAACCATGATGCAGGTCCACAAGTGTTTGCAACTTCTAGTGCAGGTGCTCATTCTAGTTTTTTAGACTCAGATGAGGAGGATGATATTTTTGTTGTTCCTTCCTATTCCACCATAGTCTCTCCTAATGCCAATGCTACTCCTAGTGATCCTACTCGATCAGACATTTTGGACTCACAAGGAGCTCTTGACACATTGCTCAAGCAACAACAAGATGCTACTACAGCAGCTGCTCAAGGAGGTTTTGAGTTTCCTTTGCATACCTCTAGTGACAAAGCTACTCCTAGTACTCCAAATGTTACTCCTAGTGCTAGTTTAACACCTATTGGTAGTCCGGCTAGTGATCCCACTTACTCTACTAGATTCTCTGGTCCTTCTGACCTGGGAAACTATCAAAAGAAGTCTTCTACTAAGCTGGATATATTCATAAGCACCAATATATGGTATTTTCGACTCTGCTTCATATGATGATGACTTTGTTGGGGATCTTAATAACTTGGCACCAGAAATGGATGTAGCTTCTAATCAAGTTCTACAGTCGCATAAAGACCATCCTACTGCTCAAATCATTGGAGATCCTGGTTCTACTGTCAAGACTCGCAGAATGCATAAGAAAGCAACGTCTGATCATCATGCTCTTGTGAGCTATATTGAGGACCAAAAGCGTAATAATCATACGGAATTTCAACACTGTTTGTTTGCTTGTTTTCTTTTACATGTGGAACCTAGATCAGTCTCTCATGCTCTTGACGATCAAAGTTGGGTGGAGGCTATGCAGGAGGAGATGCAGCAGTTCTTGTTTAAGAATGTTTGGATCCTCGTTGACTTGCTAGATGGAAACACAACAATTGGTACCAAATGGATTCTCAAAAACAAGAAAGATGCAAGGGGTATTATGGTGAGAAATAAGGCTAGGTTGGTTGCACAAGGTCACACACAACTTGAAGGCATTGACTATACTGAAGTTTTTGCTCCTGTTGCTAGGATTGAGGCCTTCGTCTGTTTGTGGCTTTTGCTTCTTATGTTGGATTTACGGTTTTTCAGATGGATGTCAAGAGTGCATTTCTCTATGGCAAGATTGATGAGGAAGTTTATGTCACTCAACCTAAGGGCTTTGTGGATCCATTTCATCCTAAGAAAGTTTACAAGGTGGTCAGAGCTCTATATGGCCTTCATCAGGCTCCTAGAGCTTGGTATGAGCGTCTTTCCACTTTCTTGTTGAAACATGGCTATAGAAGAGGCACGGTTGACAAAACACTATTTCTTAAGAGGAATACCAAGGACATTATCCTACTTTAAGTATATGTGGACGATATTATCTTTGGTTCTACTAAGAAGGAATGGTGTGATGAGTTTGAACAACTGATGAAGGGCGAATTTTAGATGAGTGCTATGGGAGAGCTTACATTTTCCTTGGTATTCAAGTCAAGCAACAGTCGAATGGTGTGGAATCCTAAGATTCCTCGATCTTTTAATCTACTAGGAATGCATCATGTTCATATGATTAGATAATCAAAGCAGAATTAGAACACAACACATTAACAAGGTGTTTAGGCACAAAACACATGAATTACTTTAAACGGATTGTTCATTATATTAATAACAAACAACCACTAGACATGTATACATTTAATCCCACGTCTAGTGCAACACACGCTTTTAGGTTTACATTGTATATGAAAGTTATATTTAAAACCTAATACCCTTGGATCCTTTTATAGTGTAAGGATTAGGGTTTACAAGAGATAATATCAAATAAACATGTAAATCTTCTATTCAAATAAACTTATACAGAATATATCCTGCATGTTTATCTAAATAGAAGCTTCCAAAGGCTTCTTGTCTACGTTTCTGTCAATGCTTAGTTTGTACATGACAATGCTTGGGTTGTACATGACAATGCTTGAGCCATCAACCCCCGATTTGCTCTTGTCAATGCTTGATTTGCTCTTGACAAAGCTTAGACAAATGTCTTCATGTTATCTTCGTTCTTGAGTTTCTGCCACATCAAATTTTTGACCCAACAATCTTCCCCTAGTTGATGTTGGCAAAATTCTTTGTGTATCTCTTGTAAGTTGTACATCATCTTCAAATTTCTTCTCCTCAACTGTAGCATGTATGTCTTCCCCTTTTTGTCACATCAACAGGGAAGTAAACAATGTATGCAATCTTGAAGATTCTCCAAATGTAGGCTCTATGTAATGACCTTGAAGAAAAATAAATAAAATAATTTTGATGTAGAAGTAGAATAACCCAAACTTTGTATTTCTTTCACCCAATTTCTCACAAGTTGATAAACTCTTCCCCTAGTTGTCGAAACGACTAGAGAAAAATGCAACTCTTTCATTGCAAAAGGAGGCTCAGTTTATTGGTACGAACGGGAACTGAAACCAACAAAAACCGCACAACTATAAGCCAGTTGTTAGCTATAACAATATATTTAGATCCAATGATCAAGGTGTATTGCTCACCCATAAGTTTTTATTACATGGGTACTGGTAACCTTCACGACTATGAGCCAATCGTATGCTATAACAATATATTTAGTCCAATGACAAGGTGTATTGCTCACCACAATTTTTGTTACATGGGAACTGGTAACCTTCACGACTATGAGCCAGTCGTACGCTGTAACAATATATTTAGTACAGAGACAAGGTGTATTGCTCACCTAAATAAGATAAACAAATTTGTGAAAACTAACTTCAACATCAAACTTACCATAAGAATTCTTCCCCTTAATCATATACGACTTTATAAAAAATATCCGAGCCATAAATATCAATTTGATATTCTGTATAGAATCCCATGTACCTTCGTGTGTAAATACCTCCTTTTTGTGTGCTAAAAACGTACCAATTTTCTCAAACAGCAACTATTCCTTTTGTTGTCCATTATCCTTCACTGTCCAAGATATCAACACTGTGTGTTGTCCAATATCGGACAACACTTATCAGCGTTGAAAAATGTATATATCGGACAACAAGTGTCAGCGCTTCCCAACAGCGCTTAACTTATTCCTGTCAGCGCCAACTTTGTACCTGTCAACGCCTGACCATCAGCGTCTCATGCATGCCTTGTCAGCGTTACACCAACATCTATCAGCGTCACACCAACATCTTTCAGCGTCTAAATTACACATGTCAGCGGGTAATAGATCTAGGGTTTTATAAACCTTAAATCATGATTTTATGTGAAAACGATAAACTGCAGTGAACTTGACATCGAATATCTTCTTCGTGAGAGCTCAGATCGAAGATCCCTTCGGTGAGATCCTAGCCACAAGTGTCAAGAACCTACAGATCGAATTTCACGACGATCCAACGGTTAACGAAGGATAAATCGCGTTTTTACTATTACTGTTCACAGAAAACAGCATATGACCCCTGCTGACTTTGACGCTTAATAACTTTCTCTTGGGGATAGATCTCGACAATCCCTATGGTGGATATCTAGATATATGTGTTTAGAACACACACAAAAAATTTCGTGGCGATCCAATGGTTCAATAAAAAGTTATGCCTTCTAAATAATGCTGCGCACACAAAAACGTCTAGAAAAACCTATATGGATTTTTCTTTTCTTCTCAAAACACGAACACCTTGTTGGTCCTAGCATCAAGAGCCACGAGGCTCTGATACCAACTGTGGAAACCTTGGTTTCCTCGATCTTTTAAGCTACTAGGAATGCACATGTTTATATGATTAGATAATCAAAGCGGAATTAGAACACGACACATTAACAAGGTGTTTAGGCACAAAACACATGAATTACTTTAAACGGATTGTTCATTATATTAATAACAAATAACCACTAGACGTGTATACATTTAATCCCACGTCTAGTGCAACACACGCTTTTAGGTTTACATTATATATGAAAGTTATATTTAAAACCTAATACCCTTGGTTCCTTTTATAGTGTAAGGATTAGGGTTTACAAGAGATAATATCAAATAAACATGTAAATCTTCTATTCAAATAAACTTATACAGAATATATCCTGCATGTTTATCTAAATAGAAGCTTCCAAAGGCTTCTTGTCTACGTTTCTGTCAATGCTTAGTTTGTACATGACAATGCTTGGATTGTACATGACAATGCTTGAGCCATCAACCCCCGATTTGCTCTTGTCAACGCTTGATTTGCTCTTGACAACGCTTAGACAAATGTCTTCATGTTATCTTCGTTTTTGAGTTTCTACCACATAAACTTTTTGACCCAACAAATGGAATCTTCATAAGTCAAGACAAATATGTTCATGAGATCATTCGGAAGTTTGATATGGACCCTTGATAGGTGTGAAAACACCCATCCTTTGACCACTTAAATATAATAAAAACCAAGTCAAAACATGTATTTTATGTCGTAAATGTCGGAATTATGCGTGGTTTGTGTTTTTATTATGATTTAGGATCAAAATGTGAAAAGGGAAGAAAACACGGGCTTTCACGGGCTTTTATCGAGGAATACGACAAAAGACGAAGTCAAAAGATCAAGAGTGCAAAAAGAACGGAAGTCCAAGGCCTATTCTGAAGATTTATCGAAGAAAAGTCTAAAGACGGAAGTTTAATAAAGCCAAAGAACTCAAGTCTAAATAAGTGAAGAAATTATAAGAAAAGTTTAATTAATCCCGAGACAAAGTCAAAAAAGTCGAAGAACTTAAAAGACGAGAAAGAAAGAAAGAAGGAAGCAACACATGCTTAACCTCCCTAATCACTATAAATACCCTTCATTTCACCACATTTAGTTTTGTTAGCTATTTGACACATAGTTCTTCCACCTTTAATTACTTGCACTTTACTTAATTGTCATTTAACTTTTCTTGTCTTGCACCTTAATTTCTTGCCTTTTAATTCCAAGTAAGTTTAATTTTTGTTGAATCTTTTCTTTTAATCAAGTTCTTATCTTTAATATCTCATTCTTCCTTTCTTGTTTTACTTAATCTTTATGTTTATGTGCTTATTGTTTTGCTTATTTGATTAAGTGTTATGTTTTTATGTTTTTGATTGTCTTGGATTATTGATTTTTATAGCTTATTTTTGTTTATCTTTAAGTTACTTAAGTTTTTATAAAAGTTATTTTTATATAAAAGTTGTTTTCGAATATATGTTTCATTTAAGTGTTTTCAAAAGTTTTAAAGTCTAGCTTATTAGCTTTTTATTATACGTGTTTTTGGTTAAATTTATAGTTTAGTGCTTATTTAGTTAATAGATTATTCGAACTAGCTTATTACGTGTTTCTTTACAGTATTCCGATCACCGTAATCGGAAAAGAGTTTTACATTCCGATCAATAGATCGGAAAAGGGTTTTGGATTCCTATCAGCATTCCGATCTGGATTACGATTAGAGTACTTTAGGCTCATTCCGATTTGACATTCCGATCAGGGGTTTTTGTTTGGTGTTCCGATTAGGCTTTTGGTGACAGCATTCCGATTTGGGATTCCGACAACATTCCGATCATCCCAAGGTTTGTCATTCCGACCGTAACATTTCCGATTACATTCTGACGAGGGTGTTTGTTAGGTATTCCGACAGGTGAGCTATTATTCCGATTGGATTCCGATAAGGGATTCCGATCAGGGATTCCGACAGGTTTGTTTTATTTTATTTTAATACTTTGTTTTAGTTTTATTTTTAAGTTTACATTGTTTTTAAGTTTTCAAATTTTTCACGCTTCCCGAAATGTCTGTTTTTACCAAGTGTTTTTCTATTAATTTTTAGTTTAATTTTTAAAGCTTATTTTCCCGCCATTTTACTTTAGTGTTATTTTAAATTTCAGGTTTACATTTTTATTTCATTGTCAAATTTAATTTTTCGTTAAGCTTTAATTTTCGTCATTTAATTTCTGGTCAATTACGTTTAGAGTTTTTAATATTGCACCATTTAAGTTTTAATTAGTTTTAGTTTTATTTTCACGTCATTTACGTTAAAGTCTCGCACATTTTACTTTACTACAACGACAAATCTATTGTTTCCCACCAAAATACGACTGAGTCGTACTGTTAACTATTATCAATTCGAAGAGACTGGAACAACGATAACTTTTAACCCTAGCAAAAACAAACTATTAAATGGCGCCGCTGCCGGCTCTTTTCATAAAGATTAACGGTTTTCTGTGAGAGACACATTGAATTTTGGGATCCGTTCACTCGTGAACGTTATTTTTCTTGCTTAAAAATTTTCAAAAATCCATACAAATTAAAAATTGTTAAAAATCCATAAAAATAAAAAAATTTCAAAAATCCAAAAAGATTTTTATTTTTATAGTGTATATATATTGTCTATTTCTTTGGTATCTTTTTCTTTTGCTTTTGCAGGTGTATGCGTACTAGCTTCAACTTATCCAGAGCCCGAGACTCGTGAAGATTTAGATATGGCAGGTGTAAACAACCACAATAACCCACTGCACCTCAACAATATTAACAACAACAATGTTCTTCCACCACCCGATCTTCGAACGATGGAGGAGCTTTGTCAACCCACGATGAATGGACGAGGAGGACCGATTGCGCCGATGCAAATCACGGCTCCATAGTTTTCATTGAAGCATCACATGATCCAACAAGTGTAAAACACTTGTCCATTTCGCGGATTGCCGGATGATGATGCCAACAAACACCTCGACAAGTTCATTACCGTTACTCAAAGCATGAAGTTGCCCGGGGTTACTATGGATTTCCTTCGCCTTCACCTATTTCCACACACCTTATCCCACCATGCCGAAAAATGGTTTGATCGTCTTCCGAAGAATTCAATTCATACTTGGGATGAGATGACTCAACGATTTTTGTCGCGCTACTTTCCACCATCCATGGTCACGAGCCTTCGAAATCAAATTAGTGGATTTACACAAGAACCTGATGAATCACTTTTTGATGCTTGGGAACGCTATAATGTTTTGATCGATCGATGTCCAAACCACAACATGCTCCCCGTCACCTTAATTGATACTTTCTACAATGGTTTAACTTTTCGTGATCGTGATACGATTAATGCAGCCGCCGGTGGCACATTTATGAAAAGAAGACCCAAGGAGTGTAGAGAGCTTATCGAGAACATGACTACTCAGCACAAAACTTGGGGTTCATCCGCATCTTCAAGATCAAACCCGAGAGTCAATGTTTCTTCTACTTATTCAAACCCTGATATCACCAAATTAACCCGCGCAATGGTCGAAATGAGCAAAAACATGCAACTCTTGGCTACAAATCATCAACAACAAGTTAAATCGGTAGCAATTTCTTGTGAGACTTGCGGCGGTCCTCATTCATACAATGATTGTCCTTCTACTCTAGACAATCCGAAAAACGTGTATGCGGCTTATGGTAACTACTCAACGGACAGTTACCCAGCCCGACCTCAAGGTGATCGTAACTTGCTAAGTTACCGTTCTAACAACTTTATTTCACCTAGTTTTTCTCCTCAAAACCACAACCACAACCACAACAACTTCAATAGAAGCAACCAAATACCACCTCGAGATTCTAATCCTTATCACCCACCCGCTCAACAAGCCCCACCCATTAATCAAGATGTTGAAGCCTTAATGAGAACCCAAAGAGAGCAAATTAAGAATCTGCAAAGCCAAATTATCAATTTGAAAGGGGATATCACTAAGCAAGGTAATGACATTAGATCCGAGCTTCGACATGATATACAAACCTCCTTTAGCACTCAAACTAATGATTTAAAGAATATGCTGGCTAGTTTCTTACCAACCACTCAACCCTCTACTTCGGGCTCTCTACCTTCAAATACCGTCACCAACCCAAGAGCGAATGTGAGTGCTATTACTACACGTAGTGGAGCAACCTTAGTAGGACCCTCTATCCTTCCCCGGTTATTCCATCTACACCTCCTCCACCACCATTTATCCCTCCTACTCCCACGCCTAGTATTAGTTCTCCATTACCGTCTCCACCTCTTACTAAAGTACCCAAGAAGAACCCTTCACCAACCCCACCTTCCACCTTTAAACCTTCAACATCTCAACCTTTACCTGCTACACCTCCACCTTCCACCTATAAACCCAATATTCCTTATCCATCTCGCTTAGACAAGGCCAAACTGTAAACCAAGGATGACATTCAAGTGTCAAACTATTTGAAGAAGATTTTGGAAATGACCATCACCTTTAGCCTTGTTGAAGCTCTAGCACAAATGCCAAAATTTGTTAAGATGTTTAAGGAATTACATAATAAGAAGGAGAAGATGGCCGAGTTTGTTAGTACTCGATTGAATGAAAATTGTTCTGCCGTCCTTCTTAAAGAACTTCCGGAGAAACTTGGAGATCCCGGTCGTTTTGTGCTACCATGCACTTTTCACCAAACCGAAGAATTTACTGACTTAGCCGATCTCGGGGCAAGTATAAATCTGATGCCTTTAAGTGTTTGGAAAAAGTTATCATTACCCGATCTTACTCCAACGAAGATGACTCTTGAGCTTGCAAATCGCACTCTCGCATACCCTCTTGGTATTGCCGAAGATGTGTTCATTAAAGTTGGCACCTTCACTTTTCCGGTCGACTTTGTTGTTGTTGATTATGAAATGGACCCTCGTATTCCGTTAATACTTGGTCGACCATTCTTGAGAACCGGAAAAGCATTAGTCGATGTTGCTGAAGGTGAGTTAATTTTAAGGGTCGGGAATGATGCACAAGTGTTTAAAATGGGGAAGATCACAAACAAATCAAATGGAAGAGAATCAGCGAATATGATTAATGTGCTTGATGATTTTGTCATCTACAACAATCCTCTATTCGATTCTTGCTATGATAATCCACTGTTCCAAGATGATGTGGATGATTCTCTATCCAATTCTGATCCTCCACCAATTTATGATTCTCTACCGATCTTTGATGCTTATGATGACGATTCTAGTTCCAATGGAGATGATTATGATGATTTTACTTCTGAGTATCCAGACATGCCCACTTATGATGATTTTGATGAGGCCGATACTCTCTCGAGTGATTCTTCACATGATGAAGATCCTCCGCCAACAATGCTTGATCCTACTTTGGATGACTACTCATTTGAGGAAGACTTTGCTACTTTTCTCAACACTTACTTCCCAAATGAGAGTGATGCTCCTCCTTTGGACTTTGATGATTATGGTCTATATCCTTCTTTTGATATGAAGAAACCCATTTCAAAGGAGAAGAAGCCGGACGACACCGATATCCGTAGCACCTATGTCTTGACACCTCTATATCCACCTTCTGAGGATGAGATTGTGAGATTTATGAGCGGATCTTCTTCAAGTTCTACTGAGCCCGAGTGTTATTTTCCCCTAAAGGGAAAGGTGTTCGACCCCGGTATTGAACTTTTCAAGCCATCTCAGTATCCATCTGATGAAATAAAAGGAAACACTTTTGGAACTTATGGAGATATGCTTGCACCTCCGCACACTTTCTACCACCGTGCTCCATCTTTGCTTAAGGGAACCTTGCCTACTCTTCTTTGGTTTGCCTTGTTCACCTTAAGCTTGTGCTATTTGACGGACGAAAACCATGTCTTTGATCCTGGTGGATGTGTTTCAAGCTTCTTCCTATGCTAATCATGTGACACCCCCAAATCAGGTTTGCAGCGAAATAGTAGTTGGGTGTCACGTTGCGGATCACAGAACAAATGACATACAAAACATTGATCATAATTACATGATTTAAAATACAATTGATATAAATATGGTTTTAGTACAATAAGTTGAAATGTTAAATATCAGTTGTTACAAATATCCCAGTGAAAACAGACCCTCAATTATTATGATGCTCCTATATGATGCTCAGTCCATGCTCAAATAATCCAGCTTAATTTCCTGAGAAAAACATGCTTAAAACAGTCAACATAAAGTTGGTGAATTCATAGAGTTTTGTAAAATCATAGTTCAGGACTGTAAATTGTCCTACATAGTGTTGCACAGAGTTTGATATAAAAATCAAGTGTAGGATCTCAAATATCCCATATAGTATTTCATAAGGTTTGATAAAAATCAAGTTCAAATATATCAGTATATTCCGTGTATTAATGTAGCAAATAATAAAAGGTCAATTTTAGAACCACAAACATCACAAACATAGTATCGCACAAAGCCAAATACTATACGGTAATTACATTCCCATATTGCCCGAAACTAAGACTTGACAGTTAAGTCCTCGACAAATGAGGACCCTTCGCCTTATTAAAAGGCACCCAATAATAATAAGTTCTGACATGTGAAACATCTGTTGTCCTGGCCGAGGTACAGCGAGCATGACTCACCCAGATGGGGATTAATAAGTGTGAAAACACTTATCCTTTTTACCACTTATTTCCAATAATAACAAGACCAAAACGTGTGATTTATGCCGTAAAAGTCGGAATTATGCGTGGTTTGTGTTTTTATTGTGTTTTAGGACCAAAATATGAAAAAGGAAGAAAACACGGGTTTTCACGGGCTTTTATCGAAGAAAACGGGAAAAGACGAAGTCAAAAGATCAAGAGTGCAAAAAGAACGGAAGTCCAAGGCCTATTCTGAAGATTTATCGAAGAAAAAAAGTCTAAAGGCGGAAGTTTAACGAAGTCGAAGAACTTAAGTCTAATAGAAGAAGAAAATTAAAAGACAAGTTCAAATCCCGAGACTACAAAGACGAAGAATTAAAGTCGAGACGAGGAAAAAAAGAAAGAAGAAAGCACCACACATGCCTCCCACTTCCCTATAAATACCCTCCTAATCACATTAGGAGGGGGTTAGCTAGTTTTTATTTTTAAGTTTTCTTTCTAGTTTTTAGAGAGAGAAAGTTCTAAACTTTCTCTCACTAAGCTTTTCATTTTTCCTTTCTTTCAAGCTTTCATTAATCTTTGTATTTGGATTCCTTTAATCAATTTCAAGTTAAGTTTTGTGTTCTTTAATCTCATTCTACATTTCTTGGCTTATTTGAATTTTTGATCCGAAATCTTTCCTTTGATCCGAATCTTCCATATTTCGTGAGTGAAGTTGAGATTGTATGGTTAGAAGATTTATTCCCTTGTTCCTACATAAGCTTTCGTGTATTAGTTATAAGCTCTCAATGCTTATTGGCTAGTTACAAGTCTTAGCTTATTGGTTTTCGGATTTTGCAAAAGGTTTTAGTAAGTTTAAAGTTCATTCCATAAAGTTTTGATCTTTCATGTTTTAGAAGTCATTAAATTTAAGCTTTTTGAATTGTTTAAGATCCGGTTAGAATAGCTTATTTCATTTGCTTATTGAGTTTCACTCTTGCCACCAATTTCGGAAACTGTTGCCTTCCATCGCAATTCAAGGGACTTTGTACACATTCCGACGGGACTCTACCCATTCCGATAGGTTCTTGGTTTAGGTCGCAATAACCCAATAGGGTTCTACTTTGCGATCGGGTTGGTTTTTCCCCTTATTCCGATTTGGGATTGCGATCGCATATTACGATCGCATATTCCGATGGGTCTTAAGGTCTTTGTTAAGACGAAGTGCTGCCCATTTTTCGAAAGGAACATTGCGACAGCATCATTCCGATAGATTCACATTGCGACTGTAGAATTCACAACATTCCGATGGTAGTAAGTTTAACATTCCGATGGAACCTTGTTTGATATTCCGATGGCTACCATTTGGTGTATTCCGATGGACATGAATTGTTTTATTCCGATTAACTACGATTTTACGTTTTAAAGGTTTTCAAAGTTTTAAGTTTCAAGCATTAACTTTAAGTTTAGTTTTGTCAAAACTTCTACTTTACTCAACGACACTTTCATTACTTGCTTTTAAGTTATAGTTTAAATTAGACAAACAAACCAAACCATTCTCTTGATTCACCAAAAGACGATTGAGTCACACTTTAGACCGGTTCTCAATTCGAAAGGATTCGGACGATAAAGATTCTATACTAGGCCTAAAAACCAAGTATTAAATGGCACCGCTGCCGGCTCTTTTCGTTACGATTAACGTTTTTTAGTGAGAGACGCATTGAATTTTGGGATCCGTTCTTTGAACGTTATTTTCCTTGCTTTAAAAATTTTCAAAAAATCCTAAAAAATATAAAACTCTTCAAAAATACAAAAGCATTTGAAAAAGCATCAAGAGCAATTCTTTTCAAAAGGTTTTGCACCAAAAAGATTATATAGATATATTCTTTGTGTATATTTTTCTTTTGCAGGTGTATGCGTACTAGATCTTCGAACTATTCTGAGCCCGAGACTCGTGAAGATTTAGATATGGCTGGTGTTAATAACAACAATAATCACCCACCTCAACCCAATTTGAATAATAACAATAACAACAACAATGTCCTCCTACCTGATTTACGAACCATGGAGGAATTGTGCCAACCCACCATGAACGGACGCGGAGGCCCGATTGCGCCAATGCACGTCACGGCTCAGGAGTTCTCGTTGAAGCATCACATGATCCAGCAAGTGCAAACTAACCCATTTCATGGAATTCCGGATGATGATGCCAACAAACACCTTGACAAATTCATTACCATAACCCAAAGCATGAAGTGCTCCGGTGTTTCTATGTATGACCTTCGCCTTCAACTCTTTCCCCACTCGCTTTCACACCATGCCGAAAAATGGTTTGACCGTCTTCCTAAGAATTCTATTCATACGTGGAATGACATGACTCAACGCTTTTTATCGCGCTACTTTCCCCCATCCATGGTCACTAGCCTTCGTAACCAAATCAGTGGATTCATGCAAGAGAATGATGAATCGCTCTTTGATGCTTGGGAACGATACAATGATTTGATCGACCGCTGTCCAAATCACAATATGCTCCCCGTCACTCTCATTGACACCTTCTACAATGGTCTTACTTTTCGTGATCGTGACACGATTAATGCCGCCGCCGGTGGTACCTTTATGAAAAGGAGACCGGAGGAGTGTCGAGAGTTGATTGAAAACATGACTACTCACCACAAGAATTGGGATTCATCTGCATCCTCAAGATCTAATCAGAGAGTCAATGTTTCTTCTACTACTTCCAATCCTGATATATCCGAACTTACCCGACAAATCGCGATGATGCATAAAGATTTCATGTCCATAGCCACAAACAACTTTCAACAAGCTAAAGCCGTTGCTATTTCTTGTGACACATGTGGTGGTCCTCATTCTTACAATGATTGTCCTTCTACCCAAGGCAATTTTTCTGAAAACGTTAACGCGGCTTACGGCACTTATCCCACGGGAGGATATCAAGCCCGTCCTCAAGGAGACCGTGGCTTGCTAAGTTATCGTTCTACCAATTATCTTGCTCCTCCCGGTTTCCCTCCTGCAAACCAAAACCAACAACAAAGCGATAACCGAAACAACCAATCCCAACCTCGTGCTCAAAATCAATATCAATCCCAAAGAAACCCATACCCAACTCAAGGAAATTCTCAAGCTTACCAAGCTCCACCTCTCAATCAACCGATGGCAGTAAACCAAGATGTCGAGACGTTCATGAAGACTAATCGTGAGATGGTGACGAATCTTCAGAGTCAATTTGTCAACTTGAAGAATGACATGGTGAAACAAGGGAGCGATATTCGAGCCGAGCTAAGGAATGATATGGCCAAACACAGCAATGAAATTAATGCAAACATGCAAAACTCTTTTAATAATCAAGCGGTTCACCTTCGTGATATGATTGGTTCGCTCATCCAAGGTAATCAACCCTCTTCTTCGGGTACTCTTCCGAGTAATACCATTGCAAATCCAAGAGGGGAGATGAAAGCAATCACCACTCGTAGTGGAAAAGGTTATATGGAACCCGAGCTTCCTACACCTCCACCCGTGATTGTGAACAAGGAAAAAGAGCAACTTTCCCCACCTCCTTCACCTTCTATCCCCATTTCCCCACCACCCGTGGTTGTGAGCGATCCTATTCCCTTAAAGCCTTCTTTTTCATCCAATATACCTTATCCTTCAAGGTTGAGGAAAGAGAAGCAAAAGAGCAAGGATGATATTCAGGTTTCAAACTTTCTAAAAATGTTTAAACAATTGAATTTTAACATGTCCTTTGCCGAGGCTCTCGCTCACATGCCCAAGTACGCTAAGATGTTTAAAGATCTTCTAAGTGATAAGGAGAAGCTTCTTGACATCGCTCAGACCCAACTTAATGAGAACTGCTCCGCAGTGCTCTTAAGGAAATTGCCCACCAAACTTGGTGATCCGGGTCGCTTCTTGATTCCTTGAAACTTCCCGGGAGTAGAGAATTGCATGGCCCTAGCCGATCTAGGTGCCAATATAAACTTAATGCCTTTAAGTGTTTGGAAGCAATTATCTCTCCCCGAGCTAGTCCCCACCAAAATGACTTTGGAATTAGCCAACCGTACGGTTGCTTATCCAGTGGGATAGCCGAAGATGTCTTTGTTGGCGTTGACAAATTCACCTTCCCGACGGATTTTGTTGTCGTTGATTACGAGATGGACCCTCGTGTTCCATTAATCGTCGGACGTCCATTCCTGAGGACCGGTCGCACTCTCATTGATGTAGCCGCGGGCGAAATAATCATGAGAGTTGGTGACGATAAAATTGTCTTCAACATGGGTAAGATTTCTAAGCAACCTTATTCATATGAGAGTGTTAATGCTATTGATGTTCTCGATGAGGCTTGTGAAGAACATTTTCATGATGCTTGCAAAAGTACTCTTTCTTCTCTACCCAATGTTGAGACCGTTGCCTCAATTGCTCCAGCATTGACTCCTTTTGGAGAAAGTGACTTGGATGATTTCAAAGCTAGCTTGGGTCCTCTTGATATTAAGTATGATAATTTGTCCACCAATTGGGATGAAGACATTCGTACTATTGAGAGACTTCTCAATGAGGACCCGTTGTCTCCTTCTTCTCCTAAAGAGGTGACTAATGATGATCCATCGTTAGTTTCACCATCTATTGAGAATCCTCCCACTCTTGAGCTTAAGGACCTACCTCCTCATCTTGAGTACGTTTTCCTGGAAGACAACGAGAAGTTACCGGTCATCATCGCAAAGGATCTGAAAGAAGACAAAAAAGCCCGACTTGTCGCCGTGTTGAAGAAGCATAAAAGAGCTATCGCTTGGAAAATCTCCGACATCCGTGGAATTGATCCTCACTTCTGCACACATAAAATTCTCATGGAGGACGACTTTAAGCCCACAATTCAAAGCCAACGAAGGGTGAATCCTAAAATCCATGAAGTCATCAAAAAAGAGGTTATCAAACTTCTTGATGCGGGTATGATTTACCCTATTTCGGATTCACCATGGGTTAGTCCAGTCCATTGTGTGCCTAAGAAGGGCGGTATCACCGTTTTGCCCAATGCAAACAACGAGTTGATTCCTACCCGTCTCGTTACTGGGTGGAGAGTTTGTATAGACTATCGCATACTCAATGATGCCACGAGAAAGGATCATTTCCCTCTACCTTTTATGGACCAAATGCTTGAACGTTTAGCGGGTAATGAATATTACTGCTTTCTTGATGGTTTCTCGGGTTATTTTCAAATACCCATCGATCCCCAAGATCAAGAGAAGACAACATTCACTTGTCCCTATGGCACCTTTGCTTATAAAAGAATGCCTTTTGGCTTATGCAATGCCCCCGGGACTTTCCAAAGGTGCATGTTGGCTATCTTCCATGACATGGTTGAACAAACCATGGAAGTCTTCATGGATGATTTCTCGGTCTTCAGGGATTCCTTCTCTTCTTGCCTTGCCAATTTGGAACGTATGCTTAAGCGGTGCGAAGACACTCGCCTTGTTCTCAAGTGGGAAAAATGCCATTTTATGGTAAAAGAAGGCATTGTGCTAGGACATAAAATCTCTAAAGCCGGTCTTGAAGTTGACCGTGCTAAAGTAGATGTCATAGCCAAATTACCTCCACCTTCAACCGTGAAGGGTGTGAGAAGTTTTTTGGGTCATGCGGGTTTTTATCGTCGATTCATTCAGGATTTCTCTAAAATCGCTTGCTCGATGACCCACCTCTTGGAAAAAGATACTCCGTTTATCTTTTCTAAAGAGTGTCTCGAAGCCTTCAATCTTCTCAAGGATAAGCTAACTAAGGCACCGGTCTTGGTTACCCCTAATTGGGAGCTGCCTTTTGAATTGATGTGCGATGCTAGCGACTTTGCTATTGGTGCGGTTTTGGGCCAACGAGTGAATAAACACTTCCAACCAATCCAATACGCTAGCAAAACAATGACGGGGGCTCAATTGCATTATACGACAACCGAAAAAGAGCTTTTAGCTGTTGTCTATGCTTTTGAGAAATTTCGGCCCTATCTTGTTTTATCCCCCACCATCGTATACACGGACCATTCTGCGTTGAAGTACTTTATGACAAAGCATGATTCTAAGCCAAGACTTCTTCGCTGGGTTTTGCTCCTTCAAGAATTCAACATTGAAATTCGTGACAAGAAGGGAGCCGAAAACCTAGCCGCGGATCATCTGAGTCGACTTGAGGATCCATATCAGGGGGATCATCCGAACAAAGAGATCAATGACTCTTTCCCCCTTGAGACCTTAATGTCTATAAACCTCAATCTTGATGACACCCCGTGGTTTGCGGACATTGCAAACTACTTAGCGGGTGGTATTCTCATCAAAGGGTTAACATCCCAACAAAAGAAGAAGTTCTTGAATGATGTTAAGACTTACTTTTGGGATGACCCTTATCTATTCAAACAGTGTGCTGATCTGATTATTCGTCGATGTGTTGACGGACCGGCAGCTTTTGACATCCTCCAAGCTTGCCACAAAGGACCCACCGGTGGTCACTTTGGTCCCAACTACACCGCTAAGAAAGTGTTTGATTCTGGATTCTATTGGCCAACCATTTATCGTGACGCTCACGAAATGGTTAAGCATTGTGATGCTTGCCAACGTCAAGGCAAGATCACACATAAGGATGAGATGCCTCAAAATTTTATACAGGAATGTGAAATCTTTGATGTATGGGGCATCGACTTTATGGGGCCATTTCCATCATCCCAAGGGAACAAGTACATCCTCGTCGCCGTCGACTACGTTTCTAAATGGGTTGAAGCTAAGGCTCTTCCTACGAATGATGCGAGGGTGGTTGTGAACTTTTTGAAGCAGCTTTTTGCTCGATTTGGCGTTCCTCGTGCTATCATCAATGACCGCGGGACTCATTTTTGCAACGATCAATTTGCATGAGTCATGGCTAAGTATGGTGTCAATCACCGTCTTTCCACCGCCTATCATCCCCAAACCAATGGGCAAGTCGAGATTTCCAACTGTGGCTTGAAGAGAATTTTGGAGCGTACTGTGGGAGAGCATCGTGCCGCGTGGGCCGATAAGTTAGATGATGCTCTGTGGGCTTTCCGTACTGCTTACAAGACCCCGATCAGTTGTACACCTTATCGTCTTGTGTACGGGAAAGCCTGCCACCTCCCTATCGAGCTGGAACACAAGGCGCACTGGGCCTTGAAGTGGGCTAACTTCGACATCAACAAAGCCGGTGATCATCGCAAGATTCAACTCAACGAGCTAAATGAACTGAGGAATGAAGCTTATGAGAACTCGCTGATCTACAAGGAGAAGACGAAGATCATTCATGACGCTAAAATCAAGAACCGAGAGTTCCACGTTGGTGATCAAGTCTTACTCTTTAACTCTCGGTTGAAGATCTTCTCTGGCAAGTTGAAGAGCCGCTGGTCTGGTCCATTCACCGTCACCAAAGTCTTTCCTTATGGGACCATTGAGCTTTCTCAGCCGAATGGACCCAACTTCAAGGTGAATGGCCAGCGTCTGAAGCTGTATTTTGGTGAGGACATCTCTCATGAGATGATTCCATCCCTCACCACGTTCCCCATGAACTAAATTGGGTCGAGTCAAGCTCGTGACTCGGTGACCAAAAACAAGCGCTTCTCAGGAGGCAACCCGTGATCTATCCTTTACTGCTTTCATAATAAGTGTAGGGGGAGCCCCGTATGTGTTTGTTGTCTTGTTTCTTGTGCTGTGCAGGGATTAAAGCTTCAAAGATCCATCTTGATGACTTTTGACGAACCGTGATACCGTGTTCCCATCTTCCCGGTTCTATCCTAAACTCTTATGATTCAATATTTCATATTTTTTATATGTTCACATTGAATTCACTTTAGTTGTCCTTTCCTTAGCAAGATTTAAACAAAGTGCACAATGTCCTAAGTGTAGGGGAGTTTACTCCCACATGCTTAAACATTGAGGACGATGTTTATCTCAAGTGTAGGGGGGACTTCTATCGAAGTAAGTGGTCTTTTCCATGAATTTGCCCTCATTTTAACCAGAAAATTTGATTTTTTGACTTTTTTCAAAATTTTTAATCTATTTTGGCCTAGTTGTATAGTTGTATTTTCCTTTGTTATGTTTATTTTCTTTCCATTGCTAGAATAGTTTTTCAATAAAGTGGTTTTAGATTTTTCTTAGTCGTGAACATTTTGTCTCAACCCGAGTTTACTTACCTAAGTTTACTCTAGCTAGTATCCTTAACGTGTTTAAGTCAAGTTTTGCTAGGCTTTTATATAGGGAGCTATAAAACGCGAAAGTCTTAACTCTCACGGGTTAAGAACAAGAACTTTTCGCAAGTTCCTATAATTGATCCTAGAGAGTCGTTTATCAAGGGAACTTTAAAACGCGATTTCTAAACTTGAAAAAGTCTAAGAATTTGCAAGATCCTATAGACGATTCGAAAACCCAAAACTTTGATTTAATAGGCTAAGCATCCACGAGTCTCATTCCTTGAGATTTTGAACTGTGGAGAACGAGAGATGATAGAGTCAATTATAAGTTTGGTATTCTTTCGTGAATTTATGTGAGTTAATTATAAGCCTATTCTCCCTCCGCTTGTTAATAAATTTATCTACAATAAATAAGGTTGTACGATTTAAAAGGTTACTTAGCTTCTAGCCCCAAATCGTTTAAAAGTTGCTCGGTACGGATTAGAGTTCATAGCCAAGGCATAACTTATTGAAGCGGGAAGCGAAGATTGGCGAGTCCGAAAAGGCCCTAACAAGGCATGAGGGCTACATTTTGTTGCTAAAGATCCAAAAGTGATGTGAAGAATCATTTATCGAAAATCAATATGAAGGATCGAGACACACGACGAAAAGCAAGAACTCCCCAAAAGTCATGGAGAAGTCTATCCGAAAAGACCCTAACAAGGTATGAGGATAAATAGATCCAAGTCCTAAAAGGAGGCGGATCGTTGTATATCAAAGTCCAAAATAAAGATTGGAGAAAAATGAAGAAGTCGTGGTCTAAAGATGAAGAATCTCTCAAAACTTCAAGTGAAGAAATTCCTATTATGAAGAGAAGACCATTATTTCAAGAACGTCTCTCAAAGATTCGAAGTATGAAGTCGCTGCCAAATATCGGTCCGAGAAAGGTCTCAAATCGTGAAGCGAGTTATGCCAAGATATGAACTTTATGAGGTCCCGAGAAGCAGTTTTAAAAGATTTGGTCCTTTAGCTAACTATTGATTAAATCGTTCACCTTATTTTCGGATTAAATAACTATCGAAATAAGTCAAACAATGCATCTTCGTGATCATTCAAGACAAAAATAAAATATAAGAGATACACCTAGGAATAAGGGAGTCTAAGTGAATAATTGGCCCACATGAGTTCATGTTAGTTTGCTAACTTATAATAACAATGATCTCGTTTTAAGCTTGGTATGGAGAACGTGAAACTTGAGGATGATAAACGTTCATGGCTGCCAAAACCCAATGTAAGTTTTTAATTTCTTTACTTGTTTCTATCTTTTTATGTTTAGTATTTAATAAAGGCCAAGGTGGGTTATTTATGATGGAGAATGTAAACCGTGCTTTAAAATTAATGCATTGCATGAGGGCATTGCAATGGTCAAGTGTAGGGGATTTAATAAGAGTGAAAACACTTATCCTTTTTACCACTTATTTCTAATAATAACAAGACCAAAACGTGTGATTTATGCCGTAAAAGTCGGAATTATGCGTGGTTTGTGTTTTTATTGTGTTTTAGGACCAAAATATGAAAAAGGAAGAAAACACGGGTTTTCACGGGCTTTTATCGAAGAAAACGGGAAAAGACAAAGTCAAAAGATCAAGAGTGCAAAAAGAACGGAAGTCCAAGGCCTATTCTGAAGATTTATCGAAGAAAAAAAGTCTAAAGGCGAAAGTTTAACGAAGTCGAAGAACTTAAATCTAATAGAAGAAGAAAATTAAAAGACAAGTTCAAATCCCGAGACTACAAAGACGAAGAATTAAAGTCGAGACGAGAAAAAAAAAGAAAGAAGAAAGCACCACACATGCCTCCCACTTCCCTATAAATACCCTCCTAATCACATTAGGAGGGGGTTAGCTAGTTTTTATTTTTAAGTTTTCTTTCTAGTTTTTAGAGAGAGAAAGTTCTAAACTTTCTCTCACTAAGCTTTTCATTTTTCCTTTCTTTCAAGCTTTCATTAATCTTTGTATTTGGATTCCTTTAATCAATTTCAAGTTAAGTTTTGTGTTCTTTAATCTCATTCTACATTTCTTGGCTTATTTGAATTTTTGATCGGAAATATTTCCTTTGATCCGAATCTTCCATATTTCGTGAGTGAAGTTGAGATTGTATGGTTAGAAGATTTATTCCCTTTTTCCTACATAAGCTTTCGTGTATTAGTTATAAGCTCTCAATGCTTATTGGCTAGTTACAAGTCTTAGCTTATTGGTTTTCGGATTTTGCAAAAGGTTTAAGTTTAAAGTTCATTCCATAAAGTTTTGATCTTTCTTGTTTTCGAAGTCATTAAATTTAAGCTTTTTGAATTGTTTAAGATCCGGTTAGAATAGCTTATTTCATTTGCTTATTGAGTTTCACTCTTGCCACCAATTTCGGAAACTGTTGCCTTCCATCGCAATTCAAGGGACTTTGTACACATTCCGACGGGACTCTACCCAGTCCGATAGGTTCTTGGTTTAGGTCGCAATAACCCAATAGGGTTCTACTTTGCGATCGGGTTGGTTTTTCCCCTTATTCCGATCTGGGATTGCGATTGCATATTGCGATCGCATATTCCGACGGGTCTTAAGGTCTTTGTTAAGACGAAGTGCTGCCCATTTTTCGAAAGGAACATTGCGACAGCATCATTCCGATAGATTCACATTGCGACTGTAGAATTCACAACATTCCGATGGTAGTAAGTTTAACATTCCGATGGACCCTTGTTTGATATTCTGATGGCTAACATTTGGTGTATTCCGATGGACATGAATTGTTTTATTCCGATTAACTACGATTTTACGTTTTAAAGGTTTTCAAAGTTTTAAGTTTCAAGCATTAACTTTAAGTTTAGTTTTGTCAAAACTTCTACTTTACTCAACGAAACTTTCATTACTTGCTTTTAAGTTATAGTTTAAATTAGACAAATAAACCAAACCATTCTCTTGATTCACCAAAAGACGATTGAGTCACACTTTAGACAGGTTCTCAATTCGAAAGGATTCGGACGATAAAGATTCTATACTAGGCCTAAAAACCAAGTATTAGGGATGGTCAATCCCAAATAGATCTATTTATAACATTCAGGTAATTCAAAAATTCTAACAGTTTCAGATGCACAGGTCATGCGGGTTCATCTATAATAGGCAAATGTAATTAAGGGTAACAGTTCAGTTTGCGTTTCCTCGATCAACAGTTTATTAAGTATAAGTGTGGGGTCACGCTCTCACGATATAAAAACCATATAGTCAAAACAAGTTATATCATGTCTCCCCCTCGCGGGTTAGTAAAACATACATAGTAGTGAAAGGCAAGGCTATGAACTCACTTGTATAATACAGCTCGAGGATGATCAAGTATTCAAGTCATAGTGCACACAGTACATTAATACCTAAGTAATTGAGTAAGTCTCATAATATGCACAAATATTACATGTATGCAGTTTAACTACTCATATGTTCGTTCACGTTATTAATAGGTCACAATATATTAAATTATTTATATATACTGTTATGACAAAGGTTATATGTGCGTGTTGTGCGTTTACTGTTTACGCGTACCCTCGATGGTTAAAAAATATACATATTTTTGTAGTCTTTGATGATAAATAAATTATTAAATTTATTTAATAATTTATAAGGTTCCAAAATAATTAGTTAAAGTTTATTTGTTAATAACCTCGACTTAAAATACGTTTCCCATTAGTAAAATATACTATCTTTTCCAAAAAGCTGTTAAAATTGTCTCTCGTACACCAACAGTAGCTATACAAGCCAACAGTGGGTAAGTTTAAGGAAAACAGTGGGTAAAATAAGAAAGCAGTGGGTAAAATAAGCTGTTGGTGGCAACAGTGGTTAGGTTTAAGGAAGACAGGGGTAATATTAGACTAACAGTGGCAGTTTTAAAGCTAACGGTGGTAAGTTTTAGATAACAATGGTAGATCTATAACTAACGGTGGTAACTTAAGGTTATTGGTGGAAGATCTAAGGCTAACAGTGGGAATATATGAACTAACGGTGGCAATAAAACCTTAGGTTGAATTTCTGTCCAAAGCCGAGACACACCTCTAACGCTACTATTCAGCAATCTCACGTTCCTCCGTCATCATCAGCAACCCCAAACACACCCTTAATCCTGCTTTTATCCCAGACAGCCCCTTATCCTGCAGCTAATCTGCAGATCCAAACAGTCCCCAACTGATGCTACCAATCAGCAGATCCGAACAGTCCCGATGCGACTACTACTGAACCAAACGCACCTTCTGCTGATACTCAGCGAACTAAACGCACCCTTATGGCTGTTCTACAGTCCCAAACACTCCCCTTGCTGCTGCTAATAAACAGATCCAAACAGCCCCATTTTCTGGCAGTTAACAACAATTCCAAACACCCCTTCTACTAGCCTAAATCGCAGCCTTCTACTGCTGCTGTCATGACCAAACGCATCCTGCTGTTTGGAAACTAAACACACGTGCTGGTGTGTTGACGAGGATCTATTGTGGGGTCAAGGAGGTTGATGGCTGGGAAATACGATGGTAATTTTTGGTGGCTGTGTGGTTAAGACCACAACAACAACGTCCTGATGGTGACAAAATCGAGACGATAATGGTGGTTGGTGGCCGAACTCTACAACTGTGGTGATGGTGTTCGATGTATCTGCTGGTGGTGATAAAAGGACGGACCTGGTGGTGTTTTCCATGGTGAAATGATGATGGAATGATGCTGGGTGGAGAGGCTGCTGGTGGCAGCCTTTGTGGCGTGGGTGGTAGTAGCACGACGGCTGTTATGATGGTTATGATGTGATTCTGACGGCTGTAGGTGATGATGACAGATTGAGGTGGTGATTCGGATAAGGAATAACATAGATCTACTTGATCTATAAAATTGAAGGTGGCGGCGGCAGTTTTATTTGTGGCCGGAATTTCTCACCGGAAAAATGACAACTACCAAAAGGGGGAGGAGAGTGTGTGTGTTTTAGGTTTAGGGTTAGGGTTTGATAGATAAAGAAAGAAATGTTATAAGTTTCTTATTTATAGCACAAGAAATGTGTAGAGTGGGTATAGTTGAGGGTCAAAAATGTAAGTATTTCCCTAAGCTTTTCTTTTATTTGTTAACGCGGTTCGAGACTCGATCGAGATTGATAGATTCGATTTGTTTTATGAAATTTGTTCCGTTGTTTGTAAAATGATTTCTCTAATAAATTAAAGTATTTATACGACCTTTATTTATGAATAATGTGTTTGTTCATTTAAATGACGAATATTTATCGATTGTCATATAAGTATATCGTTTTAATAAAAATAACTTCTCATTAAATTTCTTCGTACATTTTTACAATGAAATATTATACGATTTAATTAATCGTTTTATCAAAATACTTTTGAATCATAAAATATAAATTTAATTATGAGTGTAGTAATAAGTTGTATTTTAAGTATGACGATATGTATTATAGTGAGTTAAGATACTCCACTATTTTTATACTAAAATGATGATTTTTGTACGAGTTAAGTCTTGTGAGGATATATTGTAAAGGTGGTTCGTTAAAATATTACATGATGAGCGATAATAATAATGAAGCCGGTGACGTGTCAAAAGCCCAAATTTTGGGGTTTTACAGCACCTACCCGTTATTTTAGCTTTGTCCTCAAAGCTTAAGATGAAGTTACTCGTCCAGGGAACAAGTAAGGACACTTTTTCTTGAACGTGTAATCTTGTGAACTCATGTTTAGACTAATAGGTGATATTTTAGAAGGTAGTTATTGATCGTATGCTTCCGATGAGTACATTCTAATAAACAAAGTAACTTGTCTTTTATGTTTTGATAATTTACACATTTGGTCCTTCAATTTTTGTAATGTGACCCTTAGGGCACAATTAGTTTTTCAATGAAAATAACTTAGGGCTCAAAATAAGTTTCAAAAGTGGCAAAATCAACCTCTAGGGTTTTTAATCCGTGTTAAATCAACTAGGGATTCTTTCAAGTTTGTTAATGTCTACGTTTAGCCCTTAAAGTTTTAAAACTTTCGTCTCAATATTCTAGGGTTTATAATATGTTTCATAAAGGGCAAAATAAGTCCCCAATAGCTCTAAAATTCAAGTTTAGCCCAAAAGAATTAGTAAAAGGTTCATTAAATCATATTTAAGTTCTAATAAGTTTACAAAGTGGATAAAATAGGACAAGTTCGTTTTAAGTCTAGGTTTTTATTTAAGTGGGCTTCCCGATATACTTCTAGCCTGTGGAGAGCAAACATTAGTTTGACTCCAAAGCTTCACTCAGTGAAATGGCTAAGATTATTGTTGATAGTGATTGGGTAGGAAGTTGTAAAGAATCTGCTTCATTTGTGGCTGAGCTGGGGCATAAGTTGCATAGAGAAGAAGTACTTCAAATGATGGAAATCAAAGAAGAGACCAAGAATAAAGAAGTGTGCATCCCTGGTGAGATGCTCAAAGGGTCATGCATCTACTGTTGGTGGTTCAAAATTTGCACAAATTTCGACTTCTAAAAGGAGGAAGTCATTCATTTCAAGGATTGTTAGACAATGGTATTGTCGAACTAATTGGATCCGAAGAGGAAGAAGATTGTCCTAAAGTATGGGACATCAATTATCTCTTTCTGGAGGGTGACAAACATAACCCTACAAAATACACCCATTGTGAGTTGGGCATGTCTTTTATGCTTGGGTTTGTTTTCCTCATGGATTTGAGAAATGCGAGCTTAGAAGATAAGGCATCCTCTTACCCAGTATTTCTGGGCTTCGATACTAGAAATGACACTAAGTCTAGTGTCGATAAGGTCTGTGTTACCGTCGCCTCGAATGATCGAGGTTTCATTTCCTCATGGCAGATGAACCAGCTTTATTTTCTATGACACCCCAAAGGGGTAAAATGAAACGGAAGTGGGCACCCCAAAAATAGGGTCGAATGCAGCGGAAGTGGTATTTGGGTTAAGGTTAAGCCAAAAGTCAAGAGCACAATGTTTTGATCTAAAAGAGATGAACACGAATCTTCCTATGTTTCTAGGTGAGGATGTAATGACATCAGATATAAGTTATCTTAAGGATAAGATATTACTGGAGGAAATCGCGAGTAAAAAAGGATTACATTCCATAACTGGATAAATAAAATAACATCAATTATGAGTCATGTCGAATATATTTAAGCTCATGTGATTATAAATTTCTATTTACATCGATAAGCGTCCTCATCCATGTAAGGTAAAATTTATAACTCCATTCGATGACCTATGATTTCTTTATTCAAACGAAAAAGTGTCCCAATTTGTTTCAGTAAGGATTTCATAGCCCACCTTTCCTAAATATTTCCGGCAAGGCTTATTTAGAATAGATATAATATCTAAGATAATAGATATTATTAAGATACTTTACAGCCCGTTTGCTTATAACCTTCGTCTTCAGACGTCCTATAACATCTTAATACGAAATTATAAATAAATTCTGGTCCGGTGGCTTAAGATTTCACTCTTAGATGTCCCATAACGTCTTGAGAGGAAATCATCATTAACTTAGGATCAAGAGACTCAGGTCCCATATGTAAAATATAGGATCATAAGTACCTTGATTTTGGGTTCCACCGCATCATTTAAAGATGCAAACTTATCTAAATAATACCACGTGAAAATACTAAAAGCAAACGTGTATAAGTCGTTAATAAGTCGTGGTCCGTATATATACATACAAAATTATAAGCGAGAGAAAATAAATGTTGACGCGCGATAACGTGCGCAAGAATACGTATCAAACAAGGAACTCACATATACAGTATAATGATATATTACAATCATAAGTATAGACATAGTTGGGAATAAAATGTAGCCAGTCCACTTGAGCGCTGACAAGAGTAAAACAAGCGTTGATAGGAAGAAAACAAACGCTGACAGATCAAGCATTGACAAGAATAAGTCAAGCGTTGATAGGTTGAAGACAAGCACCGATGGAAAGATTTAGTCTACGCGTATATTGTTTCTAGTTTGTTTCTAGTAAAGATAAGTTCAACATTGTATTTTCTATAATTATCTTTACCTAGAATAGTTGATACGTAGACTCTTGTACAAGGCTTCTTATGTCTATAAAAGAAGACCTTTACGTTATTGTTCATATAAGTTTTTCATACGTTAAACACTTTCATTGTAAGCAAGTTTGTTATCATTAATCAAGTGAAAGTTTGTTTGCATCTTTGTGTGTTCTTGTTTAAGTGTTAATTCCACATGACACTTAGATTACTTTATACATATACAAAGGTTTCTCTACGTGTATAACTTGATCTAATCTCGTATACACAAAGCTGATCTAAGTTTGGGATCAACAAGTGGTATCAGAGCTTGTTGAGAAACTTTTGATCTTAAAGAACACAAGAACCTAAAAATCACCAAAACCCTAATTTTTCACAAAACCCTAAAAATATCATGTCCAATCCAGAAGTTAACCCCTCCTCCTCAAACCCTAGCATCAAGATTCCCATGCTTGATGCAAACAACTTTGAACTATGGAAGTTCAACTTTGAGCAATATCTGGGGATCTATGACTACACTCTCTGGGAGATTATTGAATATGAAAACACATTCAATAAAGCTGAAAAGATTGCTAATGCCATTGCTGCAAGAACTGATGTTGCTGGATGTCCAGAAGTAGATAAGAAAGAAAAACCTGATGATGGTAGAGCTGTGTCTGCTGAAGACATAGCAAAGAAAAGGGTTGATATGAAAACCCTAAACATTCTGAAACTCTCTTTGAGACAAGAGAACCAACATAAATACAGAGTTTATGAATCTGCAAAAGACCTATGGGCAGCTCTTGAAGTTGTATATGGTGGCAATGATGATACTAAGGAAGAGAAGAAGAAGCAACTCATGCATGAGTATGCTGTTTTCAAGGCTCAACCTAATGAGAAGCTTAGCAGTGTGAGAAGCAGACTGCTTGACATTACAAGCAAGATGTCCTTCATGGGGACACAAGTTGGTGATGTTGACATTATTGCCACTTTTCTTAAAAGCCTTGGTGATGCGTGGAAGATTGAGGAAAGATATACACTTGCCAACAACACTCACAAAAGTTCTACCTTTGATGATATCTATAACAAACTGAGGCTGTTGGAGAATGAAACTCTTTTGGAGCATGGAAGTAAGTCTACCAATAGCAACATGGCCTTCTTCTCACATAGTGAAGGCCAATTTGATCAGAAGGACTCTTACATGCACCCAGTTACTGGATCAATGTAACACCCCCAATTTCACAAGGCAGCGGAATATCAACATTGGGCATTACTTCATAGCACATCACACACAGTCATAGAAAACGACCTCAAAAGATACGTTTTATAAAATAAACCATTCGATAATTTTATTAAATCTTTATTTTTTTTCTTAAGGTTTGTATAAATTGGTGGGACCTCTTTTTTAGTTAACTCTGATTTAATAAAATTATCGAATGGTTTATTTTATTAAACGTCTCTTTTGAGGTCGTTTTCTATGACTGTGTGTGATGTGCTATGAAGTAACGCCCAATGTTGATATTCCACTGCCTTGTGAAATTGGGGGTGTTACAGATTGGTATCAGAGCACTAGTTATAGGGAACTAGGTCATTTTTTAAACCTAGACTATAAGTGCTCTTTCGTAAAATTGTTTGATTGCCTTACAAAGTATCCGCGCACTCATGGATCCTAGAAACCAATGCTTGGTTGTGACAATGTGATCCTATGTGTATGTAGAAATGGTTGTATGTATATGAATGTATATACTATGGTATTTAAGGGTATTGCGCATGAAGCAATGGTCCTTGCGTGATTATCGTACATTTTATGATACGGTATTATAGAGAGTTTGGCCTTGCCGCCAATCACCTCACTCGATAATTAATTTATTATCCGAATGCGACTATGGAACTCGTTTGATATTTTGAGTACATATATATTGTTTCATAATATATCGCATATCGACTAATTTGAGCTCGATTTTTGTCATCGCATCGTGATGTGCCATTTTAGGACATCTCCTTTTGAAACGTAATTGATAAACGTATTATTATATTTCTGCCCTCCTTATGATTTTGAAGAATCATTTCTTCAAGGAGACATCTTCTACGTCATATAACGTTTAATTTAATTGTGTTTGATTACGTTTTGTGGCGAAAAAGGGGATGTCAATGTTGGACCTAAAATATATATATACCCAAATCAATTATATATAATTTGGGTACAACAAAGATATGCTAATAGTAGTCATTAGTTGAGAAATTTAATACTTTGTATTTAAATGGAATGGGACATTTAAATATAATGATTTTAAATCGCCCAACTATGTGTTGTTTAAGGTTCTCTTATTGAAATGGATTGGGACATTTGAATAAGAATGTTTTAAACCACTGGACCTTAGATTGTCGATGGTTTCTTTATTCAGATGGAATGGGACGTTTGGATACAGAAATCATGGAGTAAGTTTGACACCTTGTACTTTTGTTGGCATTAAATTTGGTTATGATATCGTGTTTTGTGACAGTATTACTGAGTAGGATGATTTATAATCGTCTTGTTGAAACAAATTGGGACGCCTTTTTATTTGAACAAGAAAGGTATAAGTTCCCAAACCATAAATTTATAAATTCTTGTTTACATGGATTGGGACGCCTTTGGATGTAAACAAGAAATTATAAACAAGTGGGCTCAAGAGTGCTTGACTTGGTTTGTGATTATTTTTGTATACGGATGTATTTCTTCGACTCATGTTTCGTTGGTACGAATCATTCGTTTTCGTCGTCATTATGGTTATTATTGATTATCGTCTATGTACAAGTAACCCTGTTAGTCTTCTATGGAGTTATAATTTGTTTCTATGGACCAATTCTAATGTTTCATAACTATCGCGAGTATTATAAGCTAATCATTGAGAACCATTACCTGTTCCGAGAAAATATGACTTGTTTAATCGACACTAGCTGTGTACTTGTGGATTGACTGAGGATTGAGTTATCAACACAACTCATCTTGAATGAAATGATCTTGAGATTATTTTTTGTTATTATGGAGGGTTCATCGAAGAATTTTTCAAACGTAACGAGAAAATATTTTTGGTATGGATCCGTTTGTGAGCACCCTGCAATGTCATCTGGGTATGGATCCGTGTGTGAGCACCCGCTGATGACGAAAATATTGTTCTATATGCATCTATGCAATCAAGATCGTGAACATCCTTTAACTTGCAAACTTTCCTTTGACTGGACTATCTGAAAATCCTATTAAATATTCTTATTTATCATGGTTTGGCTACTTAGCAAGCATGATTTAACTTGATTGAACTTATTTGATTTGGCATGGCTTTTCTATTTTACAAGCATGTCGTAATGTGATTATATGTGTCTAATGATGGCTTTTATATTTGATTTGGATCATAGTTCCTTCGATCGAGTAATGTATACTCCGAACGATTTCCGTTTCGATGAATTCGCTTTTGACGAAATAAGTTTTCATGTTCGAGATAAATGCAATTAGGTGATTTTGTATGACTAGTACTAATTAACTCGTCTTGATTATTTTATAATGTTTCGATGGACTTATGTGTGATCCATGCGATTTTCTCTTACGACGTAATTGTTTTTATCAGACCCGTGGATGATGTGTGTTTTAATTTGATCGACGTGATCACCGATTGTTTTATATTTATTGTCGCATTGGAAAATTTCTCAAATGCGCCCAATTATTTTGTCTCTTCACTTTTCATGAGGAATTTTTCTAACTTATATCGACCGTCGCAAGTTTGATAAGCTAGTAGTAATGTACCTTGAGGCACTTCCAAAAATTGACGACCTGTTCATTTCCCGCTTCCAATGGCTTATCTTTCGCGTTATGTATTATTCTTTCCTTATAAGGATTGAAGTTACATTCAAACCGTTCAATTGTTCTTGTTATGTATACTCATTGCTTTGACTTTTGTTCAACCAACCTTCGTTAGAAACCTCGGTGATGACTTGTCTATTCCTCACATCTTCACCATTGAACCAAAGACTATTAAGTCGAATTAAGCGCCGGGACATCGCTTCCTAAAGGGTTAGATGATGTAATAACCCGAACTTTAAAATCAACATTTAGACTGAGATCTAATCTTATTCCTAGTAGTCGGATCAATAGTTATTACCTGACTTATAGTTGTCATGTTTGTTCGACGAATAATATTAAATTTTTGACTAACTGGCAAGGTTAAGGCAATTGTATCATATACGTGTCATTTATTATTTATCGACAAAGTCTATGTCCGTCATCGGCCGTGAATATTCTCGTTATACTTAGAAATATTTTCTATTGTCGTCATTTTAATTTTTCGTTTTATGAGCATTCTTCATAATTTACGTTAAGCCTTTAAGCGTCATTCGTTTGTATAACGTGTTATCGTATTTAAAATCATAATCCCTCATTTATATATCAAAATATAAAATTTCTCCGAATGTCGATGTTTTTATTTTATATTGAGCGTTTATTTTCCATGTTTTACGCGTATCTTTTAAAATATCGGGTTTCGATAATACCCGCTTACATCCAAATAAAACAATTAACTTCTTTTGCTCTTTCTTAGCCGAATATAATACATGATAAGATATATCATTCCTACATAAAACAAAACTTATATATTCTTTCTTATCTATACACGCTTCTATGTCAACGTTCAATTTGAATTTCATGCTATCAACTCACGAGTCCACATACAAACAATTTCGTTTCATCTCTATCCTTTCCATATATTTGCATCGTCACCTTGTTGGAGACCAAGTACATATCGTGGCTACTCCAACTTGAGCCACATCTCTAGCAAAACATAGGCTCCAAGCTAAACTAATAATAAAAATAGCTAAACCCTTCGTCACTTCAAATTCCCACTCGAAACACAATGCACACTTTAAAACTCTCCATCTCTTTCTCGCATGGTGTGGTAGCAGAAGTAAGGGACATCGATAAGGTAATACGGGCTGTTATTGAAGCCATGTTTAAAACAAAATGTTTTCCAACTTCAAAGTTTTTATGCAAGATAGAAAAGCCAAGTCAAGATGTACTCACGGCTCGAGTCTTAACAGGCTTGGTTACAAAATTTAGCAGTAAATAGGAAGCGTCTTGGTGATGGTGACAATGAATGGAGGTATGTCTCAACATGACATCTCTTATTAGACCAATAGAGAGCACGTGAACGCTTGGATACGCAGCTTCGATCATGAATACAGCGTCCTATTCTTTCGAGTTATTTTACGTTCATGTTCATGACTATGGATTAAGGTTGGAAGTTTTTCTTTCGGCGTGGGTTCAATCGCGACCTTGGTTAAGTGGGTATAGTTCGAGCATTAGCCGAAATAGCATCCGAGAAAATGAAGTTGGGTTTCCTAATCGGTCCTATTTGGTTCGTAAGCCGCGGGTTCGAGTTTATGTTTTAGTTCGAGCTCGGGCACATTAAAATTTGTTAGTATTAGTGTCTGTGTCGGTAAACATACCCGTGTCTCGCAACTCCTAATCACTCGTATCTCGACGTCGAGCTAAGGTATTACTTGTTGTCGAATTAATATTATGATTATAAATGATCGGACTATGCGAATGAAATAGAGCAACGTTGCTATATGTCTTTTATGGACAAGTAAATTGAGAATTCAGTGACCATGTCTTGACGTCAAATCTAATTTTCATGCATATGAATTGCCTTATTACATTTAGGTCCTTCATTTATAAGGCCCTATACATATTAATGCTAAAGATTTCTAAAGTAGCATTTTTGGTCCATATTCACTATTTCTTTCAAAACTAGTCCTAAGATCAATACTTAGTTATTTTATTTATAAACTAATTGTGTTTATGAAAATCATTAAATTTTATACATTGTCGTATATATTTTAAGACGCGTCATCTTTATTTTAGGTCGGCATTAGAAGCTCGCAGCCTCATGTCTTATCATATTTGGTCGTTTCACTCTCGTTATTATCATCTCTATTGTTATCATCGATTGATGTCGCTTTGGATAAGGTGAGTTCATGGCCTCGCTTTTACTGCTTTATATGTTTTTATAAACCCGCGGGGGGGAATACATGCTGCTTGAAAAATAATCATATGAGATTATATATATCCTTTGAAAGGGTACATGTTTGTGAATAAACATTCGTTGTCTGAATATATGCTTTGAACGAATACAAGCTGTTTTAAATAAATGTAAAGACGTTTAATTGGATGCTTTTGGAAAATGAACACATGCGTTGATTGTATAGGTAATGAGCCACTATTAGTAAGGCTAAGTTGCTTATTGCCAGTGAAAAGTCCCTATAAATCATGAACCGTTAACTACCTATGATGGGTAGGCGCTCGTACAGACGAATGGATCCATTGGGAATGATGAGCCTCACCCAGGCAGGTCGCACCTGTGAGTTGGAGGCTCAGCTGGGTGTGTTGTACGTGAGGTATGGGGTATTTGGCAAGATACCTGACTAGGGCAAATTTATTTATTAAGGCATCGGTGTCATGAGCTTAGCGTAATAGTGTGGAGTATTGATATTGTATGTGTTACAATATCGCCAGTGGATGAGATTCTTGTGTTCAAAAGCTTTATGGTTTATTTAAAAATCCATTATTGTTTATTAAAAACCTATGAATTCACTCAACCATTATGTTGACATGTTAGCATGTATTCTCAGGTGTGTAGATTTAAGAGCAGCTGGAGCATGGAGCCGCGCAGGATAAAGTAAAGGCAAAACAAACAATTTCCATTCGATACATTTGACAAATCTTTATTTTTTTTCCTTAAGGTTTGTATAAATTGGTGGGACCTCTTTTTTAGTTAACTCTGATTTAATAAAATTATCGAATGGTTTATTTTATAAAAAGTCTCTTTTGAGGTCGTTTTCTATGACTGTGTGTGATGTGCTATGAAACGCCCAATGTTGATATTCCGCTGCCTTGTGAAATTGAGGGTGTTACAATCAACATGTGTCAACGCTGGAACATATCCTGTCAACGCCTCACATTCAGACGCTGACACATACAAAAGTGACTCACCAAGATTTAAGCCTGCTGGTTTGGATCTGGATACTATATGTACTTACATTGCTTCTTTGCCCAATGGTTCAGTGATTACATATGAGGACCTTGAGCAAATAAGTGATGAGCACTTGGAAGAGATGGATATAAAGTGGAACATGGCTCTTGCAAGTATAAGAGGAAACAGGTGGAATAGGAGGTTTAGAAAGAAGATGACCTTTAATGCAAAGGACACTGCTGGATTTGACAAATCCAAGGTTGAGTGCTACAATTGTCATCGTATGGGGCACTTCATGAGGGAATGCAGATCTCCAAGAAGATCTGATGCTGGCAAACCCTCAAGCCAAATTGTTAAGGCTCAGGATCCTAAGGCCATGGTTGCAGTACAAGAAATTGATGGTATTGGATGGGACTGGAGCTATTTGGCTAAGGATGGGGAAGAGGATAAAGCTTTGGTTGCTGAGATAGAAGAAGAAGAGCATGTTCAATATGCTCTCATGACACACTCCTCCTCTTCATCAGAAAATGAGGTATACGATGATGCTTTTTGTAGTAAGGGTTGTAGGTTAAATACTGAAAAACTTAACAAAGAGGTTTCAAAATTGTTAAGTGATGTGAGTACTAAGAGATGCAAATTATCTAACTATCAAATTGCTCTCACTCAAACTGAAAAGACAGTTTCTGAGTACAAGAAAATGGAATTTGACCTAAAAGATAAAATAAATATCTTAAAACATGAGTTAAATGCTAGTAATGATATTAGAAACATCATGGAAAGGGTCAATGGTGAATTACAGGCTAAGTTAGATGAGGCTATTAAGAATAAGGATAATGTTGACCTTAAAATTCAGAGATTTGACAAGGCCTCACAAACCTTAGGAGAATGTGTTAATAAACAAAGGGATCCTAAGGACATGACTGCGATTGGGATGAAAGACTATACTGTTGTTCCACCACCAGCTGGGGACTTCTTTGGTGTCCAAAGAAAGGACCTATCTTGGATTGGTTTACCAGAACTCCAAGAGGAGGAATTTATTCCTCCACCAAGAGTCATTACCCCAGTTGAAGAGTATAGACAAAAGTTGACTTACTTGAATCAATGGAAGAAAGCCAACCCTACCTTGTTTGTTAAGGGTGGCTTGTTATGTGAAAGTCCAAATGAGTCAACCCCTATTAAGGTAAAAAACCCAATGACTGGCAAGACTGTTGACCTTGGCTCAAACACTGTTAGAAAACCTAGCATTAAGTATGCAGAGATGTATAGGAATACTAGGTCACCTAAAAGCCAAGTTAGTAATGATGGAGTAGGCTTCTTCTCTTCTAGACCTAGGGTTGTGTCTAGAAAAGCCTGTTACACTTGTGGTAGCTTTTCACATTTAGCATATAAGTGTGTCAACGCTTCCAAGGTTAACGCTGTTAAAAAGTCAAACGTTGTCAGACCCAAAACTTTTGTGGAGCAAAGTCCACAAGTTGTTAGACCAGCTCCATTCTTTACCAGAGGGTCTAACACTCATGGACAAAGACCATTTCAAAAGACCAATAATTGGTCTAATAGGCAATGGGTTTCTATAGCAAACCCTAGGTTCAACGCTGACAAGGGTAATTTCAGCGTTGACATGACCAAATCCAACGCTGACAGAAACGTTGCCAGACCTAAATATTTGCAACCACAGGGTAAGGGGTCTAAAGCTTCTTCAAGCTTGACATGGAGACCTAAGCAAGATCAAAACCCTAATTCTAATGGGCTTTCTATGACCTGCAACAGATTTAATTATATTTCAAAGGTCATTACAAAACCAATTGGGGTTAACTGGGTATTTCATCCAAAAAGGGATGAACAAGGGGTTGTTATGAGAACTAAGTCTGTTCTTGTTGAACAACCAAATGAATCCAAGTCTGCTAAGGCTTGGGTTCCCAAAGAAAACTAACTTGTTTTCTTTATGTGCAGGGCATTCAAAAATAGGTCAATGATTATGGATATTGGGACAGTGGATGCTCTAGGAACATGACTGGGAAGGAAGATTATCTGACAAACTTCACTCCCATTAAGGATGGTGATAAGGTTTACTTTGGAGGCGGATATGGAACTATCACAGGCAAAGGAACTCTTCTCACCAAAAACTTGCGTTTTGAAAACGTGTTTCTGGTAAAGGAACTTGATTACAATCTTTTTAATGTATCACAAGTTTGTGATAACAAAAATAAAGTTTTGTTTACTGATACTGAATGCTTGGTGTTAAGAAAGGATTATAATATCCCAGATCAGAAGTATATTGACTATAGAACACCTAGACATAAAGACATTTATAATGTGAATCTTAATGGGATTAGGATGAATAATAATATGTCATGTTTTTATGCTAAAGCTTCAGTAGATTAGAGTAATCTATGGCACAGGAGACTAGGGCACATAAACTTTAAGAATATAAACAGGCTTGTGAGACTTGGCTTGGTTGATGGTTTGCCTGAAAAGGCTTTCCACAATGACCACTCTTGTGTTGCATTCCTTAAAGGCAAGTAGCACAAGGTCTCATTTAAGTCTAAACAGGTGCACTCTAGTTCTAGACCACTTCACTTGCTGCATATGGACCTGTTTGGTCCAACTAATACAGAGAGTTTAAATGGTAAATCATACTGCTTTGTCATCACAGATGACTTTTCTAGGTTTACTTGGACTTTATTTTTAGCTATGAAAAGTGACACTGCTGATACTTTAATTGACTTTATTACTCAGATAGAGAAGAAAACTGGTAATGAAGTTAAAATGCTTAGAAGTGATAATGGTGGTGAGTTTAGAAATAAATTGTTAGATGATTTTTGTGCCAAGAAAGGGATTACTAGGCAAGTTAGTGTTGCCAGAACCCCACAACAAAATGGGGTTGCTGAGAGAAAGAATAGAACCCTAATTGAAGCAGCCAGAACTATGTTGGCTGATGCTCACTTCCCCATAGCTTTTTGGGCTGAGGCTGTGAATACAGCTTGTTATGTTCAGAATAGAGCATTGGTCAACAAGATACAGAACAAAACACCTTATGAGTTACTTTGGGGAAGGAAACCTAATATTGGTTTTCTTAAACCTTTTGGTTGTCATGTAGTTGTACTTGATACTAGTGATGCCTTAGGTAAATTTAGTGCAAAAGGTGATGAAGGCTATTTCATGGGTTATTCAGTGCAGATCAAGGGATATAGGGTTTACCTCAAGAAGGAAAAATGTATACTTGAGAGAGTACATGTTAGGTTTTTAGAGAGTAAACCTAGTGATCCTGAAAGTGGTCCAAATTGGTTGTTTGACTTGGAACCTTGATCTAGGACTTTAAATTATATGCCTGTTACTAATCCAGACACTGTGAAGGTAACTTCAAGTGTTGTGGAAGAACAAGTTGTTGATGTTTCAGGTACACAGGTTACTAAAGAGGTTGGATCACAAGTAGAAAAGTCATCTCCCATACAAGAGTATGTCACTATCCCCATATGGACAGATGCTTTTGCTGCTGCTGCTGCTGCTGGAAAGGAAAATGGTGGTCCCCAAGTACCACCAGTTAACAACATGCATGGTCCTTCAGGCGCTGACAAAGGCAAATCTGGCGCTGACAAGACAAATTCAGGCGTTGATGGCTCAAACGTTGACAACACCAATTCAGGCATTGATGGAGCAAACGCTGACAACTTTGGTTCAGGCGTTGACAACACTTTTGGGCATATCTTCTCTTCCAATTTTGAACAAGGTGAACCTTCAAACATACATGAAGAGGATCTTACTAATATTGATGGAAGAGAGTCTGAAGAAGATATTGGCAACATGGATAATGAGATTGAAGACAACAGACTTGTTGAGGGAGGAGTTCTCACTTCTACAATGAAGAATCATCCTCCTTCTCAAATTATTGGGGATGTCATGACTCCTGTTCAGACTAGAAGATCTCATCAGAATCTTGGTGGATTCATTGCCAATATACACAAGAAGGTTGATACCCCTCTTGTTCATGCATGTTTGTTTGCCTGTTTTCTGTCACAACAGGAACCCAAGAAGATCTTTGATGCTCTCAAAGAACCAAGTTGGGTGGAAACAATGCAAGATGAGCTTCACCAATTTGCTATTCAGGATGTTTAGGAGCTGGTTGATTGTCCAAGGTATGTCAGACCTATTGGGACAAGATAGGTTCTTAGAAACAAGAGAGATGAAAGAGGTATTGTGGTCAGAAATAAGGCACGTTTAGTGGCTCAGGGATATACACTAGAGGAAGGGATAAACTATGAAGAGGTCTTTGCACCAGTTGCAAGGATTGAAGCTATAAGGATATTTCTAGCCTATGCTTCCTGCATGGGCTTCACTGTCTATCAAATGGATGTGAAGAGTGCCTTCCTCTATGGAACAATTGTTGAGGAGGTGTATGTGATGCAGCCTCCTGGTTTTAAAGATCTAGAGAATCTAGACAAGGTGTATAGAGTCAAGAAGGCTATGTATGGACTTCATCAAGCCCCAAGAGCATGGTATGGTACATTGTCCACTTATTTGGTGGAAAATGGATTCAAAAGGGGCACCATAGACCAGACATTGTTTACAAAGAAGGCTGGTAAGGATGTTCTACTTGTCCAGGTTTATGTTGATGATATCATCTTTGGATCCACAAATCCAAAGATGAGTGAAGACTTTTCCAAGCTCATGACAGACAAATTCAAGATGAGTGCAATGGGGGAGATGAACTTCTTTCTAGGTTTACAAGTTCAGTAGAAAGAAGATGGTATCTTCATCTCTCAGGATAAGTATGTAGCAGAGATCTTGAAGAAGTTTGGCTTTTCTCCACATGAAAAGAGGGCTACTACTCCTATGGATAGAGAACACCCTTGGGGAAAGATTGGAGATGGAAAAAAGGTGGATGTCAGGCACTATAGATCAATGATTGGTTCATTGATGTATCTCACAGCCTCAAGACCTGACATCATGTTTGCTGTGTGTGCATGTGTACGCCATCAAGTGACTCCTAAAGAATGTCACCTTTATGCTTTCAAGAGAATCTTTAGGTACCTAAGATGTTATCCAGATCTTGGCTTGTGGTACCCAAAGGATTCACCATTGAAGCTTATTGCATATTCAGACAGTGACTATGGAGGTGATAAGTTTGATAGAAAATCCACAACTGGTGGATGTCAGTTTCTTGGGAGCAGGTTGATATCTTGGCAATGCAAGAAACAAACAGTGGTGGCCAATTCTACAACTGAAGCAGAGTATGTTGCTGCAGCTGCTTGTTGTGGACAAGTCTTATGGATCCAGAACCAGCTGTTGAATTATGGGTATAATTTCATGCATACCAAGATATTTGTTGACAATAACAGTACTTTATGGATTATTAAGAATCCTGTACATCATTCTAAAACAAAACACATAGAAATTAGACATCTTTTTATAAGGGATTGTTTTGAAAAGAGTTTAATACAACCAGATAGGGTTGACATAGAAGAAAATGTGTCTGATTTATTGACTAAACCTTTTGATGCTGGAAGGTTCCAATACTTGGTAACAAGTATTGCAATGATTAATCTTACATAATATGTGTTTTGGGGTCTTTTTGTAAAAGTATGTACAGGATAATGCATTGTTATTGGTCTTTTTGAGGATTTAGATTTTCCACTATATTTTTCTAACACTGACAAAGGTTGCCTTAACACTGATAAGTGTTATTGTGACGTTGTCAGCAATATATTTGTCTAACGCTGACAAAGGTTTTCTTAACGCTGACACGTGTTATCGGGACGTTGTCAACAACAATGTTAGTTTTGTGGTTTTTAATCTAAATGTGCAGGTGGTGTTAGCATTATACCATTGGATACAGAGTTGCTTATGGATCCTTGGAGAATCATTTGAGCATGTTTTTATTTATGGATGATGGTTGGAATTTTCTATTCCTATCTTGACATAAATTTTTTATGTTCATGCATATTTTTGGCAACATATGTATCACAGTTTAAGGGGAGGTTTTAGGAACCTTTAGGACTTTTGGGTATCCTTATGATACTCTTATCACAATTCTAGATTGTATCCACAGGTGAGTATGAGTTAGTTTTACTAAATCATGAGGCACTGTAGCATGCAATGTTGATATACTATGCATGCTGCCAAGATATTTTTGGCCTAGAATTGGTTGTGGTCTGTTGGGAGACTTGAGAATGATTTTATCATGGGTTTTACCTAGGAGTAACAAGGAATTTTATGAGATAACTTAGTTGTTAAGAGTTTTGGTTAGCAAGGGACACTAGAGGACTGTTATGTCTATCTTTCATAAGCAAGTGTGCATAACTGGACAGTGCTTGCCGCCCTATAATAATTATCAACTTATAGGTTATCTTCACTAGGATAAATTACTTTGTTAAGGTCATTTTTCATTTTTATAAACTTTTATTTTTGGATGCTGACAAGTATTTTTCCAAGCGTTGTTCTGACCAATTTAGACGCTGACATGGCTTTGGCAAACGTTGACAAGAATATAGCCGTTGGGCGTTGATGGGTTATTTTTGACCGTTGATACCCATTGGGACCTACCCAGTTGTTACTTTTTGACAAATTTTGGGGGCGTAATTTTGGGAGCAGATAACTTTTAATTAATGCATGAGATAACTTATTTTCTTTTCAATATTTTCATCATGATATTTTGAAAATAGTTGCCTCATTTTTGACCAATCACATGCATATTTCTCTCCTATATATATGGCTCCTATTTGTAAACAGGGTACCTATCATTCTTTTCTAACAAATTTTCTCCTATACTTCATCTTTATCAATCATCCAAATAACTTTCTTCTACAATGGCACCAAAATTTAAACCAAGTGATTTGGTATTGGGATTCAGGAGTCAACACAACATGATAGCATATTTGGACGCTGATGATACTCTGTTTCCCCAATACACCCAGATGGTGGCGTATTTGAATGCATCCCTTGTAACACCCCATTTTGGAAATGGAAATATCACAGTAATTATGGCGTGTCATCAAAGCATACAAGGTAAAATGTCTAAACGTTACTTGACCATATAAAGGAAAATACCGGAATCAAACATCGGTAGTCCAAAAGTAGAGCTCATCACACACAAACATAGTATAGTAAAGGAAAAGGACTAAACAATGTCCAAAGCATAAGTATCATAAAGAAAGGAAATGCATAATGTAAAGAAGGCTAGACAGCTTCCAGTCCATATGCACGTACTCTTAGTGTCTACGAGCGTCCCTGAGTACCTGCCGTTTTGGGAACATAGAAAAGGAAAACGGTTGAGCAATACGCTCAGTGCACGGATGTACAATAAAGCATGAATAGGATAAGCATATAACATAATAACAGCGGAAGAAACTAAGTCCCGAGTAACCTGGTTAAGTCTTAATAAATCTGGTTTTATAGTTTGAAAGTCTTATGTTTATCTTATAAAAACTGTTTGTCATATTTTACCATTAGCCAATATAGGTCATGAATATCCACCGTGCATGAATAATTGGAGGGGTGACCTCATCATGAAAATTAGAGGGTCTGCCTCTAATTTAATATACTGGTTTTATGGGTAGGAGGGATCGGCTCCTTGTGAAGGATGCAAGGCACACACCACATTCACCATGAAATCCTGAATAAGAACGTGTAACTAGGATGCACCCATACGCCCCACATGATAAATATAAATAATGGCCAAAAAATGAAGGGACGCCACGAGCAATCACTCCGCCGTGGTGAAGTCATAACATCAGTGCCTCTAATGTTATGGTTATGGTACCTCCATAACTAGGTGAAACTGGTCATGCATGTATATGGCTATAGGTAATCATATTTAAACATAAGCAATCAAACTCATACTTATACTACGGGAAAACAGTTGGCTGCATACCTGGAATCCTAATAAGGAAAGAATGTCCATACTGAAAGGACGGGAATCCGTACCTTATGTCTAGTGAATGAGAACGATGAACTGCGAGAATCCTACTTCCGAAACACTAGTGCTACATAAATACGTACATGAAATAAGTATCTGCTTACTAAATACATAGCTGGTTTTATGTCATGTCTTAGCTTATTTTATGTGTTCTTACTATGTTTTACTGTTTAAAGCCTTAAACTGTGTTAAATCTTATATTCTGTTCATTCTGATTAAGTATTTCTGATATTTCATGTGTTAAATACTTACTGTGTAATAATAAGTAACTTTCCAAAAATAGCAGGTTTCCTAAAATAGAAAGTTTCCAAAAATAGAAAGTTTCCAAAAATAGAAAGTTTCCAAAAATAGAAAGTTTCCAAAAATAGAATGTTTACAAAAATAGAAAGTTACCAAAAATAGAAAGTTTCAAAAAACAGAAAGTTTCCAAAAATAGAAAGTTTCCAAAAATAGATTTACTGCTTAAAATAGATAAGTTTCTAAAAATATAAAGTTTCCATAAATAGATTAGCTGCCTTAATTAAATAAGTTTCCATAAATTGATTAGCTGCCTTAAATAACTAAGTTTCTAAAAATAGCTGGTTTCCATAAATAAATTAGCTGCCTTATTTAATTAAGTTTCTAAAAATAGAAAGTTTCCATAATTAGAAATAAGCTGGTTAAATAAGCTAAGTAAATAAGCCTAAATGTTTTCATGATTATTTTCTAAGTCATAAGATATATTGTATAGTTTAATAATTATTTCATGTAATTTTATTAAACTATATGTTATAATATTTAATTAAAGTATGACATGTTTTTAATTAAATATATTAAATACTTAGGTTAAAATATGTATTATTAAATATTAATAATATAACCTAAGTCATGTCAATTAATTAATTATATCCATGGTTTTTAAATAATTAATTAATTATAAGTCTTAATAATATAAATACTTAGGTTAAAATAATTTCATGATTATTTATAAATAATTAACCTAAGTCATGTTATTAAATTAATCTCATCTTTTATTAATATAATTTTAACATAAGTTTATAACATAAACAAAACTAACATAACCATGATCCGGATCTAAGCTTAAAAACATGCACCGGACATGAATCGACACCGTACCCCGACCCAAATCGGGGTACCCCTTGCTGCTGTGGGACCCACACGCACCAACCAAGACCAAAAGGTCTTGGTGGTGGTCGGCTTAAGCAAACCGAAACCCCTTTGGGGTCGGTTGCAGCCTGCGGCCCAAAACAAAACACCCCTTAATCGACCATTTGATTTAATTAATCATCAAAACATGTTAGATATATGTTTAATTAATGTGTTTTTATAAAAACATCACGTGTTCATAATTAACAAAAAGATTAATTAAAAAGAAAAGGTTTAAAAAGGTTTTATCGTATTCGTGGATCAAGAGGGTGAAGAACAAACACGAACAAACAATAAATCACCAAGATCCAAGATCAAGAAATCACCGTGTTGGAGATTTGTAGGTGGCGGCACAAAGAGGAGGAGAAAAGGGAGGGTTTTAGGTTTTTCCTGTAATCTTCTGTAAAGTAATTTTTGAGTAGTAAAAATTACATAACCCCCTTTTAGTAAAATTGGTAATGGGCTTGGCCCATTACCCTTGTTTGGCCGCGGGTAGGGACCCCCCCCATGGGGTTCCCGTACCTCGTTTCGTGTCTCGTTATTTAGTACTCGTTTATGTTTAATTATGTTCGTGTTTTAAATGTTCTCGTTACGTAAATACCATACTCTAATATATTTAATTACGCTCGTATTAAATATATATACGTAATTAATAATAGTTCGTGTTTTAATTACGCTCGTGATTTCGTGATCGTATGTTCGTGATTAATTATTGCTAAATAATTATTACGTGATCGTTCATATAAAATACTTATCGTGTTCTAACACGTACGTAATACGTAAACTCCTAACACGTAATCGTAATCATGCTATATTAGGAAAGTTTTTAACTAGCACGTACGATCCTAAGGGTAATATGCATGGTAAAAGCATGCGGGTTTTACAACTCTTCCCCCCTAAAAAGAATAATTCGTCCCCGAATTATTGATAAAGTAAACTGGAAAAGAAGAACATACCCGAATTCAAAATATGAAATGAGGGTAAGAAGCCCGGATAGACTCCTCCGTTTCCCAAGTGGTTTCCCGCTCGGTATGATCCCTCCATAGAATTTTGACGAATAGAATCGTCTTCTTTCTCATGACTCATTCTTGTCTGTCAAGAACTCGTTCGGGTTCTTCTACAAAAGTGAGATCTTCACGTATCTGTTCCAGTGGATACTGAACCATGTGAAGGGGATGATATTGATACCCTCTGAGTAAGGACACATGAAACACATTGTGCACATGCGAAAGCTGCGGAGGTAACGCCAATCGGTAAGATACTTCACCGACTCGTTCAATGATATCAAACGGTCCGATGAAACGAGGACTGAGCTTCCCTTTAATCCCGAAGCGTCTAACACCACGTGCCGGCGAAACCTTAAGGAAGACGTGATCTCCTACGTTAAAGTGTAAATCCCTACGATGCTTGTCGACGTAACTCTTTTGACGTGACCGTGCCTCCTGAATTTTCTGCCTAGCTACTGCGATCTTCTCGTTTGTCATCTCTATGATTTCTGGTCATTCGAGTGTTCGCTCGCCAACCTGATCCAAGCAGATTGGGGCGCGACACTTTCTGCCGTACAACATCTCAAATGGAGCACACTTGATGCTTGCGTGCCAGCTGTTGTTGTACGCAAACTCCACCAAACAGATGTATTCGTCCCAATCACCCGTCCATTCCAGCGTACATGACCTCAACATATCCTCCAATGTCTGAATGGTTCGCTCCGACTGTCCGTCCGTTTGAGGATGAAAAGCCGTGCTAAGCTTAAGTTGTGTACCCCAAGCTTTCTGCAGACTTTTCCAAAAGCGCGAAGTGAATCGAGGATCTCTGTCTGAGACGATGCTGGATGGTGCACCGTGTAGTCTCATGATCTCTCGTCTGTACGTATTTGCGAGTTTACTTACCGGATCTTCCTTGCGGATCGGTAAGAAATGAGCTGATTTGGTAAGTCGATCAACGATAACCTAAATTGTATCGTGCTTCCTTTTGGTAGGCGGAAGACCGGTAACAAAATCCATGGTGATTTTGTCCCACTTACACTCTGGAATATCTAACGGTTGAAGGAGACTGCCAGATCGCTGATGCTCGATCTTAACCTGCTGGCAGGTAAGACATTTGGAGACGTAAGTGGCCACATCCTGTTTCACACCACTCCACCAAAAGTACTGCTTGATGTCATGGTACATTTTAGTTGAACCAGGATGTATCGAGAATGGGGAGCTATGAGCTTCTGCTAGCAAAGCTTCCCGAAGTTCTTGGTCGTTAGGAAAACAAAGTCTAGTGCCCTGCCATACGATACCATCTGCATCTACTCTGAATTCTGTTTGCTTCTCCAAATTCTGTACTATCGCCCATATTTCTCCGTCATCCTTCTGAGCTTCCTTGATCTTAGATAGTAACTCGGGTTCTACTCTAAGATTAGCCCAGTAGCCGTGCTGTCCACGTACCATGATCTCGATGTCTAGTCGCTCCAAGTCTCTTATGATTTCCTCTTCGATTCTAATGCTGTTGATCATTCCAGACTTCCTGCTAAGGGCATCTGCTACTACATTTGCCTTTCCGGGATGATACTGCAGATTAATGTCATAATCCTTCAACAGCTCTAACCATCTCCTCTGCCTCATGTTCAATTCACGCTGAGTGAAGATATACTTCAAGCTCTCGTGGTCCGTGAAAATGTCACATGATTCTCCATATAAGTAGTGTCTCCATATCTTCAATGCAAACACGACTGCAGCAAGTTCCAGATCGTGCGTGGGGTTATTCTCTTCATAAGGCTTAAGCTACCGTGAAGCGTACGCGATCACTTTCCCATGTTGCATGAGAACACAGCCAAGTCCCTTCCCTGATGCATCGCTGTAGATTTGAAATCCACCCGTACCAGATGGTAGAGTAAGAATAGGTGCAGATACTAGCTTCTGCTTCAGGTCTTCAAAGCTCTTCTCTCGATCTTTAGTCCAGACGAATTTCTCCCCTTTCCGCATCAGTTTGGTCAGTGGTAGTGCTAGGCGGGAAAAGGTCTCCACGAACCTACGGTAATAGCCAGCTAAGCCTAAGAAACTGCGGACTTCCGTCGCTGATGTCGGCCTTGGCCACTTAGTAATGGCCTTAACCTTCGCTTGATCCATAGTGATTCCTTCTGCTGATACAATATGACCTAAGAATGCCACCTTGTCTAACTAGAACTCACACTTAGAGAATTTAGCATACAGCTGCTTCTGGCGAAGAATCTGTAGTACTGTACGAAGATGGTCTTCGTGTTCCTCCTTGGACTTAAAGAAAATCAGGATGTCATCGATGAAAATAATGACGAATTTGTCCAGAAATTCATGGAAGATTCTGTTCATCAGATCCATGAACACTGCTGGAGCATTTGTCAGGCCAAATGGCATAACTACAAACTCGAAGTGGCCATAACGGGTACGAAAGGCAGTCTTAGCGATGTCCTGCTCCTTGACCCGTTGCTGGTGATAGCCTGACCTAAGATCGATCTTGGAGAAGTGTTTGGCCCCTTGGAGTTGGTCAACAGATCTTCAATGCGTAGCAGTGGATACCTATTCCGAATAGTAATCTTGTTGAGCTCGCGATAGTCTATGCAAAGACGCATACTGCCGTCCTTCTTCTTAACAAACAAGACCGGTGCGCCCCATGGAGATGCGCTCGGTCGAATGAAACCTCGTTCAAGAAGTTCTTGCAGTTGATCCTCAGCTCCTTCAGCTCTATGGGAGCCATGCGATAAGGAGCCTTGGAGATTGGTTCAGCTCCTAGAACCAGCTCGATGCTGAATTCCACTTCTCGTGCAGGTGGTATGCCCGGAAGTTCTGCTAGAAACACATCTTGGAATTCCGACACTATTGGTTGATCCTGAATCGATGGAGATTCAGCATCCATGTCGTGAACCGTAGCTAGATAACCCTCGCAGCCATGTGACAGTAGTGCACGTGCTTGCAGGGTGGATATGACTTGTACAGACCGCCCGGGTATGAACCCATTATGAATGTACTCTGGTGCGTTGACATCACCGAAGATAACTCGATATGAATGGCAGTCTATAGTAGCATGATATTTGGATAGCCAATCCATGCCCAAAATCATGTCGAAGTCATTCATGTCCAGCGGAAGTACGTCGACAGGTCGAACCTTATCATCAAATTCTAGGGGAAGACTCTTATATACATGGGTGATTAATACAGAGTCCCTCAAAGGCGTGGAAATAGTAAGCCTATTCTCTAGTGGCAAGGGAGGCATCCTAATGTTCTTAGCATAAGCAGTAGAAATAACCGAGTGAGTAGCACCCGTATTGAAAAGAACACATGCAGCGCGACCATACATATACAAGATTCCAGTTATGGTACCTGTAGACTTGTTGGCCTGGTCTTGAGATGTCGTGTAGACACGCCCAGCAGTAGGAGGCGGCTTGGTATCAGCATGTCCCGATGTACCCTCCATCTCGCCCTTACGGCAATCCTTCATAATATGGCCAGGAAGACCACACTTGAAGCACGCATCAGTATTACGGCGACATGGTCCTGGGTTCCTACGGTGGCAAGTAGAGCTAAGAGGATGAATGTATCCTCCAGCAGGTGCTCTGGCTGGCTGAGGACCTGATAAAAACATTTTACATGAGACATAATAGTTGGGTACAAAGGACGAAACGGATAATCGTAAGATTGAATACCAGTGATAGCTGGACGGCTAGGCTGCGAACCTCTCTGGTTCTGGTCCCTACCGTTTCCATGGTTCCTGGTAGAAATTTGCTAAAGTGTCAGAATATGAGTCATAACATAAAACATAAGGAATTTCGTAAGTATTAGGACCTGCTGTTGCTGGATTGCCCGGCGTTGTTACGGTAATTGTCATTTCCGCCACGCCTATCCGTAGCAGATCGGTCATTAGTCTGACCGTTTCCCTTGGGCTGATGAGGCTGCTGCTGAGTAGCCGGCTGAGACCGATCCCCAGTTTTCTGCCTGGAAGATACATTTAAAGAGATGAATAATTGACATATGGAAAGTATACGGATTGGTCACCGCTTGAATACGAAGGTTTACCTCTTGTCGGGTCTTTCAGCTTCCCCGAACTCATCCCTCTCTTGCAGCATCTCCAGTTTCCGTGCTGCATCGGCCACTTGTGCTACAGTATTGAACGTAGCACACACCAGATTGTTTGCGACCGATGTGCGAAGAGCCCATCTGAAGTGATGTGCCTGCTCCTCAGGAGTACCTGCTGCCGCACCAAGGAAACCAGCCAAGCGAAGAAAGCGCTGCATAAACTCATTGCTATTCTCCCCAGCCCTCTGACGGATCCCATGGTACTCTCTCTTGAGCTTGTCCTGCTCAGCCTTGGGAAAGAACTGCTCCATCACCCTGTCCTTGAACTGAGCCCAAGTCAAACCAACAACCCACTCATCACCACCTTCTGATTGCATCAAAGCTAACCACTAGTTGAGTACATCGCCTTCGAACAGATAGCATGCCAACCTCGCCTTGTATGCGGGGTCACAACCCATAGCGTTGAAGATCTTCTCGATGTGAGCCAACCAGCTTTCAGCATCGCTGGGGCTATCTATCTTTTCAAAAGCTCGAGGGCGGAGCTTGTTGAATCTCTCCAGCCATACTGCTAATGTCACTGGAGGAGGAGGAGGAGGTGGCTGATTGTGCTGCTGCTGATTGTTGGCAGCTTGAACTTCAGCCCGGATGTCATTCCTCAGTTGAGGAAGCAAGGCTTGCATGGCAGCCTGAATTGCAGCATTGAGCTGCTCTTGTTCGTGTGTGAGAACCATCTGACAGTATAACATAAAACATATGATTAAACAGTTCAAAACATAAAATATAAAATATATACATGAAAAAAAATTTATACTAAAAATTTCACGAGAAAAATTTTATGCAAGAAAATTTTTGTGTATGAATGCATGATGCAGTTTTATGAAAACTTTGTATGCTCGAGAGTGAACGCCTCTGGTCAGTTCACTCAAAACAAAAGACATATCGAGGGGACGCCTATGGGTCGGTCCCAAATCTAAAAGTTTCGATAAAACACATGCGACTAAATAGGGCCAGTCCTGTACCAACCATTACTTAGTCAAAAACCCTGTAACAATGACATGTGTATGTATGCTTAAAAATGATGAATGCATGAAAATAACTGTCAGTTCTAGGAAGACCGTAGTGACTACCCACTAATCACAGGTCATATTTGAGAGCCTACAGGTCGAAACCTTAGCTCTGATACCATAATTGTAACACCCCATTTTGGAAATGGAAATATCATAGTAATTATGGCGTGTCATCAAAGCATACAAGGTAAAATGTCTAAACATTACTTGACCATATAAAGGAAAATACCGGAATCAAACATCGGTAATCCAAAAGTAGAGCTCATCACACACAAACATAGTATAGTAAAGGAAAAGGACTAAACAATGTCCAAAGCATAAGTATCATAAAGAAAGGAAATGCATAATGTAAAGAAGGCTAGACAGCTTCCAGTCCATATGCACGTACTCTTAGTGTCTACGAGCGTCCCTGAGTACCTGCCGTTTTGGGAACATAGAAAAGGAAAACGGCTGAGCAATACGCTCAGTGCACGGATGTACAATAAAGCATGAATAGGATAAGCATATAACATAATAACAGCGGAAGAAACTAAGTCCCGAGTAACCTGGTTAAGTCTTAATAAAACTGGTTTTATAGTTTGAAAGTCTTATGTTTATCTTATAAAAACTGTTTGTCATATTTTACCATTAGCCAATATAGGTCATGAATATCCACCGTGCATGAATAATTGGAGGGGTGACCTCATCATGCAAATTAGAGGGGCTGCCTCTAATTTAATATACAGGTTTTATGGGTAGGAGGGATCAGCTGCTTGTGAAGGATGCAAGGCACACACCACATTCACCATGAAATCCTGAATAAAAACGTGTAACTAGGATGCACCCATACGCCCAACATGATAAATATAAATAATGGCCAAAAACTGAAGGGACGCCACGAGCAATCACTCCGCCGTGGTGAAGTCATAACATCAGTGCCTTTAATGTTATGGTTATGGTACCTCCATAACTAGGTGAAACTGGTCATGCATGTATATGGCTATAGGTAATCATATTTAAACATAAGCAATCAAACTCATACTTATACTACGAGAAAGCAGTTGGCTGCATACGGGGAATACTAATAAGGAAAGAATGTCCATACTGAAAGGACGGGAATCCGTACCTTATGTCCAGTGAACGAGAACGATGAACTGCGAGAATCCTACTTTCGAAACACTAGTGCTACATAAATACGTACATGAAATAAGTATCTGCTTACTAAATACATAGCTGGTTTTATGTCATGTCTTAGCTTATTTTATGTGTTCTTACTATGTTTTACTGTTTAAAGCCTTAAACTGTGTTAAATCTTATATTCTGTTCATTCTGATTAAGTATTTCTGATATTTCATGTGTTATTATACTTACTGTGTAATAATAAGTAACTTTCCCAAAATAGCAGGTTTCCTAAAATAGAAAGTTTCCAAAAATAGAAAGTTTCCAAAAATAGAAAGTTTCCAAAAATAGAAAGTTTCCAAAAATAGAAAGTTACCAAAAATAGAAAGTTTCCAAAAATAGAAAGTTTCCAAAAATAGAAAGTTTCCAAAAATAGAAAGTTTCAAAAAATAGATTTACTGCTTAAAATAGATAAGTTTCTAAAAATAGAAAGTTTCCATAGATAGATTAGCTGCCTTAATTAAATAAGTTTCCATAAACAGATTAGCTGCCTAAAATAACTAAGTTTCTAAAAATAGATGGTTTCCATAAATAAATTAGCTGCCTTATTTAATTAAGTTTCTAAAAATAGAAAGTTTCCATAATTAGAAATAAGCTGGTTAAATAAGCTAAGTAAATAAGCCTAAGTGTTTTCATGATTATTTTCTAAGTCATAAGATATTTTGTATAGTTTAATAATTATTTCATGTAATTTTATTAAACTATAGGTTATAATATTTAATTAAAGTATGACATGTTTTTAATTAAATATATTAAATACTTAGGTTAAAATATGTATTATTAAATATTAATAATATAACCTAAGTCATGTCAATTGATTAATTATATCCATGGTTTTTAAATAATTAATTAATTATAAGTCTTAATAATATAAATACTTAGGTTAAAATAATTTCATGATTATTAATAAATAATTAACCTAAGTCATGTTATTAAATTAATCTCATCTTTTTTTAATTTAATTTTAACATAAGTTTATAACATAAACAAAACTAACATAACCATGATCCGGATCTAAGCTTAAAAACATGCACCGGACATGAATCGACACTGTACCCCGACCCAAATCGGGGCACCCCTCGCTGCTGTGGGACCCACACGCACCAACCAAGACCAAAAGGTCTTGGTGGTGGTCGGCTTAAGCAAACCGAAACCCATTTGGGGCCGGTTGCAGCATGCGGCCCAAAACAAAACACCCCTTAATCGACCATTTGATTTAATTAATCATCAAAACATGTTAGATCTATGTTTAATTAATGTGTTTTTATAAAAACATCACGTGTTCATAATTAATAAAAAGTTTAATTAAAAATAAAAGGTTTAAAAAGGTTTTACCGTATTTATGGATCAAGAGAGTGAAGAACAAACACGAACAAACAATAAATCAACAAGATCCAAGATCAAGAAATCACCTTGTTGGTGATTTGTAGGTGGCGGCACAAAGAGGGGGAGAAAAGGGAGGGTTTTAGGTTTTTCCTGTAATCTTCTGTAAAGTAATTTTTGAGTAGTAAAAATTACTTAACCCCCTTTTAGTAAAATTGATAATGGGCTTGGCCCATTACCCTTGTTTGGTCGCGGGTAGGGACCCCCCCATGGGGTTCCCGTACCTCGTTTCGTGTCTCGTTATTTAGTACTCGTTTATGTTTAATTATGTCCGTGTTTTAAATGTTATCGTTACGTAAATACCATACTCTAATATATTTAATTACGCTCGTATTAAATATATATACGTAATTAATAATAGTTCGTGTTTTAATTACGCTCGTGATTTCGTGATCGTATGTTCGTGATTAATTATTGCTAAATAATTATTACGTGATCGTTCATATAAAATACTTATCGTGTTCTAACACGTACGTAATACGTAAACTCCTAACACGTAATCATAATTATGCTATATTAGGAAAGTGTTTAACTAGCACGTACGATCCTAAGGGTACTATGCATGGTAAAAGCATGCGGGTTTTACATCCCTGATAGGTGTGAAAACACCCATCCTTTTTACACTTATTTCTTGCTAAAACGAGACCAAAACGCGTATTTAATGTCATTTGTTTGGAATTATGCGTGGTTTGTGTGTTTGTTGTGTTTTCAGAGCCAACCGGATAAATATTGAAGAAAACATGGGATTGCACGGGTTTTATCGAAGAAAAAGACGAAAAGACGAAGTCTATAATCCAAGAGATGCAAAAGATTTGAAGTCGATGGGCCTATTTGAAGATTTATCGAAGAAAAGGACCAAAGATGGAAGATTTACATATGTCGAAGAACTCAAGTCTATTAATTGAAGAAATTTAAAGACGAGTTGAATTTATTCGTCGACAAATCCCGAATCAAAATAAAAAACGTCGACTTTTCTGAAAAGACGAGAAGACAAAAAAAAGAAAGAGGGAAAGCACACTCACCAAACCAAGCCAAGCACTATAAATACTCTTCCCATTCACATTTCCAACAAGTTAATTTCTGTTATTTCATTTCCTGTTTCGTAGGAACCATCTCCCTTAAGGAGATTGGTGGTTTTTCATTTTCTTTGATTCTTCCACAATCTTGTAAGTTTAATCTTTCCATTTTGTTTGTTTGAATCTTATCCTTAATACAAGTTCTCATTTAATCTTTCTTTCTTCTCTTGTTTATTAAAAGTTCTAAGTTTCATTTTGTTGAGTTTGATCTTAAAAAGTAAGTGGGTTTTATGTTTTTGTTGTTTTGGATTGATGTTTATCATAGGTAAATGATTAGTGGTTAAATTGGTTTAAATTTTGATTAAAAACTTGGTGGATTTTGGGTTAAATTCGTGTGTTAAACATTCCCCTGTTCTTCGCATTTTCTGACTTGCCCAGATTCCGAATCAACATAAGATTCCGGATCAAGGGTTTTGTGAAAATATTCCGGATCAAGCTCTTTGATTCGGAATATCTAATATTCCGGATCAACTCATTTATTCCGGATCAAGTCCTTTGGTTCGGAATATCTAATATTCCGGATCAGTCATTTTATTCCGGATCAACTCTTATATTCCGGATCAAGTTTTGTTCCGAGTAAACTAATTATTCCGAATCAAGCTTCTTATCATTTTATTCCGGATAGAAATTTATTCCGGGTCAAGCAAAGATTCCGGATCAACTCATTTATTCCGCATCAGTCAATATTCCGGATCAACTACATTTATTCTGGATCAACAACTACATTCCGGATCAACTGTTATTCCGGATGAAGGCATATTCCGCATGAAGCAAACATTCCGGATCAACACATATATTCCGAATCAAGATCATTCCGAATGAATCAGTTTTTTTAGGTTATTCCGCATGAGTTGATTTATTCCGCATGAGCCAAATATTCCAAATATTCTGGACCAAGAAAACATTCCGCATCAATTGTTTTTACAAGTTTAGGTACTTTACTGTTTGATTTTCATTTTCAGTAATTGCTTTTAGTTTAATTTTATTACTTCTCGCATTTATCGTTTTAGTAGATATAGACCAAAGCTCCCCTTTTTAGTTACCAATTACAACAATTCCACTTGGATCCGTGATCGATTCGAGAAGATACCGAGAACGAAACAACGACAAATACAATTGGGTACGAGCAACGCAAAGAAAGATCTTGCAAAAGCTACCTTTTTATTAACTAACCAAAAATTAGTTATTAAAATGGCGCCGCTGCCGGCTCTTTTCGTAAGGATCAATGGTTTCTTGTGAGAAAAATTGGATTTTGGGATCCGTTCTTTCGGGAACGTTATTTTCAAGCACAAAAATTTTCAAAAACCCATAAAAATATAAAATTTTCAAAAATACAAAAACATTAAAAAACCTATAAAAACCAAAAATATTTTCTCTTGCATTTTCTTTTTAGTGTATGCGTACTCGATCAACGTCTTATTCAGAGCCCGAGACTCGCGAAGATTTAGACATGGCCGGTGTACACAACAACAACAATAATAATCCACCCCACAACAACAATAATAATCCACCCCGCCCCAACATGAATAATCCACCCTTACCCGACCTACGAACCATGGAGGAGCTATGCCAACCTACGATGAACGGACGTGGAGGCCCGATTGCGCCGATGCATATCACGGCTCAGGAGTTTTCGTTGAAGCATCACATGATCTAACAAGTGCAAATTAACCCATTTCACGGAATTCCGGATGATGATGCCAACAAACACCTCGACAAATTCATTACCATCACCCAAAGCATGAAGTCGCCCGGTGTTTCTATGGATGAACTTCGCCTTCAACTATTTCCCTACTCGCTTTCTCACCATGCCGAAAAATGGTTTGACCGTCTCCCAAAGAAATCTATTCATACTTGGGACGACATGACTTAACGCTTTTTGTCGCGCTACTTCCCACCATCCATGGTCACGAGCCTTCGTAACCAAATTAGTGGATTCATGCAAGACAATGATGAATCGCTCTTTGATGCTTGGGAACGATACAATGATTTGATCGACCGTTGTCCAAATCACAACATGCTCCCCGTCACTCTCATTGATACTTTCTACAATGGTCTCACTTTTCGTGATCGTGACAAGATCAACGCCGCCGCCGGTGGTACTTTTATGAAAAGGAGACCGGAGGAGTGTAGAGAGTTGATTGAAAACATGACTACTCACCACAAGAATTGGGATTCATCCGCATCCTCAAGATCTAACACGAGAGTCAATGTTTCTTCTACTACTTCCAATCCCGAGATAACTGATCTTACCCGACAAATCGCGGAAATGAACAAGAATTTCTTGACCATGGCCACAAACCAATTTCGACAAGCTAAAGCCGTTTCTATTTCTTGTGACACATGTGGTGGTCCTCATTCTTACAATGATTGTCCTTCTACTCAAGGCAATTTTTCTGAAAACGTTAACGCGGCATACGGTACTTATCCCACGGGAGGCTATCAAGCTCGTCCTCAAGGAGACCGGAACTTGCTAAGTTATCGTTAAAACAACTATCTTGCTCCACCCGGTTTTCCTCCTCCAAACCAAAACCAACAACAAACCTATAACTGAAACAACCAATCCCAACCTCGTGCTAACAATCAATATCAATCCTAAAGAAACCCATACCCACCTCAAGGAAATTCTCAAGCTTACCAAGCTCCACCTCTCAATCAACCGATGGCATTGAATCAAGAGTCGAGACGTTCATGAAGACTAATAGAGAGATGGTGACGAATCTTCAGAGTCAATTCGTCAACTTGTAGAATGACATGGTGAAACAAGGGAGCGATATTCGAGCCGAGCTAAGGAATGACATGGTGAAACAAAGCAATGATATTCGTGCAGACATGAGAGACTCTTTCAGCACTCAAGCGGATAACATACTTGATATAATCGGTTCGCTCTTCCAAGGTAATCAACCCTCTTCTTCGGGTACTCTTCCGAGTGACACCGTTGCGAATCCAAGAGGGGAGATGAAAGCAATCACCACTCGTAGTGGAAAAGGTTATACGGAACCCGAGCTTCCTACATCTCCACCCGTGATTGTGAACAAGGAAAAAGAGCAACTTTCCCCATCTCCTTTGCCTTCTACCCCAATTTCCCCACCACCCGTGGTTGTGAGTGATCCTACTCCCTTAAAGCCTTATTCTTCATCCGATATACCTTATCCTTCAAGGTTGAGGAAAGAGAAGCAAAAGAGCAAGGATGATATTCAAGTTTCAAACTTTCTCAAAATGTTTAAACATTTGAATTTTAACATCTCCTTTGCCGAGGCTCTCGCTCACATGCTTAAATACGCTAAGATGTTTAAAGATCTTCTAAGTGACAAGGAGAAGCTTCTTGACATTGCTCAGACCCAACTTAATGAGAATTGCTCCGCCGTTCTCTTAAGGAAATTGCCCACCAAACTTGGTGATCCGGGTCGCTTCTTGATTCCTTGCAACTTCCCGGGAGTAGAGAATTGCATGGCCCTAGCCGATCTAGGTGCCAGTATAAACTTAATGCCTTTAAGTGTTTGGAAGCAATTATCTCTCCCCGAGCTAGTCCCCACCAAAATGACTTTGGAATTAGCTAACCGTACGGTTGCTTATCCAGTGGGGATAGCCGAAGACGTCTTCGTTGGCGTTGACAAATTCACATTCCTGGCGGATTTTGTTGTCGTTGACTACGAGATGGATCCTCGTGTTCCAATCGTTGGACGTCCCTTCTTGAGGACCGGTCGCACTCTCATTGATGTAGCCTCTGGCGAGATAATCATGAGAGTTGGTGACGATAAAATTGTCTTCAACATGGGTAAGATTTCTAAGCAACCTTATTCATATGAGAGTGTTAATGCTATTGATGTTATCGATGAGGCTTGTGAAGAACACTTTCATGATGCTTGCAAAAGTACTCTCTCTTCTCTACCCAATGTTGAGACCGTTGCCTCAATTGCTCCGTCATTGACTCCTTTTGGAGAAAGTGACTTGGATGATTTCGAAGATAGCTTGAGTCCTCTCGATCTTAAGTATGATGATTCCCCCACCGATTGGGATGAAGACATTCGTACTATTGAGAAACTTCTCAATGAAGACCCGTTTTCTCCTCCTTCTCCTAAAGAGGTGACTAATGATGATCCATCGTTAGTTACACCATCTATTGAGGATCCTACTACTCTTGAGCTTAAGGACTTACCTCCCCATCTCGAGTATGTTTTATTAGAAGGCATTGATCAACTTCCCGTTATCATTGCTAAGGACTTAAAAGCCGATGAGAAAACTCATCTCATTGGAGTTCTTAAGAAACATAAAAGAGCTATCGCTTGGAAAATCTCTGATATTCGCGGAATTGATCCTCACTTTTGCACACATAAAATTCTCATGGAGGACGACTTTAAGCCCACAATTCAAAGCCAACGAAGGGTGAATCCTAAAATCCATGACGTTATCAAAAAAGAGGTTATCAAACTTCTTGATGCGAGCATGATTTATCCTATCTCGGATTCACCATGGGTTAGTCCAGTCCATTGTGTGCCTAAGAAAGGCGGAATTACCGTTGTGCCCAATCAAAACAACGAGTTGATTCCTACACGTCTCGTTACTGGGTGGAGAGTTTGTATAGACTACCGCAAACTCAATGATGCCACGAGAAAGGATTATTTCCCTCTTCCTTTTATGGACCAAATGCTTGAACATTTAGCGGGTAATGAATATTACTGCTTTCTAGATGGTTTCTCGGGTTATTTCCAAATACCCATCGATCCCCAAGATCAAGAGAAGACAACATTCACTTGTCCCTATGGCACATTTGCTTACAAAAGAATGCCTTTTGGCTTATGCAATGCCCCCGGGACTTTCCAAAGGTGCATGTTGGCTATCTTCCATGACATGGTTGAGCAAACATGGAAGTCTTCATGGATGATTTCTTGGTCTTTGGGGATTCCTTCTCTTATTTCCTTGCCAATTTAGAACGTATGCTTAAGCGGTGAGAAGACACTCGCCTTGTTCTCAATTGGGAAAAAGGCCATTTTATGGTAAAAGAAGGCATTGTGCTAGGACACAAAATTTCAAAATCCGGTCTTAAAGTCGACCGTGCTAAAGTTGATGTCATAGCCAAATTACCTCCACCTTCAACCGTGAAGGGTGTGAGAAGTTTTCTGGGTCATGCGGGCTTCTATCGTCGCTTCATTCAGGATTTCTCTAAAATCGCTCGCCCGATGACCCACCTCTTGGAAAAAGATACTCCTTTTATCTTTTCTAAAGAGTGTCTCGAAGCCTTCAATCATCTTAAGGATAAGCTAACTAAGGCACCGGTCTTGGTTACCCCTAATTGGGAGCTACCTTTTGAGTTGATGTGCGATGCTAGCGACTTTGCTATTGGAGCGGTTTTGGGCCAAAGAGTGAATAAACACTTCCAACCAATCCATTATGCTAGCAAGACAATGATGGGGGCTCAATTGCATTATACGACAACCGAAAAAGAGCTTTTAGCTGTTGTCTATGCTTCTGAAAAATTTCGCCCCTATCTTGTTTTATCCACCACCATCGTATACACGGACCATTCCGCGTTGAAGTACTTGATGACTAAGCACGACTCTAAGCCAAGACTTCTTCGCTGGGTTTTACTCCTTCAAGAATTCAACATTGAAATTCGTGACAAGAAGGGTGCCGAAAACCTAGCCGCGGATCATCTAAGTAGACTTGAGGATCCATATCAAGGGGATCATCCGAACAAAGAGATCAATGACTCTTTTCCCCTTGAGACCTTAATGTCTATAAATCTCAATCTGGATGATATCTCGTGGTTTGCCGACATTGCAAACTACTTAGCGGGTGGTGTTCTCATCAAAGGGTTAACATCCCAACAAAAGAAGTTCTTGAACGATGTCAAGACCTATTTCTGGGATGACCCTTTTCTATTCAAACAATGCGCTGACTTGATTATTCGCCGATGTGTTGACGGACCGGCAGCTTTAGACATTCTCAAGGCTTGCCATAAAGGACCCACCGGTGGTCACCTTGGTCCCAACTACACCGCCAAAAAAGTGTTTGACTCGGGATTTTATTGGCCCACCATTTATCGTGATGCTCACGAGATGGTTAAACATTGTGATGCTTGGCAAAAACAAGGCAAGATCATACATAAAGATGAGATGCCTCAAAATTTCATACAAGAATGTGAAATCTTTGATGTATGGGGCATCGACTTTATGGGGCCATTCCCTTCTTCTAAAGGCAACAAATACATCCTTGTCGCTGTTGACTACGTTTCCAAATGGGTTGAAGCTAAAGCTTTACCCACTAACGACGCGAGGGTGGTTTGTAATTTCTTGAAACAACTTTTTTCTCGATTCGGTGTTCCTCGTGCTATAATCAGTGACCGCGGGACTCATTTTTGCAATGATCAATTTGCAAGAGTCATGGCTAAGTATGGTGTCAATCACCGTCTTTCCACCGCTTACCATCCTTAAACCAACGGTCAAGCCGAGATATCCAACCGTGGATTGAAGCGAATTTTGGAACGTACTGTGGGAGAGCATCGTGTCTCGTGGGCTGATAAACTTGATGATGCTCTGTTGGCTTTCCGTACCGCCTATAAGATACCGATTGATTGTACACCTTATCGTCTTGTGTACGGGAAAGCATGCCACCTCCCCATCGAGCTGGAACATAAGGCATACCGGACCTTGAAGTGGGCTAACTTCGACATCAACAAAGCCGGTGATCTTTGCAAGATTCAACTCAACGAGCTACATGAATTGAGGAATGAAGCTTACGAGAAATCATTGATCTACAAGGAGAAGACCAAGATTATCCACGATGCTAGAATTAAGAACCGAGAGTTCCACGTTGGTGATCAAGTCTTACTTTTTAACTCTCGGTTGAAGATCTTCTCGGGCAAGTTGAAGAGCCGCTGGTCTGGTCCATTCACCATCGCCAATGTCTTTCCCTATGGCACCATTGAGCTTTCTCAGCCAAATGGGCCCAATTTTAAGGTGAATGGCCAGCGTCTGAAGTTGTACTTTGGTGAGGACATCTCTCATGAGATGATTCCATCCCTCACCACATTTCCCTTGAATTAGTTCGGGACCGAGTCAGGCTCGTGACTCGGTTAACAAAAACAAGCGCTCCTCGGGAGGCCACCCGAGTATCTATCCCCCTTTCCCGTTTTTCATCCTAAGTGTAGGGGGAGCTATATAGGTTGCTTGTGTTTGTATGGTGATGTGATTACAGGGATAAGGGCAATCTTGGAATATTTGAAGAACCGTGCTCCCATGTTATCCGCAAATCCGGTTCTATCTCTCAACTATCGTGATTCAATCTTCTTCATACTCACATTTGAAATTGATCACTTTAGTTGTCTCCTCCTTAACTTGATTTAACCAACGTGCAAAATGTCATAAGTGTAGGGGAGACTTTTCTCACATGCTTAAACATTGAGGACAATGTTTATATTAAGTGTAGGGGAGACTTCTATCGAAGTTTTAAGTGGACTTTTCCATTAAAGTGCCTTCATTTAACCGGAAAATTCGATTTTTTGACATTTTTCAAAATTTTTAATCTATTTTGGCCTAGTTGTATAGTTGCATTTTCCTTTGTTATGTTTATTTTCTCTCCTTGCTAGAATAAAATTTCAATAAAGTGGTTTTAAATTTTTCAAAGTCGTGAATATTTTGACTCAACCCGATTTTACTTATCTAAGTTTACTCTAGCTAGTATCCTTAACGTGTTTAAGTCAAGTTTTGCTAGGCTATTATATAAGGAGCTTTAAAATGCGAAAGTCTTAACTCTCACGGGTTAAGAACAAGAACTTTTCGCAAGTTCCTATAATTGATCCTAGAGAGTCGTTTATCAAGGGAACTTTAAAACGCAAATTCTAAACTTGAAAGAGTCTAAGAAGATGCAAGATCCTATAGGCGACTCGAAAACCCAAAGCTGTGATTTAATAGGCTAAGCATACACCAGTCTCATTCCTTGAGATTTTAAACTGTGGAGAACGAGAGATGATAGAGTCAATTATAAGTTTGGTATTCTTTCGTGAATTTATGTGAGTTGATTATAAGCCTATTCTCCCATCGCTTGCTAATAAATTTATCTGCAATAAATAAGGTTGTACGATTTGAAAAGTTACTTAGCTTCTAGCCCAAGATCGTTTAAAAGTTGCTCGGTATTAATTAGAGTTCATAACCAAGGCATAACTTATTGAAGCGGGATGCGAAGATTGGCGAGTCCGAAAAGGCCCTAACAAGGCATGAGGGCTACATTTTGTTGCTAAAGATCCCAAAGTGATGTGAAGAATCATTTATCGAAAATCAATATGAAGGATAGAGACACACGACGAAAAGCAAAAACTCCCCAAAAGTCATGGAGAAGTCTATCCGAAAAGACCCTAGCAAGGTATGAGGATAAATAGATCCAATTCCTAAAAGGAGGCGGATCGTTGTATATCAAAGTCCAAAATAAAGATTGGAGAAAAATGAAAGAAGTCGTGGTCCAAAGATGAAGAATCTCTCAAAACTTCAAGTGAAGAAATTCCTATTATGAAGAGAAGACCATAATTTCAAGAACGTCTCTCAAAGATTCGAAGTATGAAGTCGCTGCCAAATATCGGTCCGAGAAAGGTCTCAAATCGTGAAGCGAGTTATGCCAAGATATGAACTTTATGAGGTCCCGAGAAGCAGTTTTAAAAGATTTTGTCCTTTAGCTAACTATTGATTAAATCGTCCCACTTTGTTTTTAGCCTAAATAACTATCGAAATAAGTCAAACAATGCATCCTCGTGATCATTCAAGACAAAAATAAAATATAAGAGATACACATAGGAATAAGGGAGTCTAAGTGAATAATTGGGCCACATGAGTTCGTGTTAGTTTGCTAACTTATAATAACAATGATCTCATTTTTAAGCTTGGTATGGGGAACGTGAAACTTGAGAATGATGGACATTCATGACAATCTAAAACCCCAATGTAAGTCTTTAAATACTTTACTTGTTTTGTTCTTTTGGTTTCCTTAATATTTAGAATTTAATAAAGGCCAAGGTGGGTTATTTATGATGAGAAATGTAAACCGTGCTTTTAAATTGTAGCATTGCATGAGGGCATGGCAATGGTTAAGTGTAGGGGATTTGATAGGTGTGAAAACACCCATCCCTTTTCCACTTATTTCTTGCTAAAACGAGACCAAAACGCGTATTTAATGTCATTTGTTTGGAATTATGCGTGGTTTGTGTGTTTGTTGTGTTTTCAGAGCCAACCGGATAAATATTGAAGAAAACATGGGATTGCACGGGTTTTATCGAAGAAAAATACGAAAAGACGAAGTCTATAATCCAAGAGATGCAAAAGATTTGAAGTCGATGGGCCTATTTGAAGACTTATCGAAGAAAAGGACCAAAGATGGAAGATTTACATATGTCGAATAACTCAAGTCTATTAATTGAAGAAATTTAAAGACGAGTTGAATTTATTCGTCGACAAATACCGAATCGAAATAAAAAACGTCGACTTTTCTGAAAAGACGAGAAGACAAAAAAAAAGAAAGAGGGAAAGCCCACTCACCAAACCAAGCCAAGCACTATAAATACTCCTCCCATTCACATTTTCAACTAGTTAATTTCTGTTATTTCATTTCCTGTTTCGTAGGAACCATCTCCCTTAAGGAGATTGGTTGTTTTTCATTTTCTTTGATTCTTCCACAATCTTGTAAGTTTAATCTTTCCATTTTGTTTGTTTGAATCTTATCCTTAATACAAGTTCTCATTTAATCTTTCTTTCTTCTCTTGTTTATTAAAAGTTCTAAGTTTCATTTTGTTGAGTTTGATCTTAAAAAGTAAGTGGGTTTTATGTTTTTTTTGTTTTGGATTGATGTTTATCATAGGTAAATGATTAGTGGTTAAATTGGTTTAAGTTTTGATTAAAAACTTGGTGGATTTTGGGTTAAATTCGTGTGTTAAACATTCCCCTGTTCTTCGCATTTTCTGACTTGCCCAGATTCCGAATCAACATAAGATTCCGGATCAAGGGTTTTGTGAAAATATTCCGGATCAAGCTCTTTGATTCAGAATATCTAATATTCCGGATCAACTCATTTATTCCGGATCAAGTCCTTTGGTTCGGAATATCTAATATTCCGGATCAGTCATTTTATTCCGGATCAACTCTTATATTCCGGATCAAGTTTTATTCTGAGTAAACTAATTATTCCGAATCAAGCTTCTTATCATTTTATTCCGGATAGAAATTTATTCCGGGTCAAGCAAAGATTCCGGATCAACTCATTTATTCCGCATCAGTCAATATTCCGGATCAACTACATTTATTCTGGATCAACAACTACATTCCAGATCAACTGTTATTCCGGATGAAGGCATATTCCGCATGAAGCAAACATTCCGGATCAACTCATATATTCTGAATCAAGATCATTCCGAATGAAGCAGTTTTTTAGGTTATTCCGCATGAGTTGATTTATTCCGCATGAGCCAAATATTCCAAATATTCCGGATCAAGCAAACATTCTGCATCAATTGTTTTTCCAAGTTTAGGTACTTTACTGTTTGATTTTAATTTTCAGTAGTTGCTTTTAGTTTAATTTTATTACTTCTCGCATTTATCGTTTTAGTAGATATAGACCAAAGCTCCCCCTTTTTAGTTACCAATTACAACAATTCCACTTGGATCCGTGATCGATTCGAGAAGATACCGAGAACGAAACAACGACAATTACAATTGGGTACGAGCAACGCAAAGAAAGATCTTGCAAAAGCTACCTTTTTATTAACTAACCAAAAATTAGTTATTAATCCCCAATTAGGTATGCTCTTTCTCATGCTCCCCTCATCTCTGTCACACATATTAAACAGTTTTGGAACACTGTAAGTTCCTCAACAGTTAATAAAGTGACTACATTATCATCTATTGTTCATTGGCGTACTTGGGTGGTTACTGAAGCCTTGGTTCGCCAGGCTTTGCATCTTGATGATGCAGATGGTATAATCACCCTTCCCATTCATGAAATAGAACAAGGACTAAGGGCTTTGGGTTATCCTTTCCATGATGAGGGAACTTTAAACAAATATCATAAACAGGAGTTTCCCCCAGCCTGGAAGTACCTCATAAATGTCATCTTACAATGTTTGAGTCCCAAGTGTACTGCACACAATGAGATTAATAGATCCATTGCTAGTGCTATTGTGTGCATTGCAACTGGGCAAAAGTTTAATTATTCTAAAATGATTTTTGATGGCATGTGTAAAAACAAAGGGAATAAGATGACATTAGCTTATCCCAGATTTTTACAAATGGTTTTTGATGTCCAAAGTTACTGCACAAGGGATCTTGATGATTTTTATGAGATCCCTATGCAAAAGAAAGCAATTTTTACAAAGATGAACTCACCCCCTCACCGTGACTTACCCCTCACCCCAGCTATGATTGCTGTCATTGAATCAGCACAACCCCAACCAGACCCACAAGCCCAACTTGACCCAATACCTGAACCTTTACCTTCACCTCAACACATGCAAATTGACCAAGAACCCTTTGACGCTGACACATTAAATGTTGGCGTTGACACACCTAATCCAGACGCTGACACCATACCTTCACAGACCCAAACACCCCTTAACCATCCCACATCCACCCAATCCACATCATCTTCTACCCCACCACAATATAGGTTGCAAAAACGCCAAAGGACTACATGAGTGTTCTCCTCTAGTGGTCCTAGCCATGTAGCAGAGAGAACCACCACCACAAGTGTGGTTGGTGCTATGGATGAGGCTGGGACTATTGGTTCTGGCTTAGATGCAGGCCAAGACAGTCCTAACATCTTTCAGACCTCATCCATGCCCCATGAATCTACCTTGGGAGGTCAAATACCTATTTTAGAGGAGGGAAGATTGGAACCAATGACATTAATGGAATTGACGGCTGTCTACATTAGCTTGCAAAAGCAAAATGCAGACTTGGTACAAATTGTCAGTACACAAGGCCTTGAACTCAAGCAATTGAGGGAGAGGATTGTTATTTTGGAAGATGCTAGCACCAGGCGTGGGATGGAGGAATCTTTCAAAGGGGAGGATGAGCAGATTAATGTGAGTGATAAGGGCTCACATGATGGTGAATCTTTGGGTGTTGCTGAAGCTCTAACTAGTTTGAATAAACAACCAGGTTTTGTTAGATCTTTGGTAACTCCTACAAACTTAGACTTGTCTTTTACAGCTATGTTGGAGAAAATTACAAGAGGCGCTGAGACAGGTAATTTGGGTGTTGACAAGCAAAGTTTGAGCGCTGACATGAGCAAATTGGGCGCTGACACAGGCAAATTGAGCGTTGACAGACCTGTAGATGAGGTTGATGTATTCCAGTCATCATCCATCATCAAAGAAGTATCTTCGCAGGTATTACCATCATCCTTACCCATCATTGATCCATTAGATAAGGGTAAAGGTATTATGGTAGAAGCAGAAGTTCCAAAGGATGTAGCACAGGTTGAGTTTGATAGAAGGTTGGCTGCACAACTTGTGGAACAAGAAAGAAAGAAGGTTGGTGAATCACCATTTTTTGCCACTTCAGAGGAACAAGAAGGAAGTGATGAGGCTAGTTCAGACTCAAGTGTGATGATAATAGAACAACCAGAAAAACTTGAGTATGGTGATGAGTTGGCAAGAGAGAAGCTGAATGAGTTGAAATTGCAAGTAGATTTTGATATGCCAGAAGTTTTTCAGATGTACCATGCTTGGGAAGATAGGTGTATGGAGAATCCAGATTTGACTATCTCAGACCAGATATGGGGTTTGGAGATTCTTCTAAGAGTACAAAAGGACTGTAAGGTAATTCTGAAACACAAAGCTAGCAATATTCTCTCAATGCTGAAAAGGGATAGAAGGGAGCTGTATTACATGCTACTCAGATGTCATGGAATAGGATGGACCTACAAGAAATTGTTGGGATTATCCTTTGAAGAATTGGAGTTTAAGGCTTATCCGATTTGGGCAAGAGTGCAGGAAGAAAACACTCTAAGACTTCTTTCTGATGAAAGGAAAGAAGAACTTGCAGAAGAGATGGAGCTTAAAAAGGCAATGATTGTTCCCAGACCTTTGAAGAAAGGAGTTCCTCTTGAGTTTCCTAAAGATATGGATAGATTGGTTCCTAGTGAAGCTGTTATAAGAAGGAGCATCAAGCTCTCACCATTGGAAGCTTCAGATATGGTACAAGTGTTACCTCTTGATTCCAGAAACCCTATTATAAGCTATGAAGAAGATGAATGTGGGTTTTGGAAGATTGGCAGGTATGGGAAAGAGGTTCACACTTTTACTACACTTATATCTCTCTTTGCAAGTTTTGATAGAGAAGACTTGGTAGACCTTTGGAGGTTGTTAGAGGCCAAGTATGAGACTGAAGCTCCTACTTCAGTCAATGGAATAAAACTATGGTCAACATTCAAGAGAATGTATAGACCAAGAGATGAAGATCCTGCTGTTTGGAAGGATCTTAAAGATAACCTCAGTGGTCTTCAATGGTGTTTGTATTCAGCTGCTGGTGTATATTATTTGAGTTCTACAAAGTTTGATGAGTATCTACTTGTAGATGGTCAGTATTTCATGTCCAAGGAAGTCTTGGAGAAGATGAAGACAACACAGCTGGAGATTGATTATTCAAGTGACGTGGCCAAGGATTTGATTAGACATATTTATTACCAATATGATCAAGTTTGTAAGATTCCTCCTAGTTCTTAATGTTTATTCAGAAACTTGATTACTAGAGTAAATATCAAGTTTAGGGGAGGATTGTTAGGAATAAAATGTTGCCAGTCCACTTGAGCGCTGACAAGAGTAAAACAAGCGTTGATAGGAAGAAAACAAACGCTGACAGATCAAGCGTTGACAAGAAGAAGTCAAGCGTTGATAGGTTGAAGACAAGCACTGATGGAAAGATTTAGTCTACGCGTATATTGTTTCTAGTTTGTTTCTAGTAAAGATAAGTTCAACATTGTATTTTCTATAATTATCTTTACCTAGAATAGTTGATACGTAGACTCTTGTACAAGGCTTCTTATGTCTATAAAAGAAGACCTTTAGGTTATTGTTCATATAAGTTTTTCATACGTTAAACACTTTCATTGTAAGCAAGTTTGTTATCATTAATCAAGTGAAATTTTGTTTACATCTTTGTGTGTTCTTGTTTAAGTGTTAATTCCGCATAACACTTATATTACTTTATACATATACAAAGGTTTCTCTACGTGTATAAATTGATCTAATCTCGTATACACAAAGCTAAATCGATCTAAGTTTGGGATCAACGGACATTGTATCATATAGTTCCTTCTAGTAAGGTATATATACCTATATACATATAATAGCAAGTTCAAACATCTAATAAAAGGTAGTACATGGGATAATGCTCCCTAGTATGTTTTTAAATATTCCAGTATGTATGGTTGTTGTAATCCGTTCTTATTATGTGGCCAGTCAGTTTTCCATGTAGTCAAAATAGACTAACCGTTTTATAGTTATCAATTAATTATAAGCAATAATCAGCGTATATGAAATGATTAGCGTATAAGCTTAAGCTTGATACAAAATCAATCATGGAGGATTTTAAAAATCTTAGTATAAGATTTTCAGGATTTATTTGGATTTCATTATAATACCAACTTGTTTTTAGGCAATCCATTTATGTTACTGTATTTTAGTTAAATACATCGTTGTACAAGTATTAATAACTTCCATTTAAATTTGTTATTAATAATATAATTTAAGTAAAAGTATTTTACTTACAATTGTTGTATTTTACTTTTATAATCTACGTACATTAAATTTCATAATTTTTATGAACAGTTATAAAAGTAATAACACTTTATTACATTTAATTTAATGTCCCCAAAGTTTTCGCAAGTTAAATAATAACCCTTTGTTTACAAGTTTCAGAAAATGATGGTTCTAGTCCATTTAGTTTAGGATTCGCTCAAGTTTTAATACATTAAATGAAATAAGGGGTCTAGGGTTTGCTTATGTTTCAGTTATTAGCAAAACAAGTCCCTCCATGTTTGACTAGATGTACAGTTCTTAACAATTTTAGTCTTTAGGACTTCTAGCATTTTTGGGATACAGCAAGTGTAGTCCCTCTAGTTAAAATTAGGTTTTATAACTTCCATTAAGTGGTGATAATTGTACCTAGGGTTCTAAATGCTTCGGCTAATTACAGATTAGTCCTTAGAGTCATAAAATGACAATTTAACCTTCAAGAATTTACTAAAGTGGCCCTTAGGGTTTAATAAGTCACGAATGGCATTTATTACTCCCTAGATTTTCAAATATTTACAATATTAGTCCTTGTAATTACTGTTTTATCAAAACAAGTTTCAATGTCACGGCTTTAATCCATGAGTTTAATGAAATGACATTTTTAGTCCAAAAGTGTTTATAAGATATATTTTTGGTATAAAAACTTTGTTTAAGTATAATATCACTAAGTAGGCTTATTAAATGTGCCAAAAGAGCTAATGGGCTTCCCAAACCCTTATTGAGCTTACAAGATCCATTAACAATTTTTGTGAGCTAAGGATTTCTTAATGGGCCTAATTACATTTTTAGATCCATTAATATTACAAGTTTTACTACATAGGTCCATAGGACAATAAATGGGCCTAATAGGCTTCCTAATGGACCTAAACATATTTTAGTCAATTAATAATACTTAACCATTTATTAGGTGTGAAGTTTATAAAACCTTACAAGCTTATTACTGGTTAGTAAAGATTAAGTCTAGATCTCCAAATAGAGAGTAAAAACCTACGGTATGTTTTATTTCCGGGTTTTAAATGAAATCCAAGTTGGTTACAAGTTTGTATATTAATTCTAAGCTTTACAGTATTTCAAGATAAAGTCCAATCTTGTTTTATGTTTACCTTTAATTTACGAGGTCCCAAAAATTAAGATTTATGGTTTATTATAAGTTCACAAGTTTATTATAAGTTCTAACATGAATCAGATAGCCCAAGCTATATTTCTTTTCCATGTGTGTTCATTATGAAATCTAGGTTTATTACTTTAAAAGTAAATTTTAAAATCCACACATAAGATCTAGGTTTCTACAAGTTTGTTATAAGTTCAACACGATTTAATCAAGATCCCAAAAAAATAATCAAATTTTAGATTTTTCCCAAGCTATATAGAAGTCTAGTTAAGTCACGTGGTAAGGATTTTCAAAGATACATTAGGATTTCTAAAGATAAAAAAAAATCTAATTTAAATTTTTCCAAAATTTAATTAAGTTCTTCCAAAATACAATTATTCAAGAAAAGATTTCCAAAATCCTTTTATTTTATTATTATTTTTTTTGGCTAAGTTATATATAAAAATATATTCCAAATTTTTCAAGATTTTCCAAAATCTATTTTTGATTTTCTAAGATTTTCCAAAATCTATTTTAGATTTTTCAAGATTTTCCAAGATTTTCCAAGATCTATTTTAGATTTTTCTAAGATTTTCCAAAATCTATTTTAGATTTTTCAAGATTTTCCAAAATCTATTTTAGGTTTTTCTAAGATTCCAAAAGATTTAGTTAGATTTTCAAAGATTTATAAGGATTTATTTAGATTGTGCTTAGATATTTCTAAGGGTTGTTATGTACAAAGTTGTTTGTGGTTACAATGCATTGTTCATGCCATCATACTTCAGAATCCATTCTATAAACGTTTAAGGAGCGAGGGCACTTTAAATCGTAAACCCAACCACTCAGTCAAAACGTAATATCGAGATGGAACATCTTTAGTATAAAGCTCCCTACTAACATGACATGTTTATAAGTTTCATTAAATACGTTAAGTATTTTAATATTTTAATATCTTCATAACGATATTAAATAGTCGTAATACATAAAGTACATAAATGGTTAACATCTATTACTATCATACATATAAATGCATAGGATAATGAATTGCATTTAAACCATATAGTTATGCATGCTCTCTATGCTAAATGCTCTCTAAGTATTTCCCCGTCAAAAACCCAGTTTTTGAAATCTAAGTTTTTGAAAATTTTGTCCGGTTATAGTTCAGTTAATAAAATAGAAAAACAATTTTATTTTCGATCTGATTCTCTATAACCATTGCTCTGAACCATTCTGTGACACCCCCAAATCAGGTTTGCAGCGGAATAGTAATTGGGTGTCAAGTTGCGGATCACAGAACAAATGGCATACAAAACATTGATCACAATTACATGATTTGAAATACAATTGATACAAATATGGTTTTAGTACAATAAGTTGAAATGTTAAATATCAGTTGTTACAGATATCCCAGTGAAAACAAATCCCTCAGTTATTATGATGCTCCTATATGATGCTCAGTCCATGCTCAAATAATCCAGCTTAATTTCCTGAGAAAAACATGCTTAAAATAGTCAACATAAAGTTGGTGAATTCATAGAGTTTTGTAAAATCATAGTTCAGGACTGTAAATTGTCCTACATAGTGTTGCACAGAGTTAGATATAAAAATCAAGTGTAGGATTTCAAATATCCCATATAGTATTTCATAACGTTTGATAAAAATCAAGTTCAGATATATCAGTATATTCCATGTATTAATGTACCAAATAATAAAAGGTCAAGTTTAGAACCGCAAACATCACAAACATAGTATCGCACAAAGCCAAATACTATAAGGTAATTACATTCCCATATTGCCCGAAACTGAGACTTGACAGTTAAGTCCTCGACAAATGAGGACCCTTCGCCTTATCAAAAGGCACCCAATAATAATAAGTTCTGACATGTGAAACATCTGTTGTCCTGGCCGAGGCACAGTGAGCATGACTCACCCAGATGGGGATGGTCAATCCCAAATAGATCTATTTATAACATTCAGGTAATTCAAAAATTCTAACAGTTTCAAATGCACGGGTCATGCGGGTTCATCTACAATAGGCAAATGTAATTAAGGGTAACAGTTCAGTTTGCGTTTCCTCGATCAACAGTTTATTAAGTATAAGTGTGGGGTCACGATCTCACGATATAAAAATCATATAGTCAAAACAAGTTATAGCATGTCTCCCCCCGCGGGTTAGTAAAAACATAAATAGTAGTGAAAGGCGAGGCTATGAACTCACCTGTATAATACAGCTCGAGGATGATCAAGTATTCAAGTCATAGTGCACACAGTACATCAATACCTAAGTAATTGAGTAGGTTTCAGTATATGCACAAATAATACATGTATGCAGTTTAACTACTCATATGTTCGTTCACGTTATTAATAGGTCACAGTATATTAAATTATTTATATATACTGTTATGACAAAGGTTATATGTGCGTGTTGTGCGTTTACTGTTTACGTGTACCCTCGATGGTTAAAAGATATACATATTTTTGTAGTCTTTGATGATAAATAAATTATTAAATTTATTTAATAATTTATAAGGTTCTAAAATAATTAGTTAAAGTTTATTTGTTAATAACCTCGACTTAAAATACGTTTTCCATTAGTAAAATATACTATCTTTTCCAAAAAGCTGTTAAAATTTTCTCTCGTACACCAACAGTGGCTATACAAGCCAACAGTGGGTAAGTTTAAGGAAAACAGTGGGTAAAATAAGAAAGCAGTGGGTAAAATAAGCTGTCGGTGGCAACAATGGTTAGGTTTAAGGAAGACAGGGGTAATATTAGACTAACAGTGGCAGTTTTAAAGCTAACGGTGGTAAGTTTTAGATAACAATGGTAGATCTATAACTAACGGTGGTAACTTAAGGTTATTGGTGGAAGATCTAAGGCTAACAGTGGGAATATATGAACTAACGGTGGCAATAATACCTTAGGTTGAATTTATGTCCAAAGCCGACACACACCTCTAACGCTACTATTCACCAATCTCACGTTCCTCCGTCATCATCAGCAACCCGAAACACACCCTTAGTCCTACTGTTATCCCAAACAACCCCTTATCCGGCAGCTAATCTGCAGATCCAAACAGTCCCCAACTGATGCTACCAATCAGCAGATCCAAACAGTCCCGATGCGACTGCTACTGAACCAAACGCACCTGCTGCTAATACGCAGCGAACTAAACGCACCATTATGGCTGTTCTACAGTCCCAAACACTCCCCCTGCTGCTGCTAATAAACAGATCCAAACAGCCCCCTTTTCTGGCAGTTAACAGCAATTCCAAACACCCTTTCTACTAGCCTAAATCGCAGCCTTCTACTGCTGCTGTCATGACCAAACGCAGCCTGCTGTTTGGAAACTAAACACACCTGCTGGTGTGTTGACGACGGATCTGTTGTGGGGTCAAGGAGGTTGATGGCTGGGAAATACGATGGTGATTTGTGTGGTTAAGACCACAACAACAACGTCCTGATGGTGACAAACTCGAGACGATGATGGTGGTTGGTGGCCGAACTCTATAACTGTGGTGATGGTGTTCGATGTATCTGCTGGTGGTGATAAAAGGACGGAACTGGTGGTGTTTTCCATGGTGAAATGATGATGGAATGATGGTGGGTGGGGAGGCTGCTGGTGGCAGCGTTTGTGGCGTCGGTGGTAGGAGCACGACGGTTGTTATGATGGTTATGATGTGATTGTGACGGCTGTAGGTGATGATGACAGATTGAGGTGGTGATTCGGATAAGGAATAACATAGATCTACTTGATCTATAAAATTGAAGGTGGCGGCGACAGTTTTATCTGTGGCCAAAATTTCTCATCGGAAAAATGACGGCTACCAAAAGGGGGAGGAGAGAGTGTGTGTTTTAGGTTTAGGGTTAGGGTTTGATAGATAAAGAAAGAAATGTTATAAGTTTCTTATTTATAGCACAAGAAATGTGTAGAGTGGGTATAGTTGAGGGTCAAAAATGTAAGTATTTCCCTAAGCTTTTCTTTTATTCGTTTAAACGCGGTTCGAGACTCGATCGAGATTGATAAGATTCGATTTGTTTTATGAAATTTGTTCCGTTGTTTTCAAAATGATTTCTCTAATAAATTAAAGTATTTATACGACCTTTATTTATGAATAATGTGTTTGTTCATTTAAATGACGATTATTTATCGATTGTCATATAAGTATATCGTTTTAATAAAAATAACTTCTCATTAAATTTCTTCGTACATTTTTACAATGAAATGTTATACGACTTAATTAATCGTTTTATCGAAATACTTTTGAATCATTAAATATAAATTTAATTATGAGTGTAGTTATAAGTTGTATTTTAAGTATGACGATATGTATTATAGTGAGTTAAAATACTCCACTATTTTTATACTAAAATGATGATTTTTGTACGAGTTAAGTCTTGTGAGGATATATTGTAAAGGTGGTTCGTTAAAATATTACATGATGAGCGATAATAATAATGAAGTCGGTGACGTGTCAAAAGCCCAAATTTTGGGGTTTTACAAATCAAGGTCGAGTCAGGCTCACGACTCGGTGAACAAAAACAAGCGCTTCTCGGGAGGCAACGCGCAGTATCTATCCATTTTTCTTTGTTTTTCTAATAAGTGTAGGGGAGACCCTAGTATGTGTTTGTTGTTTTCTTTCTTATCATGTGCAGGGATTCGAGCTTTCAAAGATCCATTCTTGATGACTTTTGACGACCCGTGATTCCGTGTTCCCGTCTTCCCGGTTCTATCCTAAAATCTTTTGATTCATTATTTTATCAATTATGATTGAAATAAGAATCACTTTAGTTGTCCTTTCCTTAGCAAGATATAAACAAAGTGCACAATGTCCTAAGTGTAGGGGAGGTTACTTCCACATGCTTAAACATTGAGGACAATGTTTATTAAGTGTAGGGGAGACTTCTATCGAAGTTAAGTGGGTTTTTCCTTGTATTTGTCCTCATTTTAACCGGAAAAATTGATTTTTGAAAATTTTCAAAATTTTTAATCTATTTTGGCCCTGTAGTTTTTCTTTTATTATTGCTATTTTCTTTCTTTTCTAGAATAAATTTTAATAAAGTGGTTTTAATTTTTAAACGTTGCGAATCTTTTGACTCAACCCGAGTTTACTCTAGCTAGTATCCTTAACGTGTTTAAGTCAAGTTTTGCTAGGCTTTTATATAGGGATCTTTAAAACGCGAAAGTCTTAACTCTTACGGGTTAAGAACAAGAACTTTTTGCAAGCTCCTATAATTGATCCTAGAAAGTCGTTTATCAAGGGAACTTTAAAATGCGAATTCTAAACTTGAAAAAGTCTAAGAATTTACAAGATCCTATAGATGACTTGAAAACCTAAAACTTTGATTTAATAGGCTAAGCATCCACGAGTCTCATTCCTTGAGATTTTAAATTGTGGAGAACGAGAGATGATAGAGTCAATTATAAGTTTGGTATTCTTTCATGAATTTATGTGAGTTAATATGAGGTTTTTCTCCCATCGCTTGTTAATAAATTTAATTACAATAAGTAAGGTTGTATGACTTTAAAAGTTACTTAGCTTCTAGCCCAAGATCGTTTAAAAGTTGCTCGGTATTAATTAGAGTTCATAGCCAAGGCATAACTTATTGAAGCAGGATGCGAAGATTGGCGAGTCCGAAAAGGTCCTAACAAGACATGAGGGCTACATCTTGTTTCTAAAGATCCCAAGTGATGTGAAGAATCATTTATCAAAAATCAATATGAAGGATCGAGACACACGACGAAAAGCAAATACTCCCGTAAAGATCAAGGAGAAGTCTATCCAAAAAGGCCCTAACAAGGTATGAGGATTGATACTGCGTTTTTGCTTGGGTTCGGATTTAAAGTTCTCGGTATCCTCTCGAATTGATCTCGGCTCTAAGTGGAATGATTTGTTCTTGGTTAATAAAAAGGAGTTTGGTTGTTTATCTATTTTAAACTAATGACAAATAATTAAGTGTCGAAGAGTAAACTTAAAGCTTTAAAAGATTAAACTAAAAGACGAGCTTAAAAATAAAAGTTTGAAAAATGTTAAAGATTATACTAGAAAATTAAATGGACATTCAATAAAAACTAACACTTGGAAAACTTTGTGAAAAATAAGAACTTAATTGAAAACTACTAAAAGAAAGTAAGAACGGAGAATAGCAAAACAACTCAATCGGAATAACCAAAAAAATGGGTGTAATCGGAATGTATTCCGATCGGATGATCGGAATGTCGAGAATCTATACTGATCGGAATATGGAAAAGAGGTGCAATCGGAATAATGGCAAACTTGCTACAATCGGAATAAACAAACAAGCCCAATCGGAATCCTGAAAACTTGCTGCAATCGGAATGATCTGAACTTGCTCAATCGGAATATGGCAAACTGCACACCGTCGGAATAAATGAAACCCTTTTCCGATCACTGCGATCGGAAAAAGGGTGATGCTTGGTTGGAATATCCGATCGGAAAAGGGCTTTGCCCTTTCTGAAAATGGTGCAAATTCGAATGAAAAGCAAAGGAAATAAGCTTATGGAATAAGCTAACTCCCAAAACTAGCTTGAATCCAACAATAAGCTGATCAAATAAGCACTAAGAACAACTTTTCTAAACTCAAAATAAACAACTTTTAAATCAAATCAATAAAAAGATGAACTTTTCATAAAAACTTTAAAAAGTAAATAAGCTAAATCAACAAATAAGCCAATAAGAACAAGGATCTTAAAGCTTATTCGTGTATAAACTTAAGGAAACATAAAAATAAATCAACTTTTTAAGCACAAATCATTGATGAACAACACGGATCATACGAGATTTGTACCAAAATCAATCAAAATAAAAGAAAGGAAGGATGAGATTAAAGATTAAAAGATAAAAACTTGAACTTGATTAATGAAAAGTAATACAAATGTTTTTATCTAGAAAGAGAAAAAGATGAAATCTAGTGAGAGAAAGTTTAGAACTTTCTCTCTCTAAAACTAAAAACTACCTAAAAGACTAAGTCCTCATTTTTGTGAAATAAGGTCCTATATATAGGCAAGTCTTGTGGGCTTGTGAATGGGCTTGGTTTTGGGCTTCTTTTCTTCTTCCTTCTTTAGTCTTCTCGTCTCTTTAAATAAACGTTTCCGACTTTGGATTTTTAGAAGTGTCGGTGAATAATTCCAACTCGTCTTATAATCTTTTGTTTAATAGACTCGAGTTCTTCGACATATACGAATCTTCCATCTTTGGCTCTATTCTTCGATAAATCTTCAAATAGGCACAATGACTTCAAATCTTTTGCATCTCTTGGACAGTAGACTTCGTCTTGAGTCTTTTTCCTCGATAAAACCCGTGCAATCCCATGTTTTCTTCAATATTCATCCGGTTGACTCTGAAAACACAATAAACACAAAAACCACGCATAATTCCAAACAATTGATATTAAATACGTGTTTTGGTCTTGTTTTAGCCAGAAATAAGTGGTAAAAGTGTGACAATCCGTCAATTTATGGTTGATATTTTTATTCTCAAATATTATTTAAAAACATTATTTTAATGTTATAATATGCACTCACTTATTTTTGGGAAGTAAATTGGATTTACGTCTTGAAGTAGCGTCGACTACGTCTAAACCGGAGGATTCAACGTTACGTGCTTACGTTTACATACACCGTCTTTGGTGACAGCCCGACATTTCAGAAAATAAATTTATCCATGAATATTATTTTGGAGTTTTAAATTTGTGTTGGTTCATAAACTCACAAATTTACGAAAAGAAACTAGGACTTACGATTTTATTTAACGTCCTTTACGACTAAACCGGAAACCTTAGGATTACGTATTTACGTTTTCGAACTCCGTTTTTGATGAGACAATTTTTATTAGATTCGTTTTGTGCCGTTGATTCATAATTTATAAAAACGTTTTTCATGAAACGACCCGAGGGCACGCAAATCGAGGAAACTGGAATCGAGGAGTACCCGTAAATAAATAGGGATGAGACAAGTGGGACACTTGCTCCACCCCCACTCAAAACCGGCCCTAACTAGCAAACCAACACTCTTATGTGTCAAGCTTACAAAGTAAGCAAGACACTTGTTACTTGAAGCTTCATTTTGAAGCAACTTCACCCCACTAAGTCACAAAACCACTAGCTAACACACATACCATCCATTTCCAACATGTAAACTACTAAAAATCCTCTCTTCCTCTCTTGCTTATGTCGTCCACTATAGCCTTCAAAACACCCCATTCATACAAATTTTAACCACAAACATATGTTATAATTAACATATGTTAATCTCCATTCAAAAAGATGAAGATTGTTGCAAGTTTTAACATCCAAGGAGTTTGTATGGAGTATTAGGGCTGATTTCGACAAGGTGTTCACGAGGAATAGTGGTCTTGAAGATGGTCATGGTTATCCACAAGTTTCTCCATCAAAATCCATGTCCAAATCATAACCTACATCAACTTGGTGGTATAAAGATTGTCCTCCTCATCTTCTTGTTATTTTGATTATGTAATCATGTATTTTATTTTCTATTGTATATGTATATGATGATTATATGATGATAAAAGTATTGTGTGGGGATTTGGTGTTGATAAACATGCTTAAAAAGATGAAAGACTATAAGAAACAAGGTTAAAATCTTGTTTAAATTTGTTGGCTGTATAAAACAGTAAAGAATCAAATGGTGAACTGATATAATAGCATAGATTAATGGATTTACAGTAAGCTGTGGGTCTTGTACACTTGTGAGAGTTGGCCATGCAATGGAATCATTGTAATGAGTAAGATATGATTAAAACAAGTTTAAGATACAAATCTGAGTTCACTGTTTTGAACGATTTTTTAGAAAATACTTAGAAGATGATTCAACAGTAGCTATAGAAGAGTTAAATGGATCACATATCATGTAGTTTATGTGATAAAAATTTGAGCTTCTATCTCCATATATAACTCTAGATATGGCAGTTTTGGTGAACATGAAAATAAAAATCAGATTTTGAGAATTAATGTTTATTATTATTATTATATAAGCACTCAAAATTATATCGTATAAAATGTAAAATAAAAACCCACTAACTTATGGATTTTATTTATATAAATATGTAAAAGGTTAAATAAGTGTATAAATTATAAAAATGGTAGTGGAATAATATTTATAAGTAATAAAAACTATAAACATGATTTTTACGACTTTTTCGGCTATTACCGCAAAATTAACGTTTTTGCTAAATAAAACTTAGACGGTTGGACCCGTCTAATGTAAACTTTTATAAACTCATATACTGATATATAAACATATATAACAAGTAAAAACCGATAAAAACCCGAACTATATGACATACAGACATTAACGAGTTAAGTTAACGTTATTGGACTAATAATACAACAAAATGGACTAAAACACTTATAAACTTATTTATTGGGCTTAACCCATTTGGGCCCAACATGTAAAGTGTAAATACTGATAATACAAGTATGAAATGGATTAATACAAGCTAAAGAACTTATAATAAGCTTATTGGACTTAAAACGTGTAAATAGGTAAAACTAGTAAACTAGTATAAAAACACTAAAATGAGTAAACGAGAATATGTAAACCCACTTGATCATCATATATATATCATCATCATATGTATACATAATTGTTATTTTTATAAAGTCATTGGACAAGAGTCTAAGACGAGTATTATTTGTCTAGGTTTCGGTGATTGAAGCACGTACCGTACGTCCGAATTGCCGATAACCCGCCTTCCCACATCAACGTGAGTTCATAGCCTCGCACTCTTTTAAATGTTTTTATGAAATGTTTTATAAACCCGCGAGGGAGATAACATGTTAGTTTTTACAAAATAGGACACCATTTGTCCCGATTGTTTGTTTATTGATTTGGACCCGAAGGATTGAATGACCCGATTGTATGACTCGGTAAATGATTAAAGGACCCGATAGATGAAATTAAATGGATTGTTAAAGTTAGGTTATGTCACTAAAAGTCCCATTAGCATGAATTGTGTACTACCGGGATTTGGTAGACGCTTATGCATATAATAGTACTATTTGGGGACGATCACCCCAGTTCGCGCCTTGACGGTTGATCCCCGTCGTGCCACGTTGATTGGTAAGCGAATTTATGTATGAGAAGATTTCCATAGCGTGACCTTTGTGATGACACACTACTTTAGATGGGAAAATTGAGTATCGGGTTAGCTACCCGTTGTTTGTTATAGTAAGGTAACAATGTCATGCGGCTTATAATAATCCAAAACTAACGAAATACTACTAGACGCACCGAATTACGATGTATTGCCTGACTAGCAATACAGGGTCATACTATTGATATTATGTTCGTGTTTTGGTTTTCATAACCATATTCATATAACGGTTTTTATTTTCATATAACGTCCTAAGACGTATTGTATGATGTTTTTACGACATTGGCTCGTATAATGATTTTTAAGGCAAACGCCTATATTATGATTTTGATAAAGATTTGTATAAAATGACTTTGGCTATTTTATGGCCTATTAAAATGATTTGTACAAAATGATTTTCAGTAATAATTTTATACTGATATTATATTGATGGATTTTATTAAACTCTATGAATTCACTCGGCGTTATTGCTGACCTTTTCTTTTAACATGTTTTATCTCAGGTACTTGAAGGTAATTCCCGGGAAGACCTTCATGGCCCGCACTTAACTATTAATTTCCATTCAAATGTTTTGTAAAACCTATATGAAATATAATGACTTGGGACCTATGTAAATTTGATATTTATGAATGGAAATGCTTTATTATCAAATGACGCGATTTTTAAGCGTTGTCTATGATGTGAGTAATGTGCTATCCCGTAACACCAACGAGTCTTCCGCTGTATTGAGTTGTATAAATTTGGGGGTGTTACAGTTTGGTACCAGAGCTCTCTTAATAGAGAACGAAAGATTTTTAAAACCAAGGTTTTGAATAAAACATTTCAAAATCTTTTAACTATAAACATTTTTCTAAAAATGTCTAAAAATCTTTTGACTATAACGGTGCCGAAGAATTCCCGAGTTACCGACAAGGCCAGACTGAGAAGTGTTATTTCAATATATATACAACTTGGATTATATATATATATATATATATATATATATATATATATATATATATATATATATATATATATATATATATATATATATATATATATATATATATATATATATATATTTGATGTAATTTTATTACATGATTGTTTGATGATTATTTTGATATTTATACGAGGTATTTATACGACGTAGATTGTCACAAGAAACCCTAAATCCCCTAGTAAATTAATCGAAGCTATTATCGTAGGAATTCTAGCTATCCTAGATCTAAACCTAGTTGTGGATATTTATGATCTCAACAAATGGTTGATATTCGTAGAAATGTAGATATTAGTTGATTGTGATATTGAAAAAGAATTGGCGAGATTAAATCTGATATCGATGTTATGACGATCTTTCCTTATAGAGTGGAGTTTGACAAAACGTTACCACCTAGAAAGATGTCATCTGATTTGTTGTCATCCAATTCTTAAATTGAAATCGAAAGGGTGAATGTTGCACTTGAGGCTGTCATTGGAATCATTACCCAAAAGCCTCATGCCACTAGTACCTTTCCGAGAAGTCTAATTGACTGATCGAGTCATTTCATACTAGTGACTCATTTGATAATTGTTGTTGTAAGAGCTATAGGATTGGAAATTAAGTGTTGTTCATATTGAACTTTAATTGCCCTTTTAAGGTTTATGAATAAGGTTGAAAGTATTGGAAAATAAGGTAGGATATCGAATTGAGTATAAAAGTGGTTGAAATTTGGATAAAGTAAAATTTAACCCGTATGGAATAAGAAATTGTTAAGAGAAAATCGTTAAGTTCTGTGATTGAATTATAAGGTTTTAATTGATTGTAGGTTTGTGTTAAGGTTTGTTCCTAGGCCATTGTCTACTAACGAGGATGCTCAGTGTCCAAGAAATAAATTGAAGAAATCTTCTTCTGAATTGGGACCGATGGATCTTCCAGGACAGGTGGGACACCTAAAGACTCTTGTAGATTAGTATTCATTGTGGTATCTTTTAAAAATAATCCCTAACTTAACTGAGACATCAGTTGGTAGGATGAGTTCTGAGAATTATATGACATAGTGACATGTAATGTGTTACGGTACAATTTGACTTGTTTGTGATTAATGAAAAGACTACCTTTGATTGCTAATTTCTACATGTATCGATGTTATCTATCTTTTATTGCTTCATCCTAATGTTCGCATTAGTGATGCAACCATTGAACAAGTACTCATCTTGAATTGAGTTACGTTGTGAATTATTCTTTTGAGTGCCATCGAGATCATGAACCTCATGATTATTTGGCTAAAGCTTATTTCCTATCATATTGTAGTTAAGTTCTTGGTGAACAACTCTTCATCACTCTTTTGCAGATCACACATTGTTTTTATAAAGTTAAAACGGTATCCTTTGAGAAAATTTAATTTTCATCACAATAAGGATTATTCAAAGTGAGATTTATAAGTGATTGATATCAAAATGAAGTTGTTTATAAAACACCTTGGAAAAGTTAATTGTTTTCATAACAAGGAAAATCTTTGTAAATTTATTTTGATTCTTATTTAAGAATTAAGCATGTAAATGTTTTTATTATAAACATGATGGTAAAGTTTTGACGAACTGAGTATTGCATCGTTAATCTTGAAATTGTATATAGTTGCGCGCCTACATACAATTTGGAATGGACCATGCAAGACTGATTAGTAGTCACCATGAAACTAATGAATAAAAACTAAATTTTCTTTGAAGATTGTGAAAGATAAAATTTTATGAGATCTGCAAGAAGTGAAAAATAGGGACATAGTGTTAGGGACACCTACATATGTGCCTGTAGCATCTATTCTTCTGAGTTGAATTTACTCATCTGTGGAAATTGTCTTATTTGACAATTGACAATTCTCTCTTGACCAATTCTCCCGTAGTGAGATTCTTAGGAAAAGTATCTGATTACCGAGTGTTGATACCCGATTTGATGTATCGACGTTCTTATCATTTCTTATGATTTGATTTCATTTGAATGACCTGGGTAACGATCCGAGGAGCTTTCGAATGCGTACTCAAATTATGAAAACATGGGATATATTCATATTCATTAAATGTTTTCGTTTGTATCTGATTTGAAATTCTCTCGCGTAGATTATGCGTTGACCTTACTCTTTTAAGGTTAGTTACGTCTTCAGATATCCTTGAATTGTGAAGGATTATGTGTTATTATTAGTCTTTTGAGAAGTTCACATCTTATCGACGGCAATGAAACTGAAAAGTTAGTAATGTCAGTAGAATGGATTGATTGATTATGACATGACGACATTGTCTTAATTGATGGGAACTCGAGTAGAATTTCCCTAAATGATAAGATGTTGATTATTAAAAGTGATATAAATAATTCTTGGTGGATGACGATATCCTGTATTTAGACTTAAAATTATACCGTGAATGGTTGTGAATTAGTTATAGATATTATAATCTAGAAAAAACTTAAAATAAATGTATTAAAAGATGTTTATGTTATCTGAAACTTTGGTAAGTATTTGTTAATGAATTACCTAGACTTTTGCCATTAAGGCAAGTCGAAATTGGTATTGATTATATTTCTGGTGCTGCACTTGTGGCTTGTGCACTGTACGTCAGCACCATCTGAATTTAAGGAATTACCGTACAACTGAGAGAGTTGTCGGAGAAAGATTTCATTTTACCAAGCTCGTCATCATGAAGAGCTATGGTGTTATCATTCCTTATATTTATAGATTACTGTGAACTGAGTAAATTGACAATCGAAAACGATATCCATAACTCGAATTGGAAGATTTGTTCGATCATTTACAAGGTTTTAACGTATGTTTTAAAGATTTGATCCACGACATGGTTATTATCAACTTCGTTTCCGCGAAGAAGATTATCTATTCCAATCACTACATCCGGTACTTATAATGAACATTATGAGTTTCACGTGATGTCGTTTGGATTGACCGATGCACATATAGTATTCATAAATTTGGTGAATCATGTGTGTAGGCTGTAATTTGATAAATTCATGCTTGTGATCATTAAGGACCATATGTTTGTTTATAAGAATAAGAATGAGTTAATAATTATTTATAGATTGCCCTTAATTGACCGAACAGTAAAAACATGTACCTTGAATATTTAACATGAGATTTAAGACTTAATACTTTACATGATTTAACCGTGTGATTAATAGATAATGGAATATAAATTGACTCTTAAAAATTTAGAAGTCATTTAAGACTTTGAGTTATACTAAAAAGAAAGTGCAAATATATTTTGACAAATGTTTTAACAAAGGATTTTTAAGGGATTATTCCCTTATACACAAACCATTTAACTAAACTTATGTTTAGGGGTAAATGTTTGTGTATACCTTAAGACAACCTAAGAAGGATTTAGGAAACCATTTAAACCATGACTTAAAATTTGAAACGACAATTTTTTCTTTTCAAATAAGAAAATTTTGACCAAAGTGTAACCAAAGATTTTTCGAACATTTACGAATCTTAATAATTATTTTCGATAAATCAACAAAAATCGTGTTAATTAAATTCAAATTTATTTTGAACATTTTATATAATTGGTCGAACTAAGAAATTTAAAATTTTTACGTTTTCGTTGCATAAAAATTTAATAATTATTATTTAATTAATTATAATAATTATCGACGCTTTAAACGCCGGATTGAGAAAAAAAAAACTGATAAAAATGATAGATGAGACAAAACTGAAACTTAGAAAATATGAAGAAAGGTGAACGTAATTACTAACACATTATGTATAAAAGATAAAGAACCAATTAGAATGTATTTCTTAATAATGAATGGTCAAATTGCCGAATAATTTAAAATATAGTCGATGTTTATAAGAAGAATAATATAAATAGTGAAAGGTTTCACGGCTAATGTGAACCATTAAAATTGAGAAGCCGATGGCGTTAAAATGTATAAAAGGTCACTTGTGGTTGCCTAAATATGGAGATTTTGAGATATAGTTATATTGGAATCTTGTAAGTATAAGTATTCTATTTATGTCATTTCTGACTAGAAGTATCTTTGTCTGAAGAAGTTTTACTAATGAAAAATTATGAAGGCAGACATCGCCTCATACATTAGTTAACGTCTAGCTATTTCAAAGGTCATCATCTGAATTTGATTCGATTTGGGTCATCGTCGACAGACTGACCAAATCTGCTAATATCATTCCCGTTAATGATAAATGCAAAAGAGTTATGTCAACATAGTGTGCCTGTATCGAACATCTTTATCAAGATCCTCGCTTCGCATTGAATTTCTAGAGATTTGCTCAGAAATCATTGAGAACGAACCTTGATGAGAGTACTATGTACCACCCCAATCGAAGGGACGAGGTAAAGTAACGATACAAAGTAATATAAGTGTTGTTTTATGTTTGAATGATTGACCTTTGGTAATAGACCGTATAATCGTTTTCCTTTGGAGAGATTATCATTGATAATTATCGTGTTAGTATCCAGATCGAATCTTGTTAGGATCTATATTAGAGCATCTGTAAGCAGGAGTTGGGATGAAGACACCCAACATACACCCATTGTGAGTTGGATATGTCTTTTAGGTTTAAAGTTGCCTATGATGGCGAACCTAACCTTACAAAATACCCGACCCGCGAAACCTGAAATGATTGTCGAAATTAGGATTTGATTATTAACTGCCGATAGTGGGCAGGAGGTTATGTGGATATGAAATGTAGATCTTGAAGTGCCAGATGGGTAGCGAAGTTATGCCAAAAATTTTAACCTTGGAGAAATGAATTAATGATCTGACAATCATGGGATATAAGTCCCCGTTGTATGGGACCATTGAGATGATGTAAAAGATTTGGTTTGAAAGGCATATAAGCTGGATCTACCCTAGGACTTCAAGAGCTGCAAAATTATGTTTCGTATATCGAACTTGATGGAATATCTATCAAGTGAAAATCTGAATTCTTCTTAGTAAAGTTTAGATCGGCGAAAAGTTGCATTCATCAAAAACCCGTGAACATCATGGATAGAGAAAGTAAGTCAACATCAAGCCTGATCTTATTCCCGTAGTTATGTTTGATAGAACTCGCGTATGTAATGAATTGCACTTTTGGGAAAAGACCGAATGTGGAGGAAATACCCACATGGCTTTAACTCTATAAGAAGCGAGTAGTAAGATGATCTTTGAGGAAAAAGATCCTGTTTAGGGGTAAATGCTGTGACAATCTGTCAATTTATGGTTGATATTTTTATTCTCAAATATTATTTAAAAACATTATTTTAATGTTATAATATGAACTCACTTATTTTTGGGAAGTAAATTGGATTTACGTCTTGAAGTAGCGTCGACTACGTCTAAACCGGAGGATTCAACGTTACGTGCTTACGTTTACATACACCGTCTTTGGTGACAGCCCGACATTTCAGAAAATAAATTTATCCATGAATATTATTTTGGAGTTTTAAATTTGTGTTGGTTCATAAACTCACAAATTTACGAAAAGAAACTAGGACTTACGATTTTATTTAACGTCCTTTACGACTAAACCGGAAACCTTAGGATTACGTATTTACGTTTTCGAACTCCGTTTTTGATGAGACAATTTTTATTAGATTCGTTTTGTGCCGTTGATTCATAATTTATAAAAACGTTTTTCATGAAACGACCCGAGGGCACGCAAATCGAGGAAACTGGAATCGAGGAGTACCCGTAAATAAATGGGGATGAGACAAGTGGGACACTTGTTCCACCCCCACTCAAAACCGGCCCTAACTAGCAAACCAACACACTTATGTGTCAAGCTTACAAAGTAAGCAAGACACTTGTTACTTGAAGCTTCATTTTGAAGCAACTTCACCCCACTAAGTCACAAAACCACTAGCTAACACACATACCATCCATTTCCAACATGCAAACTACTAAAAATCCTCTCTTCCTCTCTTGCTTGTGTCGTCCACTATAGCCTTCAAAACACCCCATTCATACAAATTTTAACCACAAGCATATGTTATAATTAACATATGTTAATCTCCATTAAAAAAGATGAAGATTGTTGCAAGTTTTAACATCCAAGGAGTTTGTATGGAGTATTAGGGCTGATTTCCACAAGGTGTTCATGAAGAATGGTGGTCTTGAAGATGGTCATGGTTATCCACAAGTTTCTCCATCAAAATCCATGTCCAAATCATAACCTACATCAACTTGGTGGTATAAAGATTGTCCTCCTCATCTTCTTGTTATTTTGATTATGTAATCATGTATTTTATTTCCTATTGTATATGTATATGATGATTATATGATGATAAAAGTATTGTGTGGGGATTTGGTGTTGATAAACATGCTTAAAAAGATGAAAGACTATAAGAAACAAGGTTAAAATCTTGTTTAAATTTGTTGGCTGTATAAAACAGTAAAGAATCAAATGGTGAACTGATATAATAGCATAGATTAATGGATTTACAGTAAGCTGTGGGTCTTGTACACATGTGAGAGTTGGCCATGCAATGGAATCATTGTAATGAGTAAGATATGATCAAAACAAGTTTAAGATACAAATCTGAGTTCACTGTTTTGGACGATTTTTAGAAAATACTTAGAAGATGATTCAACAGTAGCTATAGAAGAGTTAAATGGATCACATATCATGTAGTTTATGTGATAAAAATTTGAGCTTCTATCTCCATATATAACTCTAGATATGGCAGTTTTGGTGAACATGAAAATAAAAATCAGATTTTGAGAATTAATGTTTATTATTATTATTATATAAGCACTCAAAATTATATCGTATAAAATGTAAACTAAAAACCCACTAACTTATGGATTTTATTTATATAAATATGTAAAAGGTTAAATAAGTGTATAAATTATAAAAATGGTAGTGGAATAATACTTATAAGTAATAAAAACTATAAACATGATTTTTACGACTTTTTCGGCTATTACCGTAAAATTAACGTTTTTGCTAAATAAAACTTAGACGGTTGGACCCGTCTAATGTAAACTTTTATAAACTCATATACTGATATATAAACATATATAACAAGTAAAAACCGATAAAAACCCGAACTATATGACATACAGACATTAACGAGTTAAGTTAACGTTATTGGACTAATAATACAACAAAATGGACTAAAACACTTATAAACTTATTTATTGGGTTTAACCCATTTGGGCCCAACATGTAAAGTGTAAATACTGATAATACAAGTATGAAATGGATTAATACAAGCTAAAGAACTTATAATAAGCTTATTGGACTTAAAACGTGTAAATAGGTAAAACTAGTAAACTAGTATAAAAGTTATCGACATATAACACTAAAATGAGTAAACGAGAATATGTAAACCCACTTGATCATCATATATATATCATCATCATATGTATACATAACTGTTATTTTTATAAAGTCATTGGACAAGAGTCTAAGACGAGTATTATTTGTCTAGGTTTCCGTGATTGAAGCACGTACCGTACGTCCGAATTGCCGATAACCCGCCTTCCCACATCAACGTGAGTTCATAGCCTCGCACTCTTTTAAATGTTTTTATGAAATGTTTTATAAACCCGCGAGGGAGATAACATGTTAGTTTTTACAAAATAGGACACCATTTGTCCCGATTGTTTGTTTATTGATTTGGACCCGAAGGATTGAATGACCCGATTTTATGACCCGATAAATGATTAAAGGACCCGATAGATGAAATTAAATGGATTATTAAAGTTAGGTTATGTCACTAAAAGTCCCATTAGCATGAATTGTGTACTACCGGGATTTGGTAGACGCTTATGCATATAATAGTACTATTTGGGGACGATCACCCCAGTTCGCGCCTTGACGGTTGATCCCCGTCGTGCCACGTTGATTGGTAAGCGAATTTATGTATGAGAAGATTTCCATAGCGTGACCTTTGTGACGACACGCTACTTTAGATGGGCAAATTGAGTATCGGGTTAACTACCCGTTGTTTGTTTTAGTAAGGTAACAATGTCATGCGGCTTATAATAATCCAAAACTAACGAAATACTACTAGACGCACCGAATTACGATGTATTGCCTGACTAGCAATACAGGGTCATACTATTGATATTATGTTCGTGTTTTGGTTTTCATAACCATATTCATATAACGGTTTTTATTTTCATACAACGTCCTAAGACGTATTGTATGATGTTTTTATGACATTGGCTCGTATAATGATTTTTAAGGCAAACGCCTATATTATGATTTTGATAAAGATTTGTATAAAATGACTTTGGCTATTTTATGGCCTATTAAAATGATTTGTACAAACTGATTTTCAGTAATAATTTTATACTGATATTATATTGATGGATTTTATTAAACTCTATGAATTCACTCGGCGTTATCGCTGACCTTTTCTTTTAACATGTTTTATCTCAGGTACTTGAAGGTAATTCCCGGGAAGACCTTCATGGCCCGCACTTAACTATTAATTTCCATTCAAATGTTTTGTAAAACCTATATGAAATATAATGACTTGGGACATATGTAAATTTGATATTTATGAATGGAAATGCTTTATTATCAAACGACGCGATTTTTAAGCGTTGTCTATGATGTGAGTAATGTGCTATCCCGTAACACCAACGAGTCTTCCGCTGTATTGAGTTGTATAATATTGGGGGTGTTACAAAAAGGATGGGTATTTTCATACCTATCAAATCCCCTACACTTAACCATTGCCATGCCCTCATGCAATGCTTAGTGACAAAGCACATTTACACTTTTCTCATAATCAATCAACCTTGGCCTTATTAATATACTACTAAACATAAACGAAAGTACTAAGAGAAATTAAAACTTTAAAGTAAACAAAAGGATGGAAATAACTTGCAAAGAGATCAAGGACTTACATTAGGGCTTTGGTGCTGCGAAGATTTATCACCCTCAAGTTTCACATTCCCCAAACTAAGCTTAAAAACGAGATCATTGTTATTATAAGTTAGCAATTCAAACACTTACACACATGGCCTAATTAAATGCTTAGACTCCCTTATTCCTAGGTGTATCTCTTATATTTTATTTTTGTCTTAGAATGATCATGAAGATGCATTTTTGGACTTATTTCGATAGTTTATTTAGGCTGAAAGCAAAGTAGGACGATTTGATCAATAGTTAGCTAAAGGACAAAATCTCTTAAAACTGTTTCTCGGGATATCAAAAAGTTCATATCTTGGCATAACTTGGTTCACGATTTGAGACCTTTCTTGGGCCGATATTTGGCATGTACTTCATACTTCATATCTTGAGAGACGTTCTTGAGATAATGGTCTTCTCATCGTAATAGAGTTTCTTCACTTGGAGACTTTTGAGGGGTACTCTAACTTTGTTGACCACGACTTCATGATTATTTCTTCAATCTCTAATTGGGATTTTGAGATACAACGATCCGCCTCCTTTTCGGACTTGGATCTATTTATCCTCATACCTTGGTAGGGTCTTTTCGGATAGACTTCTCCATGATCTTTATGGGAGTTGATTGCTTTTCGTCGTGAGTCTTGATCCTTCATATTGATTTGGGAATAATGCTTTTCACATCACTTTGGATCTTCAGCAATAAAATGGAATCCTCATGCCTTGTTAGGGCCTTTTCGGACTCGCCAATCTTCGCGCCCCGCTTCATAAGTTATGCCTTGGCTATGAACTCTTATCATTACCGAGCAACTTTTAAACGATCTTGGGCTAGAAGCTAAGTAACTTTTCAAATCGTACGACCTTACTTATTGCAGATAAATTATTTGCAAGTGATGGGAGAATAGGCAAATAATTACACCAAGTGAGCTTGTGCAAGAATACCGACTTATAATTGACTCTATCATTTCTCGTCCTCCACAATTTAAAATCTCAAGTAATGAGACTCGTGGATACTTAGCCTAATAAACCAATTAAGGTCTACATGGTTAAGGATACTAGCTAGAATAAACTTAGACAAGTCTATTCGGGTTGAGTCAAAATAATCGCAACGGGCCTAATATGTCAAAGACTTCTAAACTAGCTACACCACTTTATTAATATTTTTGACTTTATTGCGGGATATATACATATGAAAGCAACGATAAAAATTTAAAAATTACGACTAAATGGCCAAAGTTAATTAAAAATATGATTTTCCGGTTAAATGAAAGAATTTTCATGGAAAAGTCCACTTAAAACTTCGATAGAAGTCCCCCCTACACTTAAGATAAACATTGTCCTCAATGTTTAAGCATGTGGGAAAAATCTCCCCTACACTTGTGACATTGTGCACGTTGGTTAACTCAAGTTAAGGAAGAGACGACTAAAGTGATCAATTTCAAATGTGAGTATGAAGAAAATTGAATCACGATAGTTGAGAGATAGAACCGGATTTCGGATAACACGGGAGCACGGTTCTTCAGAGATTCCAAGAGTGCACTTATCCCTATAATCACATCACCACACAAAAACAAACACCTATACAGGTCCTCCTACACTTAGGAGGTAAAAACATAAAAGGATAGATACTCGGGCTGCCTCCCGAGGAGCGCTTGTTTTTTATAACCGAGTCACGAGCTTGATTCGACCCAAAATTAGTTCATGGGGAATGTGGTGAGGGATGGAATCATCTCTTGAGAGATGTCCTCACCAAAGTACAGCTTCAGACGCTGGCCATTCACTTTGAAATTGGGCCCATTTGGCTGAGAAAGCTCAATGGTCCCATATGGAAAGACTTTGGCGACGGTGAATGGACCAGACCAGCGGCTCTTCAACTTGCCAGAGAAGATCTTCAACCGAGAGTTAAAGAGTAAGACTTTATCATCAACGTGGAACTCTTGGTTCTTGATTTTTGCGTCATGAAGGATCTTCGTCTTCTCTTTGTAGATCAGCGAGTTCTCATAAGCTTCATTCCTCAGTTCATTGAGTTTGTTGAGTTGACTCTTGCGATGATCACCGGATTTGTTGATGTCGAGGTTCGCCCACTTCAAGGCCCAGTTCACCTTATGTTCCAGCTCGATAGGAAGGTGGCATGCTTTCCCGTACACAAGACGATAAGGTGTGCAACTGATCGGAGTCTTATAAGCAGTACGGAAAGCCCACAGAGCATCATCTAACTTATCGGCCCACGCGGCACGATGCTCTCCCACAGTACGCTCCAAAATTCGCTTCAATCCACGGTTGGATATCTCGGCTTGCCCATTGGTTTGGGGATGATAGGCAGTGGAAAGACGGTGATTGACACCATACTTTGCCATGACTCTTGCAAATTGATCGTTGCAAAAATGAGTCCCGCGGTCACAGATAATAGCACGAGGAACGCCGAATCTAGCGAACAGCGATTTAAAAAAGTTACAAACCACCCTTGCATCATTAGTAGGTAAAGCTTTGGCTTCAACCCACTTTGAAACGTAGTCAACGGCTACAAGGATGTATTTGTTTCCTTTAGATGAAGGGAATAGCCCCATAAAGTCGATACCCCAAACATCAAAGATTTCACATTCTTGTATGAAATTTTGAGGCATCTCATCTTTATGTGTGATCTTGCCTTGTTTTTGGCAAGCATCACAATGTTTAACCATCTCGTGAGCATCACGGTAAATGGTGGGACAATAAAATCCCGAGTCAAACACTTTTTTGGCGGTGTAGTTCGGACCAAAGTGACCACCGGTGGGTCCTTTGTGGCAAGCGTCAAGGATTTCTAAAGCTGCCGGTCCATCAACACATCGGCGGATAATCAGGTCGGCACATTGTTTGAATAGGTAAGGGTCGTCCCAAAAGTAAGTCTTAATGTCGGTGAAGAACTTTTTTTTTGTTGGGACGTCAACCCTTCCTTGAGAATTCCACCCGCTAAGTAGTTTGCAATATCCGCAAACCACGGGGTTTCATCAGAATTCGAATTGGTAGACATTAAGGTCTCCAAGGGAAAAGAATCATTGATTTCTTTGTTCGGATGATCCCCTTGGTAAGGATCCTCAAGTCTACTGAGATGATCCGCGGCTAGGTTTTCAGCTCCTTTTTTATCGCGAATTTCGATTTTAAATTCTTGGAGTAGCAAAACCCAGCGAAGAAGTCTTGGTTTGGAATCTTGCTTTGTCAACAAGTACTTCAACGCGGAATGATCGGTGTAAACGATTGTGGTGGAAAGGACAAGATAGGGGCAGAACTTTTCAAAGGCATAGACAACATCTAAAAGCTCTTTTTCGGTTGTCGTATAATGCAATTGTGCCCCCGTCATTGTCTTGCTAGCGTAATGTATTGGTTGGAAGTCTTTGTTCACTCTTTGTCCCAGAACCGCTCCAATAGCAAAATCACTAGCATCGCACATGAACTCAAAGGGAAGTTCCCAATTAGGGGTAACCAAGACGGGTGCCTTAGTTAGCTTATCCTTAAGTGAGTTGAAGGCTTCAAGACACTCTTTGGAAAAGATAAAAGGAGTATCTTTTTCCAAGAGGTGGGTCATCGGGCGAGCGATTTGAGAAAAATCTTTGATGAATCGACGGTAGAAGCCCGCATGACCCAGAAAACTTCTCACACCCTTCACGGTTGAAGGTGGAGGCAACTTAGCGATAACATCGACTTTAGCACGATCTACTTCAAGACCGGATTTCGAGAGTTTGTGTCCTAGCACGATGCCTTCTTTTACCATAAAATGGCATTTTTCCCAATTCAGAACAAGGCGAGTGTCTTCGCACCGCTTAAGCATACGTTCCAAATTGGCAAGGCAAGAAGAGAAGGAATCCCCGAAGACCGAGAAATCATCCATGAAGACTTCCATGGTTTGTTCAACCATGTCATGGAAGATAGCTAACATGCACCTTTGGAAAGTCCCGGGGGCATTGCATAAGCCAAAAGGCATTCTTTTGTAAGCAAATGTGCCATAGGGACAAGTGAATGTTGTCTTCTCTTGATCTTGGGGATCGATGGGTATTTGGAAATAACCCGAGAAACCATCAAGAAAGCAGTAATATTCATTCCCTGCTAAACGTTCAAGCATTTGGTCCATAAAAGGTAGAGGGAAATGATCCTTTCTCGTGGCATCATTGAGTTTGCGGTAGTCTATACAAACTCTCCATCCAGTAACGAGACGGGTAGGAATCAACTCGTTGTTTGCATTGGGCACAACGGTGATGCCGCCTTTCTTGGGCACACAATTGACTGGACTAACCCATGGTGAATCCGAAATAGGGTAAATCATACCCGCATCAAGAAGTGATAACCTCTGTTTTGATGACTTCATGGATTTTTGGATTCACCCTTCGTTGGTTTTGAATTGTGGGCTTAAAGTCGTCCTCCATGAGAATTTTGTGTGTGCAGAAGTGAGGATCAATTCTGCGAATGTCGGAGATTTTCCAAGAGATAGCTCTTTTATGCTTCTTCAACACGGCGAAAAGTCGAGTTCTCTCTTCATCTTTCAAGTCCTTCGCGATAATGACGGGCGACTTCTTCTCTTCTTCAAGGAACACGTACTCGAGATGGGGCGGCAACTCCTTCAGTTCTAAATCCGGAGGATTTTCGATGGGAGGCGTTTTCAGAGTCGGAGCATCGGTAGCAATAACCGTGGGAGATGGTGGAGAAAGATTGTCTTCGTTGAGAAGGTTTTCAAAGAAATGCATGTCTTCATCCCCATCGGTGGGAGAATAATCATTAGCTAAGGTCACATATCCCATAGTGGCTTCAAGATCGTTCCAAAAGAAATCACTTTCTCCAAATAGAGACAGTGATGAATCAATAGAGGAAACGGTTTCAACATTGGGAAGAGAGGTAGGAATACTTTTGCAAGCATTTTGGAAGTGTTCTTCACAAGCCTCATCAAGAACGTCAATACAATTAACACTCTCGTTGGAATAAGGTTGTTTAGACAACTTTCCCATGTTGAAGACGATTTTATCGTCACCCACTCTCATGATAAGCTCACCGGCTTCAACATCGATGAGAGTGCGACCGGTCCTCAGGAATGGACGACCCACGATCAAGGGAACACGAGGGTCCATCTCGTAGTCGACGACGACGAAATCGGCAGGAAAAGTGAATTTGTCGACTCCTACAAAGATGTCTTCGGCTATCCCCACTGGATAAGCAACCGTACGGTTAGCTAATTCCAAAGTCATTTTGGTGGGGACTAGCTCAGGGAGAGATAATTGCTTCCAAACGCTTAGAGGCATTAGATTAATACTGGCACCTAGATCGGCTAAGGCCATGCAATTCTCTACTCCCGGGAAATTGCAAGGGATTAAGAAACGACCCGGATCACCAAGCTTGGTTGGCAATTTCCTTAAGAGCACTACAGAGCAATTCTGATTAAGTTGGGTGTTGGCAATATCAAGAAGCTTTTCCTTGTCACTCAGAAGATCTTTAAACATTTTCGCGTATTTGGGCATGTGAGCGAGAGCCTCAGCGAAGGAGATGTTAAAATTCAATTGTTTGAACATTTTAAGAAAGTTCGAAACCTGAATATCGTCCTTGCTTTTGAGCTTTCTTTCCTCAACCTAGATGGATAAGGTATATCGGAAGAAGAGGAAGGCTTTGGGATCTAAGGATCACTCACATCCTTGGGTGGAGGAGGGGTAGAAGTAAGAGGTGGAGAAATTGGGGAAGTAGAAGGATGAGGAATAGGAGCAGGTGACTCGTTCTCCTTAGTCACAACCACCGGTGGAGTTATAGGAAGCTCGGGTTCCTTGGTACCTTTGCCACTGCGAGTGGTGATTGCTTTCATCTCCCCTCTTGGATTCGCAATGGTGTTACTCGGAAGAGTACCCGAAGAAGAGGATTGATTACCGTGGAAGAAACTAGCCATCATGTTTCTTAAGTCATTCGTTTGACTATCCATAGTATTTCTCATATCAGCTCTCAGATCGTTCCCTTGTTTCATCAGGCCGGCTTTCAAGTTGCGCACTTCCTGTTGAAGATTTTCCACGATCACATCGTTAGTTCTCATGTAGGTCTGCACTTCTTGGTGTAAAGCGGGGGGTTCGTTGGGAGGAGCATTGTATGCGGGTAGTTGATAAGTAGGTTGCTGGTAAACTTGGTTGTTTCTTTGAGGTGGTTGTTGTTGTTTGTGAGGGGGTATGTACGGTCCACGAGATTGTTGTTGTTGTTGAGGAGGGCGGTTTAGGTTTTGTTGTTGGTTTGGGTTGTTAGGAGTAGAACCAGTTGGTGAGAGATAGTTGTTGGAGCGGTAGTTAAGCAGGTTGCGGTCACCTTGAGGTCGAGCTTGATAAGCAAGTTGAGGATAGGTATCGTATGCTGCATTCACATTTTCAGAAGGGTAGTCTTGGGTGGCAGTACAAGTGGTGTAAGAGTGAGGACCACCGCATATCTCGCATGGTTGGCTAACAGCATTGACTTGAGCGTCTTTAGCGGTTCTAGCATTGATGTTGTTGGTGTTGCTGGCGGTTTGGGTAGCAAGCGATTCAAGAAGCGTAGTGATTTTGTCAAGTCACTTATCGCTATCACTAGTACTAGCACTAGCAACATTGGTCCGAACACTCTTGGTTTGCACACGAGACTTATTCTCAATGATATCCCAAGCAGCATTGGAAGTCTTAGCCAAAAGATTACCCCCCGAGGCACTGTTTAGTGAATCTTGGTCATTCATGCTTAAACCATTGTAAAAAGTGTTAATTTGATGCACTTTGGTAAAACCATGTTGTGGGAATTTTCTCAAAAGGTCTTTGAAACGGTCCCAAGATTCACTAAACGACTCATCGTACTTTTGTTCAAAATTTATGATTTCATTCCGCAAAGCGGTAGTACGAGAGGGTGGGAAAAAGTAATTGATAAACTTGGTCTCCAAATCCGTCCACGAGAGAATACTCTGTGGCGGTTCCTTAGCAAGCCAATGCCTGGCTTGTCCCTCTAAAGAAAAGGGAAAAAGTTGTAAACGGATAACCTCTTGTGGAACACCATTGAACTTGACCGTATTAGTGAGTTGTAAGAATCTCTTGATGTGGTCATGTGGATCATCAATGGTACGCCCCAAGAATGGTTGAGCAGAGACCATCTGGATAAAGCCTGATTTGAGCTCAAAGTTGTTGGCTGCAAACGCTGGTATAACAATTGGATCAGTGTTTCCATCTACATGGGCTTGCAGCAGTTCAATCATCGGGCGATTATCCGGTAGAGGCTCATTGTTGTTGTTGTTATTATTGTTGTTTTGAGGTGGTATGTTATTGTTGTTTTGTACACCGGCCATGTCTAAGTTATCGAGAGGCTCGGGCTCTTGATAAGACGTTGATCGAGTGCGCATACACCTGCAAAAGAACTAACAAGAGAAAAACAAAGCAAAAATATTTTTGGTTTTTTATGTTTTTTACTTTTTAGGATTTTTGAAATTTTATATTTTTTAGTGTTTTTGAAATTTTTTATGAAAAAGTAACGTTCACGGGGAACGGATCCCAAAATCCAAGTTTTCACAAAAAAACTGTTGATCTTAACGAGAAGAGCCGGCAGCGGCGCCATTTGATACTGCGTTTTTGCTTGGGTTCGGATTTAAAGTTCTCGGTATCCTCTCGAATTGATCTCGGCTCTAAGTGGAATGATTTGTTCTTGGTTAATAAAAAAGAGTTTGGTTGTTTATCTATTTTAAACTAATGACAAATAATTAAGTGTCGAAGAGTAAACTTAAAGCTTTAAAAGATTAAACTAAAAGACGAGCTTAAAAATAAAAGTTTGAAAAATGTTAAAGATTATACTAGAAAAATAAATGGGCATTCAATAAAAACTAACACTTGGAAAACTTTGTGAAAAATAAGAACTTAATTGGAAACTACTAAAAGAAAGTAAGAACGGAGAATAGCAAAACAACTCAATCGGAATAACCAAAAAAATAGGTGTAATCGGAATGTATTCCGATCGAATGATCAGAATGTCGAGAATCTATACTGATCGGAATATGGAAAAGAGGTGCAATCGGAATAATGGAAAACTTGCTACAATCGGAATAAACAAACAAGCCCAATCGGAATCCTGAAAACTTGCTGCAATCGGAATGATCTGAACTTGCTCAATCGGAATATGGCAAACTGCACACCGTCGGAATAAATGAAACCCTTTTCCGATCACTGCGATCGGAAAAAGGGTGATGCTTGGTCGGAATATCCGATCGGAAAAGGGCTTTGCCCTTTCCGAAAATGGTGCAAATTCAAATGAAAAGCAAAGGAAATAAGCTTATGGAATAAGCTAACTCCCAAAACTAGCTTGAATCCAACAATAAGCTAATCAAATAAGCACTAAGAACAACTTTTCTAAACTCAAAATAAACAACTTTTAAATCAAATCAATAAAAAGATGAACTTTTCATAAAAACTTTAAAAAGTAAATAAGCTAAATCAACAAATAAGCCAATAAGAACAAGGATCTTAAAGCTTATTCGTGTATAAACTTAAGGAAACATAAAAAGAAATCAACTTTTTAAGCACAAATCATTGATGAACAACACGGATCATACGAGATTTGTACCAAAATCAATCAAAATAAAAGAAAGGAAGGATGAGATTAAAGATTAAAAGATAAAAACTTGAACTTGATTAATGAAAAGTAATACAAATGTTTTTATCTAGAAAGAGAAAAAGATGAAATCTAGTGAGAGAAAGTTTAGAACTTTCTCTCTCTAAAACTAAAAACTACCTAAAAGACTAAGTCCTCATTTTTGTGAAATAAGGTCCTATATATAGGCAAGTCTTGTGGGCTTGTGAATGGGCTTGGTTTTGGGCTTCTTTTCTTCTTCCTTCTTTAGTCTTCTCGTCTCTTTAAATAAACGTTTCCGACTTTGGATTTTTAGAAGTGTCGGTGAATAATTCCAACTCGTCTTATAATCTTTTGTTTAATAGACTCGAGTTCTTCGACATATACGAATCTTCCATCTTTGGCTCTATTCTTCGATAAATCTTCAAATAGGCACAATGACTTCAAATCTTTTGCATCTCTTGGACAGTAGACTTCGTCTTGAGTCTTTTTCCTCGATAAAACCCGTGCAATCCCATGCATTCTTCAATATTCATCCGGTTGACTCTGAAAACATAATAAACACAAAAACCATGCATAATTCCAAACAATTGATATTAAATACGTGTTTTGGTCTTGTTTTAGCCAGAAATAAGTGGTAAAAGGATGGGTGTTTTCACACCTATCAAGGATAAATAGATCCAAGTCCTAAAAGGAGGTGGATCGTTGTATATCAAAATCCCAAATAAAGATTGGAGAAAAATGAAGAAGTCGTGGTCTAATTATGAAGAATCTCTCAAAAAGTTCAAGTGAAGAAATTCCTATTATGAAGAGAAGACCATTATTTCATGAACGTCTCTCAAGATTTGAAGTATGAAGTCAATGCCAAATATCGGTCCGAGAAGGGTCTCAAATCATGAAGCGAGTTATGCCAAGATATGAACTTTATGAGGTCCCGAGAAGCAGTTTTAAAAGATTTTTTCCTTTAGCTAACTATTGATTAAATCGTCCTACTTTATTTTCAGCCTAAATAATTATCGAAATAAGTCAACAATGCATCCTCGTGATCATTCAAGACAAAAATAAAATATAAGAGATACACTTAGGAATAAGGGAGTCTAAGTGAATAATTGGCCCACATGAGTTCGTGTTAGTTTGATAACTTATAATAAAAATGATCTCGTTTTTAAGCTTGGTTTGGGGAACATGAAACTTGAGGATGATAATCATTCATGACATTTCCAAAACCCAAAGGTAAGTTTTTGATCTCTTTACTTGTTTTCTTCTTTTGAATATTTTGTAATTTTCTATCTTTTTAATAAAATCCAAATGTGGATTGATTATGATGGAAAATGTAAAACTTGCTTTGTAATTAATGCATTGCATGAGGACATTGCAATGGTCAAGTGTAGGGGATTTGATAGGTGTGAAAACACCCATCCTTTGACCACTTAATTATAATAAAAACCAAGCCAAAACGTGTATTTTATGTCGTAAATGTCGGAATTATGCGTGGTTTGTGTTTTTATTGTGATTTAGGATCAAAATGTGAAAAAGGAAGAAAACACGGGCTTTCACGGGCTTTTATCGAGGAAAAAGACAAAAGACGAAGTCAAAAGATCAAGAGTGCAAAAAGAACGGAAGTCCAAGGCCTATTATGAAGATTTATCGAAGAAAAGTCTAAAGTAGGAAGTTTAATAAAGCCAAAGAACTCAAGTCTAAAAAAGTGAAGAAATTATAAGACGATTTTAATTAATCCCGAGACAAAGTCGAAAAAGTCGAAGAACTTAAAAGACGAAAAGACGAGAAAGAAAGAAAGAAGGAAGCAACACATGCTTAACCTCCCTAATCACTATAAATACCCTTCATTTCACCACATTTAGTTTTGTTGGCTATTTGACACATAGTTCTTCCACCTTTAATTACTTACACTTTACTTAATTGTCATTTAACTTTTCTTGTCTTGCACCTTAATTTCTTGCCTTTTAATTCCAAGTAAGTTTAATTTTTGTTGCAACTTTTCTTTTAATCAAGTTCTTATCTTTAATATCTCATTCTTCCTTTCTTGTTTTACTTAATCTTTATGTTTATGTGCTTATTGTTTTGTTTATTTGATTAAGTGTTATGTTTTTATGTTTTTGATTGTCTTGGATTATTGATTTTTATAGCTTATTTTTGTTTATCTTTAAGTTACTTAAGTTTTTATAAAAGTTATTTTTATATAAAAGTTGTTTTCGAATATATCTTTCATTTAAGTGTTTTCAAAAGTTTTAAAGTCTAGCTTATTAGCTTATTATTATACGTGTTTTTGGTTAAATTTATAGTTTAGTGCTTATTTAGTTAATAGCTTATTCGAACTAGCTTATTACGTTTTTCTTTACTGTATTCCGATCACCCTAATCGGAAAAGGGTTTTACATTCTGATCAATAGATCGGAAAAGGGTTTTGGATTCCTATCAGCATTCCGATCTGGATTCCGATTGTAGTACTTTAGGCTCATTCCGATTTGACATTCCGATCAGGGTTTTTTTTTGGTGTTCCGATTAGGCTTTTGGTGACAGCATTCCGATTTGTGATTCCGACAACATTCCGATCATCCCAAGGTTTGTCATTCCGACCGTGACATATTCCGATTACATTCCGACGAGGGTGTTTGTTAGGTATTCTGACAGGTGAGCTATTATTCCGATTGGATTCCGATTGGACATTCCGATAAGGGATTCCGACAGGTTTGTTTTATTTTATTTTAATACTTTGTTTTAGTTTTGTTTTTAAGTTTACATTGTTTTCAAGTTTTCAAATTTTTCACGCTTCCCGAAATGTCTGTTTTTACCAAGTGTTTTTCTATTAATTTTTAGTTTAATTTTTAAAGCTTATTTTCCCGCCATTTTACTTTAGTGTTATTTTAAATTTCAGGTTTACATTTTTATTTCATTGTCAAATTTAATTTTTCGTTAAGCTTTAATTTTCGTCATTTAGTTTCTCGTCAATTACGTTTAGAGTTTTTAATATTGCACCATTTAAGTTTTAATTAGTTTTAGTTTTATTTTCACGTCATTTACGTTAAAGTCTCGCACATTTTACTTTACTACAACGACAAATCTATTGTTTCCCACCAAAAGACGACTGAGTCGCACTCTTAACTATTATCAATTCGAAGAGACTGCAACAACGATAACTTTTAACCCTAGCAAAAACAAACTATTAACCCTCTTAGACCTGCAGCAACACCTTATGAAGTAACTAAAGTCAACCTCAAGAATGAGCCAGATCCTCCGGTAAATGTTCACATGTACAGGTCAATGATTGGCTCACTCATGTATTTGACTGCATCACGTCTGGATATTATGTTTGCAGTAAGTGCTTGTTCTAGACATCAGGTGGCTCCCACTGTTTCTAACTTGAATGCAGTCAAGAAAATTTTCAAGTACATCAAGGCTCAACCCAAGCTAGGCTTGTGGTATCCTAGAGAATCACCTTTTGTTCTTGAAGCCTATAGTGATAGTGACTATGTAGGTGCTAAAAATGACATAAAGTCTACTACTGGTGGTTGTTAGTTTTTGGGTCGAAGACTTATCTCATGGCAATGTAAGAAAAACACGATAGTAGCTACTTCTTCAACAGAAGCTGAATACGTAGTTGCTGCTAGTTGTTGTGGACAAGTCTTGTGGATACAAAATCAGATGCTGGATTATGGGTTCAACTTTATGAACACCAAAATTTTCATTGACAATCAAGGCACTATCTTCATTGTGAAGAATCTTGTTTTTCATCAACGTACAAAACATATTGAGATTAGGCACCACTTTATAAGGGATGCTAATGAGAAGAAGTTGATACAGGTTCTTAAGGTTCATACGGATGATAATGTTGCTAATTTATTGACTAAAGCCTTTGATGGTCCTCGGTTCAACCACTTGGTGGTTCACATTGGAATGGTCAATCCTTGAGACCTAGGATTGAGGGGAGGCTAAGCCTAAGGGGAGGCTTAATGTACATATTTACTTGCACAGTCTAACATATTGGTAGGTTCTAACAACAGATTTTTTGGGTATTTGCGGTATGTGCTACTTCTAGTGGAGGATTTTGGTCACTTCTGGTGGTAGTTTTCACCTTCTAGTGGAAATAAATCCTTCAATGTCATTGATGGTTGGCTTCTAGTCTTGGTTTGGGTCACTGTTCACTTCGTTGACTTTCATTGACCACATTTTGCTTCTAGTGTTGACCCTTACGTGTTTTGACTTTTAGTCAACGCAAGTTACTTCTGGTATATATCCTATTATTTAACTTTGGTAACTGGGATTTGCAAATAAAGTTAAAAGGGGCAAGTGGTTACTTTTGCATTAACTGCTTAATTTGAAAGGGCAACCCACATTATTAGGGGTCGATGAACAGTTACAAGACCATTATTTATGGTCAAATTCCACACTTGACTCATTCATCCCAACCATAACACGCACATACACTCATACTCTTTCAATCTCCAATTAATCATCTTCCATCACTTCCAATCATCATCCATGGCTTCTCTGCTATACAAACCCGATCATAATAAGGTGGCTTATCTTGGAGATGGTCCTAAACGTGACGAGTTCATAGACATCATCGAATTTATTGAGGCTTCTAACCTCAGGTATGCTTTTACAGTTTGCCCGACTGTCTATGATAGTGTCATTCGCGAGTTTTGGGCCACTGCCCACCTTGTGGATGTTTTGGGACGCCCACTTGAACTCCATGCTACCATAGATGGACGTTCATATGTGGTGTTTGAAGCTTCTATTAGGCCTGCTCTTCATCTTCAGGATGAAGGTGGTGTTGTCTCCATCCCTAATTTTGAGGTATTGGATGGGATGGCTGATCTTGGTTATAATCATGGGGGGAAGTTTAAGTTCCAGAAAAATAGGTTTACCCCCCAATGGAAGCTTCTAGTGCACTTTTTGATTCATTGTTTAAGCCTAAAGTCTGGGAGTTGGGATGCATTTCCCATTCCTTTGGCTACTGGTTTGATTTGCATAGCACAGGGTCGTGTGTTTAATTTTTCTCGCTACTTGTTTGATGGGATGGTTTGCAATCTTAGTAGTACTGGATCTAGGAAGAAGTTTTTAATGCACCCTAGGTTCTTGCAGCAGGTTCTTATGTGCATACCTAGAGATAGGGAGGAGTATGAGACCCCCAAGCTTAGTTCTAAAGTATATTCTAATATGGCGCTTGGTTTTAAGGGAGCTTGGAGGCCTCTTACTGATGTTATGCTGGGCCTTGCCCAAGGTCCTCCTAATGTTATTCCTCTGGCTGATGAAGCCGAGGAGGAACTTCCATTAGGGGATGATCTTATGGAGGAGGAGCATCCTCCTAGTGGTGAGCCTCATGTGGTGGTGGAGGAGCCAGCTAAAGAAGTGGTGGTTGAAATGCCATCCACTTCCAAGGCTGCCCCCTCTTCTCTGCCACATAAGTCCCCATTTGTGGATACTCCCTCTTCTAGTCCAGCACCATAATCTGCTGAGAAGCCGTCTAGCTCTCATGCTCATAATGCTGACCCATTTGTTGCTTCTGGTTCCAATGATGCTTTCCCTGATCCAAGTCCTCTTGGTGGGGAAGCGGAGGAACCTGCTTCACTAACTTCTTTGCTCGATCTCATGCACAAGTATTATGCAAGGATTGTTTCTTTGGAGACTGATCTGAATCAGCATCGCAAGCTTACCCGGGAATTTGTCCTTCCAATGGCGGACAGGATTAAGGCTTTGGAGACGCAGCAGAGGAGGCGAAAGAAGAAAGTTGTTCTTTCTGATACTGATGAGGATATTGAGGATATTGAGGAGGATGGGTTGACTTTGTTGGCGGAGGCCGCTTTTGTTGATAAGCCGTATGCTGATTTGCCTGTTCCTCCTAGTCCATCAAGCATGTGACAACCATGGTTTTGGGTTTGTCACTTGGTCTTACTTTTAGGTTATTTTATGTGTGCTTACTTGATTTGTGTGATTACGTGTTTATTTTCGGTGATTGAGGTTGGCGTGGTTATCCTTTATGAGTATAGAAGTACTCATAAGTAAATCGAGGAATGGTTATTTCATGTTCATGAGCTCACAAGTGGTGACTATGAGATGAAAATGGTGATATTTTGGTGTTTACGTATACGTATAAGTATTATAGTAATAGTATTTTTTTAGGATTTACGGTTTAGCATTTAGAGGTCTCGGGTGAGGTAATTATTCATATGAATATTTTTCGGGATGGTTTTAAGTCATTTAGGACTTAGTTATAAAGTTTATTTCAAAATTTGAGATTTTTTTTAAAAGTGTATATTTTACGTCTTTTACGGTAAAACGCGTAAAAACTGACTAGTTTTACGGTTTTGAGGTTTTGGAGGCTTTAGGAGCTGAAATAAATTAAGGAAAATTAGGGTATTATTAATAACTTAATAATATATAATAAAAAGAAAAAAAACGAATTTTAAAGGGGTGTTGGCTCGGTTTGGACGCAAGGAGGAAAGAAAAAAAAGGAAAAAACAAGAAAAAGGAAAGGGGTTTTTGGGTTGGGCTAGGAATGGGTTACCACACCCTATATATTGTTTTATTAACAACCAAAATTCATTATTTTTCTCCTGGAGAAGAAGGAAATTCGTGAGTCTTATAAAAAAATTAGGGTTCTTCATAAAATTTGGGGGTTTTCATAAATCCAAGGTAAATCTTCAAATCCCTTTTTAATTAAATTGTTTTTATGTTTTCTTTAATAATCTTATGATGGATTTAAGTTAGGGTTTAATTTAAAAATAGTAAATTAATGATATATTAATGGGGTTATAATGATTACATAAATTAGGGCTTGTAATTAAAGGGATTAGCGTTAATTAATTAGTTTAATTTGATTAAACCCGTTTTTAAAAACTGGGCAGAATTTTGAGTCAATTGTTTTGATCATATCGGGAGTTCTATAAACTCTTATTTTACGATCCAAGTACCCCTGGAAATGTATTTGAAGTGGCTTTCCAATGCAAGAAACGAGAACTAAATTGGAGGTAGGGAAGAGGGTCAAAAACAGGTTACAACAGTCGGAGGTCAAAACAGTTTTGAATTCAGCCTGTTTTCTTTTTACGTTTTGGGTTGTTTGGGGTACTTAGGGTTGCATTGAGATCTTCTCACGAAGGTGAGAGATGGTTTATATATTGTAGTGAGTATCTGAACTTGGGCTAAGGTTTTGGTTTAGGGTAAGACCCCTTAATGGTAACAAACTTTTAGTACGTTTAAAATCAGGAAATCTGGAATGAAAAAAGTAGATATATGTATATCGGGGAATTAGCAGTAGCTTTAAGGTTAGGTCAAGTGGGAGGTGTTAGCCAACATATGTAAGGGTATGAATATTCTATTTAAAGAAACCATGGGTATGTTTAAGTGGACGATTGACTTAAAGTTTTGAGACTTAAAAACTGGGACTGTTTTGTGTAAATTATGAACGGGATAGCTATTAAACTTAACCAAGTTAGGGACTTGTTAAGGAAGGGTAATGGGTGATTAGAGCTTAACAATAAGGTAATTATACGGGAATAGACTAGATGTCCATCATAGGTTGATGAGCCATCTTAGTGATTGGTTCGTGTATTAATTGCGTGTTTTTGGTTTGTTAGCTTGTTGCTAGTGTAAGGACTTGTGAAGAAGCTATCATGTGAGTTTCATAGTCCCATGTTTACTATTGATTTTGACTTCCAGATGGGATGGAAGAGACACTGTGTTGAATTATTTTCTAAATTAATGCTGTGAATGTTTTTAAGGTTTGAGATGGACTTGTGTGTACATTTATGTGATTAACTGCTATGTGATTCTTGTTTGTGTGTGATCTGGATTGGAAAGGTACATAGGTGTATGGGCGCCTATGGGACCTATGGTTAATGATAAGGCGTGATGCCTTGGAAATTGTGATTGTTGGTAAGGCGTGATGCCTTGGAAATTGTGATTGTTGGTAAGGCGTGATTCCTTGGAAATTGTGATTGTTGATAAGGCGTGATGCCTTGGAAATTGTGATTGTTGGTAAGGCGTGATGCTTTGGAAATTATGATTGTTGGTAAGGCGTGATGCCTTGGAAATTGTGATTGTTGGTAAGGCGTGATGCCTTGGAATTGTAATGATTGATTGAACTTGAATGCTAGTTGTTAGTACATGATTGTAGCACATTGTCCATATGTTTATTGGTTTATGGTATTCACAGCTTATGACTTGTCTTGTGTTGGAGTCTAAACCTATGACTCTCACCAACTTTATGTTGACGTGTTTTAGTGTCTCTTTCAGGTGATGCTTTGGTTAGGCGTGAGAACTTAAGTGGCTAGGATTTGGAGACCGTAGGAATGCATATAGAAGGATATCCCCGTTTCCTTCTTAGTTTTATTTGATTGTTCTTTTTAATAAGTGATACTGTGGCACACATATGTTTGTTTTGATTACGTTACTTGTTTGTCTTGGGTAAGAGGTAGGACTGTTACCTACTTACCTAGACTCCTGCATTGTTGAGATATTGTCATGACATTTGTGTCACCATTTTATGACATTTCTTATATCATTTAGTTATCTCTATAGACACGCTATTGTTGTGATGATGTCCATACGTCGTGCCCCATTTTCCGCCATGGTGTGGTGTGACAGAATGGTATCAGAGACAATGGTTATAGAGAATTAGGTTGCCTAGTCGTGTAGCCTAGTCTATAGCTTAAGGGTCCCTGCATATAGGCGTCATAGGAGTATGTGTGCATTTTATAGTAATTGATATGTTTGAATATTATTTTCGCAGTTTTTGTTAGGTTATGAACTACTATGGTTCATACTTAACTACATGTTATTTTCTTTACGAGTTTTGATTAGTGCGGGTGGAACCATGGTCGTATACGCTAGTCATTGTTGGATTTCGCTTAATTATGTTTTCATGTTCTTTATACATTTTGAATTTTGTCTACGCTGGTTCAGCTGGACTACGAGTTTATGTGTTTCGTGCATTGGCTATGTTATTTTAATACATGGGGTTTTGGATCTTATCTTGTGTGGTTATGTGCTTGTGAGTTGTTGGATTATGTGTTATGTGTAGTATTAATTTCTTATAAGTGTCATCATAGGAGGGAGTACATAGGTGAAAGGGAACATGTATAATTATGGAGGCCTACATAATTATATATGTGCCACAACACCACTGGACTTTCAAGTATGGTTGCATGAAAGAGAGTTAATACATGCTTGTATAGTATATGTTGGATGGATTTGAGTGTATGTACGCTTGGGTCTATGTATGTAAAATTATTTTCTACTTATCGGTTGTATTCTTAGGATGACTGCTAGCTCGTTTCTCTTTGAGATGTTCAACTTCTGTAGTAGCGCATTCCTCGGGTCCTCATTTCACGTGTTTGTTTGTACGGTACTTTTGGCGTGAAGGATTTTGAGATGGTGGAGATTTCTTTTTAGGGTAACGATGTCTTTTGTTTCGAGTTATACATGGTAAAAAAAATAGAACTTGCAAATTGAAAAAAAAAAAAATAGTTGTTGGTAGTCGATGAAATAAGAAAGTGTCGGGATCATGTTTCAAATAAGGTGGAATATAAATTCTTTAACATATAAGCATGACTCGGTTATTTTAAAATATTTTGGTTTTGATCACCTAAAGTTATTGTTCTTAAGTTAAAAATTTGGTTCTTATTTAGTGAAATATGTTAAAATCATGTAATTAATAGAGTTTTAATTTTCTGGAATTAAAATAAATTAGGTTCTAGTTTTGGTAATTAATGGGGGGTTTTAGGGTTTAAACAGCGTTTTTTTTATTATAAATCAGAGTAGGTAGAAATTGTCGCTAAACTGTCAAAATATGTCGCTAACTGTCATAAACTGTCGCTAATGCCTAGGCAGATTTTGAGAAAAATCGTTTTGGTCATAACTTATTCGTTTTTAAAGGTTTTTGGGTGATTCAAAAGCCTAAAATTATGTACTCGGAACATAATTTTCAAATATTCAAAAAGTTTCGTAATTGGAAGTCAGTAGCTTGGTCGAATTAATTGTACAAGTGTCGAGTTCAAGGTTAATTTTCGGACAACATGGTTTAAACTCGTGTTTTGGGTATTTTGCGGTAATGAACACTTGGAGGGTTAACATAGAGATGAGTTGGGAAGGAATTTGAGAGTTCTTTAGACCTTATTATTCGTGGTTATATTTTGATGAGTTTTGATTTATGGTATTTATGAGTAAGACTGAAATCGGGGTGACAGTTTTAAACCCGTTGAGTTATGTGACGGCTCCTAACTTGGTTTCAAGACAGTTCTTGTTTGATGAGTTGCGAGATTTAGTTAGGTTGGTTACATAACTTTATGGTTTTGATAAGTTTCCTCGCGGACGGTTAAGGCTCATGTCTTGTTGGTTGAGATTATTTTAGTATAAACTGAGTTCACGTTTGAACGTGGAGGTTTTATCAGGGATATGTATCCTCGTTTGTTTGCTGAGAATAAGTTGGAGTTTGGGAGTAAATCTCGGGACGAGATTTCTATTAGGAGGGAGTGATGTGACAACCGTGGTTTTGGGTTTGTCACTTGGTCTTACTTTTAGGTTATTTTATGTGTGCTTACTTGATTTGTGTGATTACGTGTTTATTTTGGGTGATTGAGGTTGGCGTGGTTATCGTTTATGAGTATAGAAGTACTCATAAGTAAATCGAGGAATGGTTATTTCATGTTCATGAGCTCACAAGTGGTGACTATGAGATGAAAATGGTGATATTTTGGTGTTTACGTATACGTATAAGTATTATAGTAATAGTATTTTTTTAGGATTTACGGTTTAGCATTTAGAGGTCTCGGGTGAGGTAATTATTCATATGAATATTTTTCGGGATGGTTTTAAGTCATTTAGGACTTAGTTATAAAGTTTATTTCAAAATTTGAGATTTTTTTTAAAAGTGTATATTTTACGTCTTTTACGGTAAAACGCGTAAAAACTGACTAGTTTTACGGTTTTGAGGTTTTGGAGGCTTTAGGAGCTGAAATAAATTAATGAAAATTAAGGTGTTATTAATAACTTAATAATATATAATAAAAAGAAAAAAAAACGAATTTTAAAGGGGTGTTGGGTCGGTTTGGACGCAAGGAGGAAAGAAAAAAGGAAATAATAAGAAAAAGGAAAGGGGTTTTTGGGTTGGGCTAGGAATGGGTTACCACAACCTATATATTGTTTTATTAACAACCAAAATTCATTATTTTTCTCTTGGAGATGAAGGAAATTCGTGAGTCTTAAAAAAATTAGGGTTCTTCATAAAATTTCGGGGTTTTCATAAATCCAAGGTAAATCTTCAAATCCCTTTTTAATTAAATTGTTTTTATGTTTTCTTTAATAATCTTATGATGGATTTACGTTAGGGTTTAATTTAAAAATAGTAAATTAATGATATATTAATGGGATTATAATGATTACATAAATTAGGGCTTGTAATTAGAGGGATTAGCGTTAATTAATTAGTTTAATTTGATTAAACCCGTTTTTAAAAACTGGGCAGAATTTTGAGTCAATTGTTTTGATCATATTGGGAGTTCTATAAACTCTTATTTTACGATCCAAGTACCCCTGGAAAGGTATTTGAAGTGGCTTTCCAATGCAAGAAACGAGAACTAAATTGGAGGTAGGGAAGAGGGTCAAAAACAGGTTACAACAGTCGGAGGTCAAAACAGTTTTGAATTCAGCCTGTTTTCTTTTTAAGTTTTGGGTTGTTTGGGGTACTTAGGGTTGCATTGGGATCTTCTCACGAACGTGAGAGATGGTTTATATATTGTAGTAAGTATCTGCACTTGGTCTAAGGTTGTGGTTTAGGGTAAGACCCCTTAATGGTAACAAACTTTTAGTACGTTTAAAATCAGGAAATCTGGAATGACAAAAGTAGATATATGTATATCGGGGCATTAACAGTAGCTTTAAGGTTAGGTCAAGTGGGATGTGTTAGCCAACATATGTAAGGGTATGAATATTCTATTTACAGAAACCATGGGTATGTTTAAGTGGACGATTGACTTAAAGTTTTGAGACTTAAAAAATGGGGCTGTTTTGTGTAAATTATGAACGGGATAGCTATTAAACTTAACTAAGTTAGGGACTTGTTAAGGAAGGGTAATGGGGTGATTAGAGCTTAACAATGAGGTAATTATACGGGAATAGACTAGATGTCCATCATAGGTTGATGAGCCATCTTAGTGATTGGTTCGTGTATCAATTGCGTGTTTTTGGTTTGTTAGCTTGTTGCTAGTGCAAGGACTTGTGAAGAAGCTATCATGTGAGTTTCATAGTCCCATGTTTACTATTGATTTTGACTTCCAGATGGGATGGAAGAGACACTGTGTTGAATTATTTTCTAAATTAATGCTGTGAATGTTTTTAAGGTTTGAGATGGACTTGTGAGTACATTTATATGATTAACTGCTATGTGGTTCTTGTTTGTGTGTGATCTGGATTGGAAAGGTACATAGGTGTATGGGCGCCTATGGGACCTATGGTTAATGATAAGGCGTGATGCCTTGGAAATTGTGATTGTTGGTAAGGCGTGATGCCTTGGAAATTGTGATTGTTGGTAAGGCGTGATTCCTTGGAAATTGTGATTGTTGGTAAGGCGTGATGCCTTGGAAATTGTGATTATTGGTAAGGCGTGATGCCTTGGAAATTGTGATTGTTGGTAAGGCATGATGCCTTGGAAATTGTGATTGTTGGTAAGGCGTGATGCCTTGGAATTGTAATGATTGATTGAACTTGAATGCTAGTTGTTAGTACATGATTGTAGCACATTGTCCATATGTTTATTGGTTTATGATATTCACAGCTTATGACTTGTCTTGTGTTGGAGTCTAAACCTATGACTCTCACCAACGTTATGTTGACGTGTTTTAGTGTCTCTTTCAGATGATGCTTTGGTTAGGCGTGAGAACTTAAGTGGTTAGGATTTGGAGAGCGTAGGAATGCATATAGAAGGATATCCCCGTTTCCTTCTTAGTTTTATTTGATTGTTCTTTTTAATAAGTGATACTGTGGCACACATATGTTTGTTTTGATTACGTTACTTGTTTGTCTTGGGTAAGAGGTAGGACTGTTACCTACTTACCTAGACTCCTGCATTGTTGAGATATTGTCATGACATTTGTGTCACCATTTTATGACATTTCTTATATCATTTAGTTATCTCTATAGATACGCTATTGTTGTGATGATGTCCATATGTCGTGCCCCATTTTTCGCCATGGTGGGGTGTGACAAAGCATCCCTACTGCTGCTGCTAGTCCTAGACCAATGGAGGATCTTACTGGTTCTTCTGTTGGTACTACTGCTGGTCCATATGCTGAGCCGTCTCATGATCCTAAGGGGAAAGCCCCTGTGACTAATGCACCCTCACCTCCACGGAAGCGTACTCGCAGAAAACTTGAGGAGGAACGGTTGGGGAGGAGGCTGCACAACGATTGCAGGCAGAGATTGATCAGGCAGCTAGGGCTGAGGAAGAAGCTCTTCAATAGCAGAGGCGTGAACAGTTGAGGCATGATGCCATGCATTGGGATGATAATGATTAGATGCGGGTGCTTACTATTCTTACATCTGATTACTCGCAGTTTACTGATCTTTTGGGCGCTGATGTGAATGAAAATAACTGTATCCCATGGGCAATGACCTTAATGCGCAAACAACAATTGTCTCTTGCTGCTCAACTCCGTGAAAAGCATCGTAACAGACCTTTGTCAAGAACCGAGGAGAGGAAGTTAATGCAGCGGTAAGTCAAATATCATTCGACTGCTTACTTTACTGTTGGATGGACTTGGGAACGGGTTAGGGGATTGTCTTTTGACGAGCTTAAGGATCTGTACCAGAGGATGAACAAGCGTCAAAACACACCGGTTCCTGAACGCTTCATCTATCGCCCTCCTCCAAGAGTTGTTCCCACTTCTCAACCTGTTGTTGCTCGTGCTTCTTCATCTGGTGTTCCTCCTGTTTCTACGGGTGTTCCATCTGTTCCTGCCACTTCTACTGCTGGTCCTACAACCACACCTTCGGTTGTTCATCCTACTTCATCTCCGGTTCCTGCCACCACCACCAATGCTACTACTACCACCCCTACTACTCCTGCTGTGGAGCAATCCTCACCACCGGTGACTGACCCACACCCTACCTGTGACAACCGTGGTTTTGAGGTTCGTCACTTGGTCCTATTTTTTAGGTTAATTTATGCGTGACTATTTGATTAGTGTGTTTACATGTTTATTTTGCGTGAACAAGGTTGGTGTGGATATCGTTTATGGGTATAAAGTACTCATAAGTAAATCAAGGAACGGTTATTTCATGTTCATGAGCTCACAATTAGTGACTATGAAGTGAAATGGTGTTATTTTCGTGTTTATGTATACGTATAAGTATTATAGTAAATTGTATTTTTTTAGGATTTGGGGTTTAGCATTTAGAGGTCTCGGGTAAGGTGTTTAGTCATGTGAGTATTTTTCAGGATGGTTTTAAGTCATTTAGGACTTAGTTATAAAGTTTATTTCAAAATTTAATATTTTTTTTTAAAACTGTATATTTTACTTTTTTTTCTGTATACGCGTAAATTTGACTAGTTTTACGGTTTTGAGGTTTTAGAGGTTTTAGGAGCTGAAATAAATTAAGGTAAATTAAGGTATTGTTAATAACATAATATTAAACAATAAAAAGAAAAAAAAAATTATAAAGGGGAGTCGGTTTGGGACGAATCAAAGGAAGAAGGGGAAAAAGGAAAGGGGAGTTTGGGCTTGGGTTGGACTAGGACTCCCCCATACTCTATAAAAACTTCTAGTTAATAAAAAACACATTATTTTTCTCCTGGAACAATTAAAGTCACGACATAAACAAGAAAAACTTAGGGTTTCATCAAAATTTTGAGGTTTTCATAAATCAAAGGTAAATCTTCATAACCCTTTTCAATTTAATTGTTTTTAATGTATTTATAATCATCTTATGATGGATTTAGGTTAGGGTTTAAATTAAAAAATGTATATTAATGATATTATAATGATTAGGTGAATTAGGGCTTGTAATTAGTGGATTTATGGGTAATTAATTAGGTTAATTTAATTGAATCCGTTTTTAAAAACTGAGCAGAATTTTAGGTCAATTGTTTTGATCATATAGAGAGTTCCACAAACTCTTATTTTGCGATCCAAGTATCCCTGGAAAGGTAATTGAGTTGGCTATCAAATGCAAGAAATGAGAACTAAATTGGAGGTCGGGAAGTGGGTCAAAAACAGGTTACAACAGTCGGAGGTCAAAATAGTTTTGAAATCAGCCGGGTTTAATTTAATGTTTTAAGGTGATTGGGGTACTTAGGAGTACACTTGAGCCCTCTAATGAGTTTATATATTAAATAAGAGACTATGGGTGGGGCTAAGAAAATGGGTTAGGGTAAAACCCCCTAATCATAACAAACTTTTTGTATGTTCAAAATCAGTAAAATCTAGATAGACAAAAGTATATATATATATATATATATATATATATATATATATATCGGGGCCTTAACAGTAGCTTTAAGGTTGGGGCAAAGGGGAGGATTTAGCTAACATATGTAAGGGCATAGGGTTTCCTTTACAGAGGTCATGGGTATGTTTAGGTAGGCGTTTGGCTTATAGTTTGGAGACCTAAAAGTTGGGACTGTTTCGTGTAAAATATGAACGGGATAGGTATCAAACTTAACCAAGTTAAGGACTTGTTAGGGAAGGGTAATGGGGTGTTTAGAACCTATGAATCAGGAACATATATGGGAGAAGGCTAGATTTCCATCATAGGTTGATGAGCCATTTTAGTGATTGGTTCATGTTTTGATTATGTGCTTTTGTTTGTTAGCTTTTTGCTAGTGCGCGGATTTTTGGAGAAGCTCAATCAGGTGAGTTTCATAGTCCCATGTCTACTAATGATTTTGACTTCCAGATTGGGATGGAAGAGACAATGTATTGTTTTTATAAATTATGTTGTGAATGTTTTGTGTTTGGTGATGGACTTGTGCATACTTATGTGATTAACTGCTAGTTGATTCATGATTGTTTTATGTTTTGACTTGGTACCAAGGGGATGATGACAAGGCGGGGCCTTGGGATTGGTTCATAGGTGTATGGGCGCCTATGGGACCATGGTGTTGGTAAGGCTGGGAGCCTTGGAATTAGATTTAGTTTGGTTTGTTTAATCTTGAATATTAGTTGTTAATGCATGTTTGTATCACATTGTCCATATGTTCTTAAATTTGGTTTATTATTCACAGCTTATGGTTTGATTTTAGCGTTGGAGTCTAAACCTATGACTCTCACCAACTTTATGTTGACGTGTTTTAGTGTCTCTTTCAGGTGAGAATGTTGTTAAGCTTGAGAATATAAGTGGCTAGTTTTGGAGGCATTAGGATTGCATTTAGAAGGAGATCCCCGTTCCTTCTTAGTTTCATTTGGTTATTTAATAAGTGATACTGTTGACACCTATATGTTTGATTTGTTTATGTTATTGTTTGTCTTGGGTAGGAGGTAGGACTGTTACCTACTTGCCTAGACTCCTGCATTTTGTGGAGATATTGTCATGACATTCGTGTCACCATTTTATGACATTCCCATTTCATTTAGTTATCTCTATAGACACGCCATGTTGTGATGATATCCAAACGTCGCGCCCCATATTCCGCCATGTTGGGGTGTGACAGAATGGTATCAGAGACAATGGTTATAGAGAATTAGGTTGCCTAGTCTCGTAGCCTAGTCTATAGCTTAAGGGTCCTTGCATATAGGCGTCATAGGAGTATGTGTGCATTTTATAATAATTGATGTGTTTGGATGTTATTTTGTGATGTTTGTTAAGTTATGAACTACTATGGTTCATACTTAGGCACATATTATTTTCCTTTTCGGGTTTTGACTAGTGCGGGTTTAACTACCATCGTCCACGCTAGTCATTGTTGTACTTTGCTTAGAAATGTATATTATAGTACATAATTTGGTACATGATAGCATCTGCCTTTTGTTATGTTATTCTATGTATCGGATGAGTAATATTTTCTTCTGATGTTTAAGTCATGCCCCCTAATAGACAAGTAGTGGTGCAAGCCACTGGAATCACGAGGATAGGATGCAACATACGTACAAACTATAAGAGGAAAAGTCCATATGAGTGGTATCCATGTGAGGCGATAGAACGCATGTCTAAGGTGAAAGTGAACAATATGTGGGTCTATAAGACTGTCTTAACGATAACGGCTAAGGAAGGGAATAAGGAAGTACTAATTAGGAATGTCAAGACTAAACCAGTTTATCCAGATAGTAACAATAATGGAGGAGGAGATTCTGATACCGAATCCACTGCATCCAATAGTTATTTGTTTTTTTTTTTAAAAGTTTAATCTTTTCTGACTCTTATGGGCGGCATGCCTTAGAATTATTTATGTTTTCGTTTGGATTATGTCTATGCTAGTTTAGCTAGACTATGGATTTGGGATGTTTCAAGTATTTGACTATGTTATTTTAATAAATGGAGTTTTGGATCTTATTTTGTGTGGTTATGTGCTTGTGAGTTGATGGGTTTATGTATTATGTGTTGTATAAATTCTTATAAGTGTCATCATAGGAGGGAGTGCATTGGAGAAAAGGGTAAGTGTATAAGCATGGTGGCCAACATGGTTATACAAGTACCACAACTTCAATGGATTCCTAAGTATGACTACATGAAATAGGATTGATACATGCCTGTATAGTATATGTTGGTAGTACGTATGGTTATGATAGGTGTGTGTATGGTGGTAAGTATAATATATGGAGTATTTTGGTAGTTATTAACGGGTGTCATGTTTTACTATAGCATGGTGAATACGCGAAATGGTTCCGGAGGAAGTGGTGGTGACGGAAATCCTGATTTGGCTGTTTTGATTGCTGCTCAAATGGCCAACATAATACCAACCATTGTTCAGCAGGTGACTAATAACCTGAGCAACAATAACAACAACAATGGTCAAGGAGGAGGTGGAAACAATGGTTGTAGCTATAAGGCATTCACGTCTTGTGGTGCAAAATAGTATGATGGGAAAGGTGGCGCGGTAGTACTTACCCAATGGATTGAGAAGATGGAGAATGTGATTCAAATGAGCGGTTGTTTACCCAATTAGAGGGTCATGTATGTAACCGGATCGTTAGTGGGAAAGGCTTTAACTTGGTGGAATACTCAAGTCCAAGCGAGAGGGAGAGTTACTGCAAATGCTATGGCTTGGGCCGACTTCAAGGCTCTTATGACTACGGAGTTTTGTCCAAGCAATGAGATGGAGAAGCTGGAAAATGAGTTTTGGGGACATGCTATGGTTGGAGCGGCTCATGCAGATTACACGGATCGCTTCCATGAATTGGCAAAGTTGGTTCCCCATTTGGTTACCCCTGAGGTAAACAAAATCAAGCGGTACATTGCTGGGTTGCCTACCCAGATTAGGGGAATGATCAAGGCTACTCAACCTAACACGATACAGCAAGCTATACTTACAGCAGGAATACTTACTGAGGAGGCGGTATCTAATGGAACCTTGGGAAAGGCGGGGCATAAAAGAAAGGAGCCAGAAGCCGCGAAATCGCCTGACACCAACTGGAAAAATGTTAAGAAGGCAAAAGAGGGAAGAAATTTTGCCATGAGAGTACCTCAAGGTTCTGTAAATTCGAACAATAACAATGCAGCTTGCCGAACCTGCTCTAGGTTACATCCAATACGTACACCATGCCAGGTATGTTTCAATTGCTAGAAACCGGGACACTATGCTAAGGATTATGGAGCACCTAACAGGGACGCAACACTAATCCAGTCTGTGAGGATGAATGTCACCGGGGGAAACTGCTTTGAGTGTGGACAGCCTGGACACTACAAGTGAGAGTGCCCAAGGTTGGTCGGGGCAACTAATCAAGGAAGGGGTCAGCTAGCATTAGAGGGGAGTCGAGGGAATCTAGGCGGTGGTAATTAGAACAATGCCAACCGCAACAATAGAAACAATGGGAATCGAAACTGGAATCGAAATGACAGGAATAGAGGAAATAAGAATGGAGGCAAGGTTTACCTTGCGAATGCAGTAGAGGACGTCCAGGACCCGAATGTGGTGACGGGTACGTTTTCTGTTAACAATCACTTTACTACTATCCTTTTTGACTATGGGGCAGATTTTAGTTTTGTGTCTTCTCAATTCGTGCCTTTGTTAAATATGAACCCTAGTGTAGCGAAACCGGGGTATGTGATTGAGATAGCTAGTGGTAAGCAAGAAGAGGTAGATGAGATATTTTTAAACTACAAATTAGAGTTGGGAGAATTTAAGTTCACCATAGATTTAATCGCTCTAGGACATGGGAGTTTCGATGTGATTATTGGGATGGATTGGTTATCGAAGCATAGGGCTGAGCTAATGTGTCATGAAAAGATTGTTAAGATCCCCATAGGTGATAATAAAGTGTTATACGTGTACGAAGAAAGGAAGGAGAAGAAGACCAGGTCCCTTATGAATGCCAAGGATGATGAGCCACAAATCAATAAGATTCGAGTAGTAAGAGAGTTCATCGATGTATTCCCGGATGACTTGATGGGATTACCACTGGTGAGACAAGTAGAGTTTAATATTGACTTAGTACCCGGAGCAACACCTGTAGCGAAGTCACCATATCGTCTATCACCGTCAGAGATGCAAGAATTAGCTTAGCAACTCAAGGAGCTGCAGGATAAGGGTTTCATTCGACCAAGTTCTTCTCCATAGGGAGCACTAGTGCTATTCGTTTAGAAGAAGGATGGATCATTCCGGATGTGTATCGATTATCGGGAGCTGAACAAGCTGACCATTAAGAACCGTTATCCTCTCCCAAGGATTGATGATTTATTTGATCAGCTGCAAGGAGCAAGATACTTCTCAAAAATTGACCTTAGGTCCGGTTATCACCAACTAAGGGTCTGTGAGGAGGACATACAAAAGACCGTGTTCAGAACGAGGTATGGACACTTTCATTCACCGTTATGCCATTTGGGTAGACAAACACGCCAGCAGTGTTCATGGATCTAATGAACCGAGTGTCCAAGCCATATGTGGATTAGTTTGTCATAGTCTTCATTGATGACATACTTATCTACTCTAAGACGGAGGAGGAACACAACAAGCATTTAAGGTCGGTGTTAGAACTGCTCAGGAAGGAGAAACTTTATGGGAAGTTCTCCAAGTGTGTATTTTGGCTGCAAGAAGTACAATTTCTAGGGCATGTAATCGACAATGATGGCATACATGTAGACCCAAAGAAGATTGAAGCCGTGAAGGATTGGAAGGCACCTACTACACCGTCAGAAATAAGGTCATTCTTAGGTTTGGCAGGATATTACAGAAGATTTATAGAGAATTTCTCTAGAATATCAAAGCCTTTGACATTGTTGACCCAAAAGAATCAGAAGTATGAATGGGGCGAAGAGCAAGAGCAGGCGTTTCAGACACTAAAGGATAGGTTGGTGTAATGCACCGATCTTGTCCTTACCAGAAGGGGTGGAAGATTTTGTGGTTTATTGTGGTGCGTCCAATCAGGGGTTAGGATGTGTTCTTATGCAGCGAGATAAAGTGATAGCTTATGCATCACGACAATTGAAAAACCATGAGAAGAATTACACCACACACGACTTGGAACTAGGGGCTGTAGTCTTTGCTCTCAATATATGGAGACATTATTTGTATGGGACGAAAAGTGTGATCTATACGGATCACAAAAGCTTGTAGCACATCTTTGATCAGAAAGATTTGAACATGAGACAGAGGCGATGGTTGGAGTTATTTAGTGATTATAATTATGAGATCAAGTACCACCCTGGAAAGGCCAATGTGGTGGTGGATGCTCTAAGTAAGAAGGAGAGGCTAAAACCTAAAAGGGTAAGGGCAATGAGCATAACTATTCAGACAACTCTTAAAGATAGAATTCGAGCAGCACAAGTAGAGGCCATTAAGGGGGAGAGGCTGGTTGAAGAAAATCTACATACTATGGATCAGTACATGGAAGAAAGAGGAGATGGTTGCAAGTATTACTTAGATAGAATCTAGGTTCCGTTGTTTGGCGATACAAGGAAGGTTATATTGGATGAAGCTCATACGTCGAGGTATTCGATACACCCAGGAGCTGATAAGATGTATCAGGACATGAGGGATATGTATTGGTGGCCAGGAATGAAGAAAGATGTAGCTTTGTACGTTAGTGAGTGTTTGACTTGCGCCAAGGTGAAGGCTGAACATCAAAAACCATCAAGATTACTGCAACAACCAGAGGTTCCTAAGTGGAAGTGGGAGAACATTGCCATGGACTTCATTACAAAACTGCCAAGGTCTAACAGTGGTAATGACATGATTTGGGTAATAGTAGACAGACTGACTAAGTCTGCACATTTTGTGGCAATGAAGGAGGATGATAAGATGGAAAGGTTTGCCAAGAAATACTTGGAACATGTGGTGGCAAAACATTGGGTGACGGTGTCGATCATATCGGATAGAGATAGCAGGTTTACGTCTAGGTTTTGGGGACTATTGCAGAAAGCCTTGGGTACAAGGCTGGATATGAGCGCAGCTTATCATCCGCAGACGGATGGTCAGAGTGAGAGGACTATACAAATACTAGAGGATATGTTGAGGCCGTGTGTGATAGACTTTGGAGGAAGTTGGGAGAATCACCTAGCGTTGGTAGAATTTTCGTACAATAATAGTTACCATGCTAGTATAAAGTGTGCACCGTTTGAAGCACTTTATGGTAGGAAGTGTAGATCACCGCTGCTATGGGCTGAAGTGGGAAGTAGTCAACTAATTGGACCGGAGATGGTACAGGAGACTTCAGATGTGATAACTGTGCTTAAGGAAAAATTAAAGACGGCTAGGGATCGACAGAAGAGCTACGCGAACAAGAGGCGTAAGCCGTTGGAATTTGAGGTTGGGGACAAGGTTATGCTAAAGGTTTCACCATGGAAAGGGGTGATGCGGTTTGGGAAGAAAGGGAAGTTAGCGCCTAGATTTGTGGGTCCATTTGAAATCCTTGAAAGGATTGGGCTAGTGGCGTATAGGTTGTGGTTACCGGAAGAGTTGAGTAGTGTACATGATGTGTTTCATATATCAAACTTGAGGAAATGCTTGGCAAGAACTGACTTGCAAGTGTCGGTGGACGATATTAGTATAGATGCGAGTCTTCGTTTTATTGAGGAGCCGGTAGAAATTATGGACCGTGAAGTTAAAACATTGAAGAGAAGTAAGATACCGTTAGTTAAGGTTAGGTGGAATTCAAAACATGGACCGGAGTTCACGTGGGAACGGGAAGAGTTTATGAGGAATAAGTATCCTCAGCTGTTTGATAATGACGATCCTAAGGAGTAAATCTCGGGACGAGATTTCTATTAGGAGGGAGTGATGTGACAACCGTGGTTTTGAGGTTCGTCACTTGGTCCTATTTTTTAGGTTAATTTATGTGTGACTATTTGATTAGTGTGTTTAAATGTTTATTTTGTGTGAACAAGGTTGGTGTGGATATCGTTTATGGGTATAAAGTACTCATAAGTAAATCTAGGAACGGTTATTTCATGTTCGTGAGCTCACAATTAGTAACTATGAAGTGAAATGGTGTTATTTTGGTGTTTACGTATACGTATAAGTATTATAGTAAATTGTATTTTTTTACGATTTGGGGTTTAGCATTTAGAGGTCTCGGGTAAGGTGTTTAGTCATGTGAGTATTTTTGGGATGGTTTTAAGTCATTTAGGACTTAGTTATAAAGTTTATTTCAAAATTTAAGATTTTTTTTTAAAACTGTATATTTTACGTTTTTTTCGGTATACGCGTAAATTTGACTAGTTTTACGGTTTTGAGGTTTTAGAGGTTTTAGGAGCTGAAATAAATTAAGGTAACTTAAGGTATTGTTAATAATATAATATTAAACAATAAAAAGGAAAATTTTTTATAAAGGGGAGTCGGTTTGGGACGAATCAAAGGAAGAAGGGGAAAAAGGAAAGGGGAGTTTGGGCTTGGGTTGGACTAGGACTCCCCCATACTTTATATAAAAACTTCTAGTTAAAAAAACACATTATTTTTCTCCTAGAACAATTAAAGTCACGGCATAAACAAGAAAAATTAGGGTTTCATCAAAATTTTGGGGTTTTCATAAATCAAAGGTAAATCTTCATAACCCTTTTCAATTTAATTGTTTTTAATGTTTTTATAATCATCTTATGATGGATTTAGGTTAGGGATTAAATTAAAAACTATATATTAATGATATTATAATGATTAGGTGAATTAGGGCTTGTAATTAGTGGAGTTATGGGTAATTAATTAGGTTAATTTAATTGAATCCATTTTTAAAAACTGGGCAGAATTTTAGGTCAATTGTTTTGATCATATAGAGAGTTATACAAACTCTTAGTTTGCGATCCAAGTATTCCTGGAAAGGTAATTGAGTTGGCTTTCAAATGCAAGAAACGAGAACTAAATTGGAGGTGGGGAAGTGGGTCAAAAACAGGTTACAACAGTCGGAGGTCAAAACAGTTTTGAAATCAGTCGGGTTTAATTTAATGTTTTAAGGTGATTGGAGTACTTAGGAGTACACTTGAGCCCTCCAATGAGCAGTGGAGTTGGTTTATATATTAAATAAGAGACCATGGGTGGGGCTAAGAAAATGGGTTAGGGTAAGACCCCCTAATCATAACAAACTTTTTGTATGTTCAAAATCAGTAAAATCTGGACAGACAAAAGTATATATATATATATATATATATATATATATATATATATATATATATATATATATATATATATATATATATATATATATATATATATATATATATATATATATATATATATATATATATATATATATATATATATATATATATATATATATATATATATATATATATATATATATATATATATCGGGGCCTTAAAAGTAGCTTTAAGGTTGGGGCAAAAGGGAGGAGTTAGCTAACATATGTAAGGGCATAGGGTTTCCTTTACATAGGTCATGGGTGTAAAATATTTATAACCTATGAATCTATGAAGTGGGTTGATGTTTTCTAGTGAGAGAAACTAGAGAGAGAAAGAGAGAGAAAACTATGTGTCTTTTATTAATATGAAAGTGATAAGTGAACAACAACCAACCCCTTTCCAATGAGGAAAGGGGTATTTATACTTCCAAGCAACATTGGGCTTGGGCCGGTCCATGACAAGCCCATGGACCGGTTCTTACTTAACTAAATAAGTAACTATTAACTACGAGCTATTACAACATTAATAATATTGTGGAGTGACCGATACTTCTAATATACGTAAAAACGTATTTCTAACAATCTCCCCCTAAGGGAGGTCACTCCACGTTACAAAGTTCTAAACCTAGCATACTATACTAAGTCTTCGTTCTTTAGCTCGTAGTCTTTCCTTCTTTTTCTTTTTGTTGTGAATATGTTGGTTTGATCTTTTAGGCTTTGGCTTGTGAGCATTGTTCTTTGGCCTTTCACGTGCTATCTTTGCCTTTCTTGTGAATTTTGCCTCCTCGTGACTTCAGGTTCCACACACTTATGTCTTTTTGTTGAATTCTCGAAAGCTTCAGAGTTTTGGTACAGCGGAAGACTTCATCTTGTACTTTCTTGAATTTTTGCTGAACTTTGTTGCAGAAAAACATAAGCATGTGGAAACGACTTCATCAGGTACACTGCAACGCCACCGTCTTCAACTGGTACACAGCAACGTCACCGTCTTCAACAGGTACACAGCAACGCCACCGTCTTTAACAGGTACACAGCAACGACACGAATAAAATGGCTTTGAACATTTCATTCTAATTCGGTAGCATTTTACCTCCGGTCGGTGAAGACCGTTGGACGATATTAGATATCGTACCCGTGACGGATAGTTTCAATTAAGTAACTTCCTGACAGGATTTCGCGGGTAAACCCGTTCTCTTTATTCGACCGTCCAAAGCTGACTGCGAACATAAAGAGTGAATCACTTGGATAAATTATCCTTGTGATTTGAAGCCGTCAATTCATGAAACCTGGAACAAGTGAATTTCAATTAAGATTTTCACCATCGTTGCTTTCCAGTTGTCACGAGCTCAATTCATAAAGAATCTTGCACGTCACCTACCAAGTGCTGTTTGATGTTAACACTAGAAGGATTTCCACTCGTCACTGTGATCAATAAAGAGTCACTCTGAGTGTTCTGGCAAGATCATATGATAATGCGTAGAGGCCTGGAACGAGTTTAAGTTCAATTAAGAATTAAACCACTGTTTCTTTCCAGTTTTTCACAAGATTGGTTCTAAAAGAACCGCACGTGTAACCTACCATGAGCTTGTTTGATGTTGGCTCAAGCAGGATTTCCATCTTCATTGTAATACTTGCGTATTACTCGGATGTTCTGGCAATATTACAGGAATACTGCGTAGGACTCATGAAAAATCTCTTACTTTTCACAGTGTGTGAGAAAGCAAGGAATAAATGGAAAGTGTCCTAATGAGACTTTTGATGATCTCTTGGCTCTAGACTCGATTGTACGTTTTGATTTAGTGAGCGATGGCTGGAGAGGAGTGCCACCTTTTCAATACCAGTCTATTCGGAGTGAATAAACCAATAGATAACGTGTTGATCTCCGTGTGATTAAAACACATACCTTTTGAGAGATATTTGAGTTAGCTGGGAAGGGTTGTGCATTGCATCACTGGGTCCATGATGTCTTTCTTCAATATCGAGAATCATTAACAAAAATGACCTCAATAGCATATGTATTGACCCGGTTTCTGCCTAAAGTTGTAAGGATGGCTTCTTTCTTTACACCCTTTATCTTTACAATTCTTTTTCATTCTTCAACCCCTTCAATGCTTACCAATACGTCATCACTAGCACCTTGTTGTGATTGTTCCAGTGCTAGCTTAAGTACTTGGTCGGCATTCGGCTACGTTCACAATCTTTCTCCAACTTTCCTAGGACTTCTAATTCTATCTAGGGAATTGTCCTTGGGAAGATTCCATCGGCTCTGATGAATCATTGGACTAAACCTATTCCTACCACCCTTTTGTAACCACATTCGTCGTGAATTAAGCGTGTTTTGGGAAAGTATAGCCACCATGAAAAATCATTGAAAATCACATAAGGTACTTGTGACATTGAAATTAAAAGTTTTGTACCTTAGGTGTTTTGTTCATCAAAAACGCTCCCCCTTAACACGTGCTTTACACATATTAAGTTGGATAATCGTTAAGTCTTTTTCATCTTTTAGCCAAGTATCATTTAAATCTCCTTAATCCCATTTTCTCCTCTTATCCAAAATGTTAACCATTAATATTTGGAATATTGAATGGATAAATCGGTCTTTGGGTAAAAATGAAATCGATGTTTGGCCACGGAACATGTTAATGCTCCCCCTTAAGTTAATAAGGGATAGTTGTAGTGCTTTAGTATGATATATTTTGAAAGATTTAGAATCTCGTGAGAAATTCTTGAAAAATTATCATACCTTAACACTACATCAAGCCGTACAAGCACAATATTCACAAATATACATATTCACAATTGAAAACCAATATAAAGTGGACCTGAAATGTACGACCCATTAGATGGATCGTTGCAGTAGCTTGTGGTGCACTAGATATGGTCTACCACCAACGAATCTTTCCAAACTCCTCATCAATCTACGTTCACGGAGCTTTTGATCAATCTTCTTGATCACATAATTCGCCATCTGCCGATAACCCTTATGCCAATCCTCGGTCATCTCTGGTAAAGTCCCACCTGAATTAAGATGCTCCAACTTTCCTCTGACTTGTAAAAGAGTCCCATCACTATACTTATAAAGCTCACCCACCCTCATAAACTTCATTAAGCCTCGACTGTTCAAGTAGAAAATGCCGCAATTCGGGACAGAAATGCCGGTATAGGGACATCTATCTACATGTTGAGGTAGAACTTGATTCACTGGACGGGTTAAGTTGAGCTTCCTTTGGTAGCTTTCGACTCCCAACTGAAGATCTTCAACTCGTTTCTTGATAACAACGCTTCGTGTGAACATACGAAGTGTTGTATTCAAGGCAATGAGGTCTTCACGAGGAATATGTGTGAGTTGATCTCGGGTCATCAGAAGCAGCATATCTTCGATATCCTCAAGGCGAATGATAGAAAAATCTCCCTGCGGGATTTTGTATTCTCTGTCATCCTCCCTTTTCAAGCGAATCTCCGTCACATGATAATAGCCATTCTTGGCTTCAGTTTTCAACCCTAAGATGCTGGAGATGCGGATATCGGATCTAACGTTACTTCCAGAATTGACTAGGCAGCAACCCCTGTACGCCCTTCGGACTCGTTCGTCCCAATGAGATGCACCTATAACAGCATACATATCATAATTACGATTTATCTTTGGGACCCAGAGTCGGTTTACCTTTTCCTCAATAAAGGGTATTTTTCCCCAGTTGGCAGCTTTCAGCAAGGTCAGGGAGGTTGCGTACTTTGATGACCCCTTCAGAAGATACACTAGATCATTGGTGACGAAGAAGTCAAGAGCAATCTGATTATCTTGAGAAGGATCAAGTAGAGGTGGAGCTCTTTCTGATTCATGAAGACCTGGCCGTTGAACGGTATTCAGAGCTTTCAGGATCTCATCGGCATAATACTCGAACTCCATTCGGGTTAACCGGGTTTTGGCGCGAATTCTCTTATCCTTCAGCGCTCTCTTCACCAAAGATGGAGTAACCGAAGTCTTATACTCATGAGCAAGAAATGCACATAAGTCAATCGGACTGCGGATCCGGAGATACAAAGCATCTTTGTCAGCGTCTGTGATCGGATCATATTGCGCTGCTGCCGTGATCCAAGCTTGTGGCGGTGCAGTCTCGTCAATCTCCAACGTGTCTGCCCAGTCCCGTGTGCTTGATTCAGGAACAGTTGATTGAGGTTCTTGTTGTAGAGGAGTGGAAACGTGAACATCTGCTGGTTCTGATTCAGGCATCTCGGCAGTGTCATGGATGGGTGAGTGTTGTGCAGCTTCAGGTTCAGTTACCGATTCTGCAATCACAGGAGCAACAACAATAGAACTAACAGGGTTAGTGGTAACAGGTATAGATACAACAATAGATGTACCAGGAATCGATGACGCTGCAGTAGCATTCACATCGTGGCGCCACTTGGATCGTCTTGATTCCGTTGAGGTAGATTTTTCCTTTGCCACTGCATCTTTCTTAGACTTGGTTCCAGACTTAGCAGGTTTCTTTGAGCTGGCAACCTTATCCCCCTTTTCAGGCTGTTTACCCCCATCATCATCCTCATCCCTATCCTCGTTTCTCCCTTTAGCACTCTCCTCATTACCATCACCACCATCATTACCATCATTTCATCATCATCCTCATCATCATCATCATCCTCATCATCATCACCACCATCATCATCTTCTCCTTCTTCTTCTTCTCCTTTTTCTTCTTCTTCTTCCTCTTCTTCTTCACCAGTACCCTCTTCTTCTTCACTTTCTTCCCTTTCTTCCTCAGGCAGAATGTGATAGGGTACCACACTTCCAAACATCTTGAACAACTTATTATCCTCCATGATAACGTCATTCAGGGATTTATAGAGTGTCCGTTGAATCTTAGATTTATCAAACGATCCAAGTTCCCTCATACGAGCTTTGAGGATCTTCTTTAGCTCAAAATCCGTCAAGTCATAGGCAATTTTGTAGGCGGATTTAGAAGGGTTGGATGACTTGATCATCAAGTTATCAGCAGCGAGTGTCTTCAACTCATCACGCAGTTTTGGCATAAGGGATTCAACGGATTCTTTCACTCTCTGCTCAACAGAGGCTTCAAGAGTTTCTTTCTGCTCTTTATAGTTATCCTTAATAGCTCGGAGTCTCGTAATTCGTGCTTCATACCTATCAGCTTCAGCCTTTTTGACCCGAGCAAGTTCTTCTGCATGAGCTTTACGTGTAAATTCCATATCTGCAGCGAACTTAGCAAGCATCTCTTCTTGGGCTTTCTTAGATGCTTCTTCACTTTGCACTCTTCGAAGTAGCTCTTGGCGAAGATTATCCATCTCTCTTTTTTGATTATCCGTGTGTTTGTCCAACATCTCTGCCATGACGAATGCAGCCATTGAAGATGTTCCAGAGCTACTTTGGGAAGGTTGAAGAGGCTCGGTTGTTACTACGGTACTAAGGATGGGAGTTATCGGTGGAGGAAGAAATGGTGTTGAAACCGGTCGGGTTGGTAAGGGTTGTATTGGTGGAGGTTGAGTTACTAAGGGTTGAGTAGGTACCATGATTGTAGGATCACCGGACTCCTTTTCAACACTTGCTGAAACGGGGATGGATATTTCCTTTGAAGTAGAATACCGTTCGGGTGATCCAAACTCATCAACATCATCTGGTTCCACGTACTGTTCTTCAATATTCATCTGAGCACCCGAACCACTACCACCCGTATCTCTCCTACTCCTTTCAAGAGCTATCTTCATTGCTTTTCTCTCAGCCTTGTTAAGAGTAGGATCATCAATATCTTCTTCATCGTGGAGAACTAACTCATCAGCCGTACCCTTTCCCTTCTTAACTGCAGTCTTCTTCTTTTTGGCTTTGGGTTCAGGTAAAGTTGTTTGCTTCCGTTTACCATTGCTCTTAACCGTGGTAGATGAGTCTTCACCTGCTAGAATGCTTGCTCGTTGATTCTCAATTTCTTGTAGCAAGTTCTTGTAATCATCAGATGCGAGAATCTCATCTGTCAGCAGATGACTGGGAATGGGACCAGGAATAACTATATTCGAATGCGTCTCCTGCCTTAAGTCTACCAAATCATCATCATCCATCGTGTGGTGACGACTACCTGCACGCTTATCAATAGATGCATCGTTTTCCATAAAGTAATGTATGATCAGCTTAATGAACCTAGGGTACTGGTAACTTTTAACCTTACCCTTCGTGTTTGTGAAGAGTTGAAAAATAAACTCCTCCCACAGCAATGATGCATAATCAATACCCATACCTTTGAACATACCATAAAACATCTTGATGATTGGCGGACGAACAACATCAAACCCAGTTGTTTTGGGTGTGAAACATCGGCTTAGAATCCCAAAAATAGCTTTCCATGGTTGACCAACTTTGGCAGTAGTGAACTCAGACACGGTTCGTATGTCAAGACATCCAATGGCAGTGAACATTTCCATGATCTGGTCCTTAGTCGGGTTGGCTGAGTATGATAGGCCTTTGAGTGTCGGCCGAAATCCAAAGATCTTCCTGAAGTCTGACACAGTAAGCGTCTGCTGCTTGTTGTCCAAGGAAAATGTGATTTTGTTCGACGTCCTCTCTTTGGTAGCCCAGAACTCGTAAAGGTAGTCATAGGGCACTGAAGCACTTCTCCTTAGCGCATGCTTTAGATGAGATTTATCAAGTATGGCTGTACCTACCTTAAATCCATTATGGGTAGAATGAGATACCTCCTTCAAACGGAAGTTGTTTGGAAGAAACTTTAGAGTCTTGGCTTCGGCAATGGCGGTGGCTCTGGTGTCTTGTATTTGTTGTACTGTAGGGTTAGTCATCGTCTCTGCTTAAGATAAAACACAAAGGTTGAAACATACAAATATGAATATCATTATGACTTTAAACCTAAGCATTGAACATATGACCTAATCCCTTAAGCTTGTAAACCATTCAAACATCTTCTATTCGGAATAAACATACAATTCGGAATAATTTCCTATCCGGAATAAACCTCCTAACCGGAATAAACCATTATTCGGAATAAACCTCCTATTCGAAATAATGTTCCTATACGGAATAATTATCCTATGCGGAATATTTGGTCTATTCGGAAAGATAGTCCTATGCGGAATAAATTCTCTATTCGGAAAGATCAATCTATGCGGAATAAAATTTCTATTCGGAATAAAAATCCTATTCGGAAAGATTTCTCTATGCGGAATAAAATACTTATTCGGAAAGTTTTGGCCTATGCGGAATAAAAGTTCTATTCGGAAAGATTTCTCTATGCGGAATAAAATTCTTATTCGGAAAGATTTGGCCTATGCGGAATATTCATTCTATTCGGAAAAAAATGCTCCTATGCGGAATGTTCATTCTATTCGGAAAAAGTGCCTTATTCGGAAAGATCATCCTACTCGGAAAGTTCAAACAGTTACGATTTTTTCTAATTAGGCACTAATTCTTTTTATTCAAGAGTTCTAAAGGCCATATCAGTTCAATTTGTGCTATTCCGAATCAATCCCAGGCAAAACCCCCAATTAATTAAACCCTAATTTAAGCAAAAACTTCAATCGATTGATTCCAGTTAAAAAGAGGTAATTAAATTGAATTGCATGAATGTTTAAACCGATTTTGTATACCTTTTTGAAGATCTTGAAGTTTGATTCACAGAAAATAGGAGATTTCGTTTGTGTTTGTTTGTGTGATTGTATCAATGGCGGGCAAAGGAGAAAAACAAGCAGACAGGGAAAGAAAAGAAGAGACGGGGGTGGGTGAGATTTGACTAGGTCAAGTTTTCACAAGTTTGACATATTGTCAAATTTACCCCCTCAACTTTTCTTCTTTCTTCAATCAAAATTCTTTTGTTTTTCCAAGTTTTAATTCTTGTCATTTTGACCTTATCTTATGTTAAATTCCCGAGCCTTAGTGATTAACCTATCTTAACACACGCACAAATCTATTCATGACAAACTTATAAGCAACAACAAGACAAATGCCAAAGCAAACCAACCATTAACCATTGAGTTTTTGGAAGATCTTTTTGATGTGAAAGATGATGTAACATTTTCTCCCCCTTAAACGATGACCCGTTTTCTATTTAAAGAGCTGTAGTCATTGTTTAACGAGGCACATGATGATGAAAAACATTTTCCAATTGATGTTTTGAAAAGATCGATTCGTGGTGGCAATAAGATTTCTCTTATTTAGACAAATTAATGCACTGAGACGTACACTAACTCGTGTTAGACCAAGTTGTAAAGTAAACTTGATCCCTTTGCATGATTTGGCTTGTAAATCATGCCCGAGAAAATTAATTCCCGTTGTGAGCCAACGTTTTCCAAGGAAATACGTGACTTTAATATGAAAACCGGGTTGCAGTCAGAAATAACTACAAGCCATAATGGGCATGTTTTAAAAAAGTACAACTTTTATACGGACTCTATTTATGGCACCGTGTCAATATTAATCGACATTTCTAAGGCCGTAATATTAACGTACTAAAAGACATGCCCGTTTTAAAAACGAAAAATATTTTTGGTTTTTCTTGATTTTATAATTTTTATGGTTTTTGTAGGTTTTATATTTTTTATGGTTTTTCTTGGTTTTATATTTTTGTATTTTTCTTTTGTGGTTTATATATTTACTACAATATACATGATCACGAACAAAGGATACTCTGAATAGTTTACCACCACTATTCAGCTGATTCTTCTGCCAACTCTTTGAGAGTCGCTGGAGTGAATGATTTCATGCCAAGCTTGTCGATCAAAAACTCGATTCGTCCTCGATCTAAGGCTTTGGTGAACATATCCGCCAGCTTATACTCAGTAGTGACAAAATACAGCTCGATCACTCCGTTCTCCACCTGCTCTTTAATGAAATGGTAGCGAATGTCTATGTGCTTGGCCCGGGAGTGTTGAACATAGTTGCAGCAAAGGGCAATGGCGCTCTTGTTGTCACAATACATCGGGATTTTGTTGAATCCCAAACCGTAGTCAGTTAATTGTGATCTCATCCAAAGGACTTGAGCACAACAACCGGACATGGCGATGTATTCAGCCTCCGTGCTAGAAATTGCAGCACTTTTCTGCCTTTTTGAAGACCAACTGATCAATCAATCTCCAAGGAGTTGCACAGATCCAGAAGTGCTACGCCTCGTGTCTTGACATCCAGCATGATCGACATCTGCGTATGATATTAAAGCAATAGAGGAATCTTTCGGATACCATAGACCACGATGAAGTGTTCCTTTTAGATACCGAAAGATCCTTTTCACAACATGTAGGTGCTTTTCGGTAGGCCGAGCCTGATACCGGGCACACATGCATACAGCAAATTGCAAATCAGGCCTGCTAGCAGTTAGATATAGAAGGGTGCCGATCATCCTACGGTAAAGTTTTGGATCGACAATAGTCCCATTCCTATCTTCATCTAACTTGGATTTCTCCACCATTGGAGTGTCCACGGGGTCACAATTTTCAAAGTTATATTTCTTTAAAGATTCTAGAGCATATTTGGATTGATTAATAAAGATGCCTCTGGGATTCTGAGAAATTTGTAATCCTAAGAAAAATGAAATTTTTCCCATCATTGACATCTGAAAGCGTGTGGACATTATCTTCTCAAAGCGATTTGACAATTCTATGTTAGTGGCAGCAAATATTATATCATCAACATAAATTTGTACCAGAATCATGTCGTTGCCCTCCTTGAGAGTGAATAGAGTGGGGTCCACCTTGCCTTTGGAGAAGCCTTCCGAAATGAGATATGTTGAGAGGAGATCATACCACGCGCGTGGAGCTTGTTTCAACCCGTAGAGAGCCTTCTTAAGCTTGTACACATGATTAGGAAACTCCGTGCTAACGAACCCATCCGGCTGACTAACATAGACTTCTTCCCTTAGTTCACCGTTCAAAAATGCCGTCTTCACATCCATTTGATAGACGATCATGTTCATATGAGCAACATACGCAAGGAATAGTCTAATTGCCTCCAATCTTGCCACAGGAGCAAAAGATTCTTCAAAGTCTATACCCAAGGCTTGTTTATATCCTCTAGCAACCAATCTAGCCTTATTCTTTAATACTGCACCCATCTCATCAAGTTTAACCTTATAAACCCACAACAAAGTAAGGATGTTGGCCTTGTCAGGGAGAGGAACTAATTCCCATACTTCAAGTCTTTGAAATTCATTTAGTTCCTCTTGCATAGATTCAATCCAAGATGATTGAGTCATAGCATGTTGCCAGTTTTTAGGTTCAACTTCGAAGAGAAATGCATCAAAGTAGCAATAGAGTGCACTCTCTTGTAATTGATGGCGTCTAGAGACTGGTCGATCTAGATTTCCAATAACATTCCTAATAGGGTGATCTTTTGTCCATTTGGTGCTATGTTTTTCAATCCTAGGTGGTCTGGAGTGAACAATAGAAGGAGCTTCTTCTGAGGTAGACGCGGCTGAAGGGTTTTCAGGTATCGCTACACCAAAGAAAGGAAGCTCTTGCAGGTGAGCATATTCTAAATCGTGATCAATAGAATCCTCTTCCACATCATTAGGCACAAGTAGGTGTGACGATTCAGGTGTAGTTTGAGAATCACTTGCTGAAGGTGCATCCGGTTCAATGTGAATTGAAGATGCATTAGATAAAGCTTCATTTGCTTGAGCAACAACTTCAGGGATTGGAGCTATCACTACAGGTGCTGGAACTTCATCATTTGGGGGATCAAAGAATTCGTCAAACAACGGTTGAAACAGTTTATCCCACTCGGGCCTTGATGGTGGTAAAAATGATGTAGAAGTAGGATTATTGGGAACTAATCCGGAACTAATAGCACCGGTTCCCATCTCATGAAGCGCGGGTTCAGAGCTGTGTTGCTCAGAAGCCATCACTGTCAGCTCATCGAAATCTGCGTCGATAGTTTCTACAATCTTGCCAAGACGACGGTTGTAAATTCGGTATGCTTTCTTGGACGGTGAGTAACCAATGAAAATACCTATATCGGCTTTCGGTTGAAGCTTACCCAAGTTCTCACTATTAATGTTTGGATAACAAAGAGCACCAAACACATGAAAAAATGAAACATCGGGTTTACGGTCATGTAGAAGCTCATAAGGTGTTTTTCCATGGCGTTTCCAAATGATAGAACGGTTTTGGGTGAAACATGCAGTAGATATAGCCTCTGCCCACAAGAACAATGGAGCATTCGCATAAATAAGCATAGTCCTAGCAGCTTCCATAAGTGTACGATTTCGTCTTTCAACGACACCGTTTTGTTATGGAGTGCGTGCAGCGGATGTTTCATGTGAAATACCAACTCCTTCATAGTAATCACGAAGAGTCTGGTTGACGAACTCTGTTCCATTGTCAGTACGAATACGGCGGACAGTAGTATTCAAACGTACCTGAATGAATTTCAGAAAAGTGATGATAGCCTTCGGTGCTTCATCCTTTGTACGTAGAAATCTAACCCATGTAAACCTGGAGAAATCATCCACAATAACCAGAATGAATTTCTTACCGCTCACACTTTCAGTTCTCATTGGCCCACAAAGATCCATATGCAAAAGATGAAGTTTTTCTTGATTGGTGTCTTCAGCTTTGGGCCTGTATGATTTCTTGGTACTTTTCCCCCTTGAACACGCGGAACATAAATGGTCCTTGTGAAATTTAAGCTTTGGAAGACCACGAACTAATTCGTTTTTAGCCAGATGATTAATAGCATCAAAGTTGAGATGAGATAATCTGCGATGCCATAACCAAGACTTGGTCTTAGATGTTTTAGAGAGAAGACATACTGGAGAGGCGGCCATCATGTCTTGTAGGGACAACGTATAAAGATTTGCACCACGAGAACCCTTCAACAAATCTTTTCCTTCCAAGTTGCGGATGAAACATGTATGTTGTCGAAAAGCAACCTCTAGGTTGGAATCACAAAATTGTCCTACTGAAAATAAGTTATGACCAAGACCTTCTACATAGTATACCCTTGAAATCGTAACGTTTCCAATATGATATTCACCATATCCCATTATCTTTGCTATATGATCATTCCCGAATTTAACCGTACCAAGAAACTTGCTGACGAAATTTCGGAGCATCGAGCGATCTCTGGTCATATGCTTTGAACAACCGGAGTCCAAATACCATAGGATGATTTGGACCACCTGAAAATATCACCACACGAAGACAATGTAGAGGTATCGGAATCTGAGTGTTCCTTGTTATTAGCAGGTACAGATTTAATAATCTTAGATTTGCTAACTCTAGGTTTCTTAGATTTCCTAGCCTTCTTCTTCCTAGTTGGTGGTGTAGATTCTAGTTGGCTTAAATCCTGAGGTATTTCTTCACTGATAGGCACTATAGTGGGGGCAGACCTAATTAAAGGGCGCTGTTTTCATACTTTAGTGCTAGTGTGCCTAACCAAAGGACGCTCAGACCTAACCTTAATGGATGCATTCCTAGTTAAAGGGCACATTTTTCCATCTAATGTAAAGGTCCTACCAGTGGGACGCCATTGCCATCCAACTTGGGCACGAGTTCTACCAGTTGGCTTCCATTCAAGATTATTTCTAATGGCATTCATTTCATTCACATGATCAATAAGACACAAATCATGACGTTGTGAAAACATACATTCATTACAATTCCAACACTTCAAATCAGAATTCACAAATGATTTAGGCTTCTGCACAGGCGCAAAGCTTTTAGTCTTAACATGATTCTTTTTATTTAAAACTGAACTAACATTCCTATGGTGAGCTTCTACTTTCTTCTTTTTGGCACTATTAGTGGAGGGCTTGATCTTATCTTTCTTGAGTGGCGATCCTTTAGCCATAGTAGTCTCTTTTAATCCTGTAGAAGGCAAAGTGGGAACATTAGCAGCAGATTTTAAAGGTGCCTTACTTGATTGTGCCAATGACGGTTTTGCTCCTAGAGTCTTATTGAATGGAGTTACAGCAATGGGCCTATTAGTAAGTAGTGCAGAGCCTGGTTTACCTATGTATTGCAAATATGCTAAGCAATATTGAACTCGCTTAATATATTCATGAGCCGAATAATAGTAGCTACTTGAGGGATCTAAGGCATAAAGATCGTCTAAAATATCCCTAACAAGATCTACATGCTTAATGGCATTCCTCATATAATCATCGTAGGTAACCGGGTTTCTCTTATGAAGCGGGTTCTTATAAAGCACTACTGACTTGGTTGTTGGAGCACTAGTGGACGGTGCAGAGTCGGTAGCTAAGTTATCAACAACTTCTTGTCGGGTGAGAAGAAGTGTCTCCTTTAACTCGGCCAAAACCATGTTTTTGTCAATGAGCAGGATGTTTAAGTCAGAGATTTCCTCACACTTTTGGTTCAGTTGTTCAACATAAGATTGTTGCTGTGCCGCATTAAAAGCGAAGCGTTCTTCTAGTGAACCATAAAGAGCGGATAGTCCCTGTCTTGTCCGATCCATCTCCCCAAGAACAGACGAAAGTCTAATTTCTAAGACCTGGTTTTTAGACTCTGCAGCCTCTAGTTCCAATTTTAGTGTTTCATTTGATGACACATCTCTCTTCAATCTCATAATCTCTTCCTCTAATGCCTTAACAATTGCAATCATCTTGTCACTCGTCTCAACACCGTTTTCACAACCATTTGATATCAAAAGATCCTCATTTTGAGTTTGTTGTTTTAATTCTAAAGATATACAATGTTGTTCTAGTTGATTAAAGCGTTTTGAAAGTAAATTGTAAGAATCTTGTAGCTTTAAAAACTCAGCGTTAGATTCGTGACAAGAATGATTAACTACCTCATTTACAGTATCAGCAACATTTACAGAGAGATCACAAACATCATCACATATATTCACAGCATCACAATTAATCATAGCGGATGTAAGCTCATTCGAATAATTAACATTTACAGTAGTAAGCACATCACACGAGATTACTTCGGACAAGAATCGGTCATATTCGGATAAAATCTTTTCTTTTTCAATTAGTTGTAGTTCGTAAGCGGTGTCCATTTCATAAAACACTTTTTGAACTTCTCCAATTTCAAACTCAAGATTTTCCTTAAGAGATGCAAAACTTCCTTTTAGACTTTCGACAAACGGATTGATCTCAGTTTTAAACACCTCGTTCATGTGTTCGAAAGCCCATTCTCCGGCGTTTAGGCCATTTGAAGTCGTACATTCCAAAATGACATTGTCAAAATTAGTAAAGTATTGATTAATCTCTTGCAAGTTTAACCATACAGTGCTAACAGGTGGAAGATCCTTTGGAAATTCCTTAGGACCTTCCATATTGACAAGTGTAGGAAATGTACTAGGGTTTTCTTGATCTAACATGTAGGTTGGTGTTGTGATGAGATCTTTGTCCATATGGAAGCGAATTCTAAAATCTGTTTTTGCAAGCTCCTTATTCATTTTAAAATAATCACACTCGGGATATTTTGCAGAATTGTATGACCGATCCTCATCAACTAGATCCTTACTTGTTCGATCATCGAAAATAACAATCGGGTCTAAGACCAATCCTAATTGGGTTGCATTATAAAGTCTTGGACTATGTCTTAAAGCTTGATTTGCATACCTTGGGTTAGGGGGAAGGCCTTTTTGACGTGATAAGTTAAATTCTCTAAACGAAGCGTCAAATAAGTGCACTAGTTGAGAAGCAGCGTATTGTCTTAAAAGCAAGTAATCTAGACTTCTAATCGTATTAGCAGCATTAATCTCCATTTCATTCTTCTTAGACTCGAGTGACTCAAAATCTGTTTGAAGTTTTTGAAAATTAGTGACCACTAACTCCTTTTCGCTAAGTTCTTTAGAAAGATTTGCTCTTAAGGTTTCGATTTCTTGCAAGTGACCCATTTGTTTGTTTCTAAAATGATCATATTCGGGATTAGTTAGAACACTAGACGAAGGCACTAATTCCAAAGTGTGAACTTTCTCGTTGCTTAAGGCAAGCTCATCAGACAAATTCTTATTCTTAGCTAGGGTTTCTAAAAGTGCAGCATTCATTTGGCTAAGTAATGTAGCAGGAACCATGACCAAATCTTGTTGAGCAGGAGTATGCGTATTCGAAATGGCTCCCGGTTGTGATTCACTCAAAGTCTGGGGACTCATATTGATATTACTATCATTGATTGTCTCCTCATTTGAAAGACTCACCACCGAAGACTCATTCGAATCAGCACTCTCTTGCACAACTTGATGTGGTTGAATACTACCATCATTGGTATTATCAGTGGTATTAATAAGTACCTTAGATCTCTTTTCTGGCCCTAAGCTGGAGATAGTTGCCATGAGAGCAGCCTTTGCAGATTGAAATTCATCACAGTCTGAGTCATACGCATCGAGATCATCTGCTTGGTATGCTGCATTTTGTGTGGTGACAGTGTCTTGTTCAGCAATCCCTGGATCAGCAAGAAATGCAAGCTCCTCTTCATCAAGTTCCCTTCCTTGTGCCTGAGCATTCACCAGATAGATCTTCTCTGCAAACCATTGTCCATCCCTTCTCCTCTTGGGTTTCTTGCAATCCCTGGACATGTGTCCTTCTTCCTTGCAGTTGTAGCATGTAATCATTCTCAACTTGCCTGTGGAATTAGCCCGTGGAGGATTGTTGACCATTGGAGCAGGATTGAAGGTGCGAGCATTGGTTGTTGATGTAGTAGGTCTCCCCTGATATGGTTGAATAGGTTGAACCATTACCCTGCCATTCTCAATAGTAGCTTGTTGACGAGAATTGAATGAATTCCTCAACTGATTGTTGGTTGGAGCTGATCCTCTGTATCCTCGTTTGCTTAAAGTCCTTGTGAGATAAGCAGACATAGTGGTTAACACTTCAACTGGGTCAGCTCCTTGTTTGATTACAGGAATGGGGACTTCCTCATCATCACAATACATTGCTTGGTCTAGATGAGCTGCATAATCACTAGAAGGATTACTCATTTGATCAGGGTAGCTTGTTGGATATGCTGCATTCTCTTGATAAGAAGAATATGAAGGCTGAGCATAAGGTGCAATGTTTGCTGGGTGAAGTTGTGAAGCATACTGTGGTGAAGGTGCATTAAACCAATATTGTTGCTGATGTGAGGTGGGTGGTTGCGGTAGAATCGAGTATTGGGGGAAGGTTGGTGTCATATAAGGTGATGGATGATAGGCTTGATGTCCCAAGATATACGGTGTGTTGTTGTGTGACAAGCTTAGTTGATTCGCCATCAAAGCTAAGGAATCAGGGTACATACCTCGAGGAGAACGGTGCATAATCACATGTTTCTCATGCTGCTGAAGAAAAGCATAGATTTGATCTAAATTGCACTTATGCAAATCCCGGGTTAACTTAACATCGGTAATATACTCACCCCATTCAGCTTGAGGTAAAGTATTCAAAAACTTGGTGTTAACCTGGAATGGAGCAATCACGAGATTGTATACATTCAGATCATTCATTAGAGTAGTGAATCTGAAGTAATAGTCGTGTAGCGTTTCCCCTGGGCTGTACGTGAATCTATCAAACAGATCATACAACTGACATTCCCTTTCCTGTTTGGTAAGAGACGTACCTTGTAGCAACACCTTTAGACGTTCCCATAAATCCTTGGCAACCGTATATTGACTTACCATGCGATAAATATCATGCAGAAGAGCTTGGAGAAGAGTCTGTAGAGCCTTTTCATCAGCATCAACAATGAGTTGTTGTGCCGGTGTGAGTTCATCATATTCTCTTGGTCGAGACACGTTATTTGCCACAATGGTACCATAGTCGAGTGGACCATTCAAAATCGATTTGACCATAAGCCTTCCGTATGTTGGTTTACCCTTCAGGTATTGCATCATGCGGCCCTGCCATGCCTCAAACACCTCTTTAATAAGCATCGGTGGACGACTATCAGTTCCCGTTATGATTGAGATATCCGTAAGAGATGTCATTTGAGGCATTAATGAACTCGGATTCATTGTGATCACTTAAGAGACTCAAAGATTATCGGTTGATCGAGCAGTGAAGAAAGGTTGAGAATTTGTGTTGTGTTGGTTGAAATCAAGATTAAATCCACTAAAGATCGTCGAAAAAACTCAAATACCCCTTGAACTTGCTTATACGGAATAACCCTAACTCAGAATAAATCCTATTCGGAATAATCCCTATTTGGAATAACCCTATGCTGAAAAACCCTTATACTGAATAACCCTATGCGGAATAACCCTATTCTGAAAATACCCTATTCGGAATAGACCCTATGCTGAATAAACCTTATGCGGAAAAAATCCTTATGCGGAATAATTCTTCAATTCGGAATGTTTGGCTATTGGCTATTCGGAAAACTTTGCTATTCGGAATGATCGGCTATTCGGAAAGTATGGCTATTCGGAAAGAATTGGCTATTCGGAAATTTTTTGGCTATTCGGAAAGAATTTGATATTCGGAAAGAATTTCCTATTCGGAAAAATGCTGCTATTCGGAAAACTCTTCTATTCGGAATGTCTATTCGGAAAAAATCCTGCTATTCTGAAAACTCTCCTATTCGGAATGTCTATTCGGAATAATCTGGAAATATCAGTTCGAGACTTTGAAAACAGCTTTAAATCCGATTTTTTGATCAAAAACCACAAAAAGTTTTATGATTTTTACCAAAATAAGCTAAACCCAATCCTTATCAATTAATCCCAATAACAAAAAACACCAAAAACAACAAGATTCAAGATTGATTTTTTCTAAAGATCACTAATTGATTCAAAAACTAAAAAAGCAACACAATCCCTACCTTAAATCACCCCATGGCTCTTGATACCAAATGTAAAATATTGATAACCTATGAATCTATGAAGTGGGTTGATGTTTTCTAGTGAGAGAAACTAGAGAGAGAAAGAGAGAGAAAACTATGTGTCTTTTATTAATATGAAAGTGATAAGTGAACAACAACCAACCCCTTTCCAAGGAGGAAAGGGGTATTTATACTTCCAAGCAACATTGGGCTTGGGCCGGTCCATGACAAGCCCATGAACCGGTTCTTACTTAACTAAATAAGTAACTATTAACTACGAGCTATTACAACATTAATAATATTGTGGAGTGACCGATACTTATAATATACGTAAAAACGTATTTCTAACAATGGGTATGGTTAGGTGGGCGTTTGGCTTATAATTTGGAGACCTAAAAGTTGGGACTGTTTTGTGTAAAATATGAACGGGATAGGTATCAAACTTAACCAAGTTAAGGACTTGTTAGGGAAGGGTAATGGGGTGTTTAGAACCTATGAGAGAGGAACATATATGGGAGAAGGCTATATGTCCATCATAGGTTGATGAGCCGTTTTCGTGATTGGTTCATGTTTTGAATATGTGCTTTTGTTTGTTAGCTTTTTGCTAGTGGGTGGATTTTTTGAGAAGCTCAATCAGGTGAGTTTCATAGTCCCATGTCTACTAATGATATTGACTTCCAGATTGAGATGGAAGATACACTGTCTTGTTTTTATAAATTATGTTGTGAATGTTTTGTGTTTGGTGATGGACTTGTGCATACTTATGTGATTAACTGCTAGTTGATTCATGATTGTTTTATGTTTTGACTTGGTACCAAGGGGATGATGACAAGGCGGGGCCTTGGGATTGGTTCATAGGTGTATGGGCGCCTATGGGACCATGGTGTTGGTAAGGCTGGGAGCCTTGGAATTGGATTTGGTTTGGTTTGTTTAATCTTGAATATTAGTTGTTAATGCATGTTTGTATCACATTGTCCATATGTTCTTAAATTTGGTTATTATTCACAGCTTATGGTTTGAATTTGGCGTTGGAGTCTAAACCTATGACTCTCACCAACTTTATGTTGACGTGTTTTAGTGTCTCTTTCAGGTGAGAATGTGGTTAAGCTTGAGAATAGAAGTGGCTAGTTTTGGAGGCATTAGGATTGCATTTAGAAGGAGATCCCCGTTCCTTCTTAGTTTCATTTTGTTGTTTAATAAGTGATACTGTTGACACCTATATGTTTACTTTTTTTATGTTATTGTTTGTCTTGGGTAAGAGGTAGGACTGTTACCTACTTTCCTAGACTCTTGCATTTTGTGGAGATATTGTCATGACATTTGTGTCACCATTTTATGACATTCCCATTTCATTTAGTTATCTCTATAGACATTCCATGTTGTGATGATATCCATACGTCGCCCCATATTCCGCCATGTTGGGGTGTGACACTACCCCTTCTACTGGTGCATCAGACTTTGATCCTTTGGTTGGTCAAGGTTTTGATTCTACTCATGCTGATACTACTGCTGCTGGGAAGGTAAAGGTTGAATCTTCTTCTGGTGTTCCTACACCTCGTCGTTCCATTCGAATAAAGAAGGCTAGGCGTGGTAAGTCTGTTCCTTTTGAGAAGCGTGCTCTTGAAAACCTTATTGATGCGGCTTCGGATAGTGAGACAGAGTTGCCACTCAAGGGTTATATTGTTGCGTGGTCGGTTAAGCCATCACCGATTGCTGCTAGTACATCCACACATAGGATTTCAACCAGTGATGGTTATGTTTGTTATGTCTCGGGCTTGGAAAGTGTTTTGACATGGGCGGATCGTCGGGATCTTATGTCATTGTATGGGTTTGTGGATGCTGGTATTCCTGCCTCTCCGAGTGAGGTGGCCAACTGGCCTGGGTTGACAGTGTGGGGTGACTTGAAGATGAGGCTTGACTCTTCTCCTGATGCTCCTCATTCTGGTGTCTGGAGAGATCAGCCTTACTGGGTGATCAAGAGATGGAAGCTTTATGCTGGTTGTGGGGTTCATATATTGGAGTTGGAGTCTGGTGCCATAGTGTTCATGCTTACGGATATGGAATATCATTTGACGATTGCTACTATGGAGGCCATGCTGGAATGTCATTTGCAGATCTCCAATGCCCCTTCAGGGAATGAGTCTTCCATGGCTACTACTTTGGTGGAAGGAATTCAAGCTGATAAAGTTGCTGCTTCTGGTATGTGATGGGTATGTTTTTCTGTTTTTGTGCTTATACTGACATTCTTTTCACCAATCTGTATAGTGACTGGTGACTTACATTAGAATAGTTAAAAAAAACTTTTTATATAATATCTGCTTATACTTTAAACATATGATGGATTTCACACTTGTACATAATATAATATTTGCTTACTTTTCCATCATAAAGTGGTTTTCATCTGTTTCACACTTGTGCTGGTTTGGAGTTACTTCTGGTGTTGGACCTGGTCCACACAAAAATGGTGCTCAACTCACCATGTCTCACAAACAAGAAAGAGTTGATTCACCATGAGGGTACGGCTCTGGTGTGATAGTCAAATCCGTTGATGGTTGCCAGGTTACCCAAAACTAGATGGTTTTCACTTGCCATGGTCCTAGACTGAAAAGTGGCTAATCCAAGGGGGTACGGCTCTTGGTAAAGATTTTATAAAATCCGTTGACAACTATAATAGCTTGCTCAAAGCTATAGGGTTTTCAGCTCACCGATGCTTAATTGCTAGGAGTTGGCGAGTCCAGAAGGGTACGACTTCTGGTAAGACATATCAAATCCGTTGACGGCTGTGATGGTTTACCTAAAATCATCAGGGTACCCCCACTCACCATTGATTCACGTTCTAAGAGTTGGGCTGGGTTCTGGTCTCATAGGGTGATGCTTATTCCACCATAAAGACTGGCTAGCCCAAGAGCGAGCAGCTACTTGGTAAAGGCTCATAAAATCTGCTCATGTTGCTGTGAAGATTCAATAGGATGTAGCCACAAATGGTGACTCAACAACCTTCTACTTTTCTTGTTCCATAAGTTGTGTAGCCAACATTGAATCAAATTTTAATTGGGCTGCATCCTTGGGAACCTCTGTTTCTACCATAATTCCGTTACCCCTATCTAATGTATCAATGATGGGTAAAGATGATGATAGTACCTGTGAAGACACTTCCTTGATGATAGCTGATGACTGGAATACATCAACCATATCTGCAGGTCTATCAACGTCCAAAACCTGTGTGTCAACACCTAACTTACTCTTATCAGCGCCTGGTTTGTCAGCGTCAAAAATCTGCTTGTCAACACTCACCTTACTCTTGTCAGCGCTTCTTGTGAACTGCTCCATCATTTCTGTAAAGGACAAATTTAAATTTGTAGGAGTAACCAAAGAGACATCAAAACCTAGTTGCTTCTTCAAATCTGTAAGAGCTTCAGCCACACCCAAAGATTCTCCATCATGTGAGTCTTGGTCACTCACATGTATCTTCTCCTCCTCCCCTTTGGAAGAATCCTCCATACCACGCCGATTGTTAGCACCTTCTAAAATAACAATCCTCTCCCTCAATTGCTTGAGTTCAAGGCCTTGTGTAGTGACAATATGTACCAGGTTTGCATTTTGCTTTTGCAAGTTAATGCAGACACCCGTCAATTCCAACATTGTATATGGTTCCAATCTGCCCTCCTCTAGAATGGGGATTTGACCTCCCAAAATAGAGTCATGGGGCATGGATGAGGTCTTAATGATGTTAGGACTGGCTTGGCCTGCATCTAAGAGAGTACTAATAGTCCTAGCCTCACCCATATCACCAACCACACTTGTGGTGGTGGTTCTCTATGCAACATGGCTAGGACCACTAGAGGAGAACACTCCAGTAGTCCTTGGGCGTTTTACCAACCTAAATTCAGGGGGTGTAGGAGATGATGTGGATTGGGTAGTAGTTTGAAGGTTAAGGGGTGTTTGGGTCTGTTGTAGAAAGGTGTCAACGTTTGGATTTGAAGTATCAACGCCAACATTTAACGTGTCAGTGTTGAAGGAATCTTGGTCAAGTTCCATATGTTGAGGTGAAGGTGATGGTTCAGGTAATGGGTAAAGTTGTGGTTGTGGGTCAGGTTGAGGTTGTGTTGCTGCAATAACAACAAACATGGCTTGGGTAAGGGGTAAGTCTCTGTGAGGGGGTGAATTCATCTTACTAAAAATAGCTTTCTTTTGCACATGGATCGCATAAAAATCATCATGATCTCTGGTGCAATACCTTTGTTCATCAAAAATCATTTGTAAAAATCTTGGGTAAGCCAGAGTCATCTTGCTACCCTTGTTTTTACACATGCCATCAAAAACCAGTTTAGAAAAGTTATACTTTTGCCCATTTGAAATACACACAATGGCACTACCAATAGATCTGTTAATTTCATTATGTGCAGTACATTTGGAACTTAAACATTGAAGGATAACATGTATTAAGTACTTCCAAGCTGAGGGAAATTCCTGTTTATTATATTTATTTAAAGTACCCTCTTCAGGGAAAGGATAACCCAAAGCTTGAAGTCTCTGTTCTATCTCACCAATGGGTAGAGTGGTTATACCATCTGCATCATTAAGATGCAAAGCCTGGCGAACCAAGGCTTCAGTAACCACCCATGAACACCCATGGACAATAGCAGTTAATGTAGTCACATTATTAAGCGTTAAGGAACTAACAGTGTTCCAAAACTGTTTAATATGAGTGATAGGGATAAGAGGAGCATGAGAAAGTGCATACTGTAGAGGAGATGCATTCAAATACGCAACCATCTGAGTATATTGACGAAACAGAGCATCATCAGCCTCCAAATAGGCAACCATGTTATGCTGACTTCTGAATCCCAATACCAAGTCACTCGGTTTAAACTTAGGTGCCATTGATGTAGAAAGCTGTGTGAAAGGGTATGAAAGATGAATATAGGAGAAAATTTTGTTAGACAAGAATAAGCAAGTACCCTTTTACAAAATAAGGAGCCAAATTTATTGGAGAGATAGACACATGTGATTGCTCAAAAAGGGGGTAGTTATTTTCAAAATATAATGATGAAAATATTGAAAAGAAAATAACTTATCTTGTTCATTAATTAAAAGTTACCAACTCGCAAAATTACGGCCCCAATTTTTGTCAAAAATAACAACTCGGTAGGACCCAATGAGTGTCAACGGTAAAAAATAACCCATCAACGCCCAACGACTATATTCTTGTCAACGTTGGAAAAAGCCATGTCAACGTCTAAATTGGTCCTAACAACGTTTGGATATAAATCTATCAACGTCCAAAAATAAAAATAATAAAAATGAAAAAGGACCTTATCAAAGTGATTTATCCTAGTGAAGATAACCTATCAACTGAAAATTACTATAGGGTGGCAAGCACTGTCCAATCATGCACACTTGCTTAAGCAAGATAGACATAACAGTCCTCTAGTGTCCTTTGCTAACCAAAGTTCTTAACAGTGAAGTTATCTCATAAATTCCTTTATAACTTCCCAGGTAAGCCCAATAAAACTTATACCCAAGTCTCGCAACAGACAACATCCAATTCTAGGCCAAAAAGTCTTGGCAGCGTGCATAGTATATCAAATTTGCATGCTACAGTGCCTCATGAGTTAGTAAACTAATTCATACTCACCAGTGGACACAATCTAGAATTGTGATAAGAGTATTATAAGAATACCCAAAAAGTCCTAAAGGGTTCCTAAACCTCCCCTTAAACTATGATACATAAGTTTCCAAATAATATGCATGCAATAAAATTTTTATGTCAAGATAGGAATATAAATATTCCAACCATCATCCATAAATTGAAACATGCTCCAATAATGCTCCAAGAATCCATAAGCAACTCTGTATCCAATTGTACAATGCTAACAACGCCTGCATAATTAGATCAAAAACCACAAAACTAACATGTTGTTGACAACGTCAATTTAACACTTGTCAGCATTAAAATAACCTTTGTCAGCGTTAGACAAATAAAGTGGAAAATCTAATTTTGTATAAAGACCAATAGCAAATGCATATCCTGTACATACTTTTACAATAAGTTCCCAAAACACATATTAAGTAAGACTGATCATCCCAATACTTGTTACCAAGTATTGAAATCTTCCAGTATCAAAAGGTTTAGTTAATAAATCAGACACATTTTCTTCTGTGTCAACCCTATCTGGTTGTATTAAACCTTTTTCAAAACAATCTCTTATAAAATGATGTCTAATTTCTATGTGTTTTGTTTTAGAGTGATGTACAAGATTTTTAATGATGCATAAAGTACTGTTATTGTCTACAAAAATCTTGGTATGCATGAAATTATACCCATAATCCAACAGCTGATTCTGAATCCATAAGACTTGTCCAGAACAAGCAGCTGCAACAACATACTCTGCTTCAGTTGAAGAATTGGCCACCACTGTTTGTTTCTTGCATTGCCAAGATATCAATCTACTCCCAAGAATTTGGCATCCACCAGTTGTGGATTTTCTATCAAATTTGTCACCACCATAATCACTGTCTGAATATGCAATAAGCTCCAATGAGGAATCTTTTGGATACCATAATCCCAAGTCTGGATAACACCTAAGGTATCTAAAAATCCTCTTGACAGCATGAAGATGACACTCTTTGGGAGTCACTTGATGGCGTGCACATGCACACACATCAAACATAATGTCAGGTCTTGAAGCTGTGAGATACATCAATGAACCAATCATTGACCTATAATGCCTGACATCCACCTCTTTTCCATCTCCAACTTTTCCCCAAGGGTGTTCCCTATCCATAGGTGTGCTAGCCCGTTTCTCATGTGGAGAAAAGCCAAACTTCTTCAAGTTTCTGCTACATATTTATCTTGAGAGATGAAGATACTATCTTCTTTCTGCTGTACATGTAACCCTAGAAAGAAGTTCATCTCCCCCATTGCAATCATCTTGAACTTGTCTGTCATGAGTTTGGAAAAATCTTCACTCATCTTTGGAATAGAAGAGCTAAAGATGATATCATCCACATAGACCTGTACAAGTAAGAAATCCTTACCAGTCTTCTTTGTAAACAAGGTCTGGTCAATGGTGCCCCTTTGTAATCCATTTTCCACCAGATAAGTGGATAATGTGCCATACCATGCTCTTGGGGCTTGATGAAGTCCATACATAGCTTTCTTCACTCTATACACCTTGTCTGGATGTTCTGAGTCTTCAAAACGAGGAGGCTGCATTACATAAACCTCCTCTGCAATTGTGCCATTAAGAAAAGCACTCTTTACATCCATTTGATAGACTGTAAATCCCATGCAGGAAGCATAGGCTAGAAAAATCCTTATAGCCTCAATCCTTGCAACAGGTGCAAAGACCTCCTCATAGTATATCCCTTCCTCTTGTGTATATCCTTGTGCCACTAAACGTGCCTTATTTCTGACCACAATGCCTCTCTCATCCTTTTTGTTCCTAAGAACCCATCTTGTCCCAATAGGTTTGACATGTCTGGGACAATCAACCAACTCCCAAACATCCTGAATAGCAAATTGGTAAAGCTCATCCTGCATTGCTTCCACCCAACTTGGTTCTTTGAGAGCATCAAAAATCTTCTTGGGTTCTTGTTGTGACAGAAAACAGGCAAACAAACATGCTTGAACAAGAGGGGTATCAACCTTCTTGTGAATATTGGCAATAAATCCTTAATGATTCTGATGAGACCTTCTAGTTTGCACATGATTCATCACATCACCAATAATAATAGAAGGAGGATGATTTTTGATTGTAGAAGTAAGCACTCCTCCTTCAATAATTATGTTGTCCTCAATCTCATCTTCCATGTTACCAACATCCTCTTTAGACTCTCTTCCATCATCATCTGAATGAACCCCTCCATGACTGTTTGGAGGTTCACCTTGTTCAAAATTATTGGAAGAGAAAAGATGGTTAAAAGATCTGTCAACGCCTGAACCAAAGCTGTCAACGTTTGAGCCATCAACGCCTGAATTTGTCTAGTCAGCGCCAGAATTTCCTTTGTCAGCGCCAGAATTTCCTTTGTCAGCGCCTGAAGGATCATGCATGTTTTCAATTGGTGGTACTTGTGGACCACCTTTTTCCTTTCCAGCAGCAGCAGCAGCAGCAAATGCATATGTCCTATGGTAATGGTAACGTACTCAAGTATGGGTGCTAATTTGTCTGCTTGTGATCCAACCTCTTCATCAACCTGTTTACGTGAAATATCAACAACTGGTTCTTCCACAACATTTGATGTCACTTTCACAATGTTTGGATTAGTAACAGACATATAATTCAATGTCCTAGAAAGAGGTTCCAAGTCAAATAACCAATTTGGACCACTTTCAGGATCACTAGGTTTACTCTCTAAAAATCTAACATGTACTTTTTCAAGTATACGTTTTTCTTTCTTAATGTAAACCCTATATCCTCTACTCTGCATAGAATAACCCATAAAGTAGCCTTCATCACCTTTAGCACTTAACTTACCTAAGGCATCACTAGTGTCTAGAACAACTACATGACATCCAAAAGGTTTAAGAAAACCAATATTAGGTTTCCTGCCCCAAAGTAACTCATAAGGTGTTTTGTTATGGATCTTGTTGACTAATGCCCTATTCTGAACATAAAAAGCTGTATTCATAGCCTCAGCCCAAAAAACTATGGGAAAGTGAGCATCAGCCAACATAGTCCTAGCTGCTTCTATGAGTGTTCTATTCTTTCTCTTAGCTACCCCATTTTGTTGTGGGGTTCTAGCTACACTAAACTGTCTAGTAATCCCTTTCTTGGCACAAAAGTCATCTAACAACTTATTTCTAAACTCACCACCATTATCACTTCTAAGCATCTTAACTTCATTACCATACTTCTTTTCTATTTGGGTAATAAAGTTAATCAAATTATCAGTAGTGTCACTTTTCAAAGTTAAAAAGAAAGTACAAGTAAGTCTAGAAAAATCATCAGTGATGACAAAACAGTAGGATTTACCATTTAAGCTTTCTATATTAGTTGGACCAAACAAGTCCATATGCAAAAAGTGAAGAGGTTTAGAACTAGAATGCACAGGTTTAGACTTAAATGAGACCTTGTGCTGTTTGCCTTTAAGGCATGCAACACATGAATGGTAATTGTGGAAAGCCTTTTCAGCCAAACCATCAACTAAACCATGTCTCACAAGTCTATTTATATTCTTAAAATTAATATGCCCTAATCTTTTGTGCCAAAGATTACTCTCATCAACTGAAGCCTTAGCATATAGACATGGCAAGTTATTATTCATCCTAATTCCATTAAGATTCACATTATAAATGTCCTTATGCCTAGGTGTTCTATAATCAATGAATTTCTCATCTGGTATTTTAAAATCTTTGCTCAACACCAAGCATTCAGTATCAGTGAAAAGAACCTTATTTTTGTTATAACACACTTGTGATACACTAAACAGATTATAGTCAAGTTCATTTACCAGAAACACGTTTTCAAAACGCAAATTGTTGGTGAGAAGAGTGCCTTTGCCAGTGATAGTTCCATATCCTCCTCTAAAGTACACTTTGTCACCATCTTTAATGGGGATAAAATTTGTCAGATAATCTTCCTTCCCCGTCATGTGCCTAGAGAATCCACTATCCCAATAGCCATAATCATTAACCTGCTTTTGAATGCCCTGCAGATAAAGAAATTAAATTAGTTTTCTTTGGGAACCCAAGCCTGAGCAAACTTGGATTCATTTGGCTGTTCAACAAGAACAGACTAAGTCCTTATGACAACTCCTTATTCATCCCTTTTTGGATTAAACACCCAGTTAACCCCAATTGGTTTTGTTATGACCTTTGAAATATAATGAAATCTGTTATAGGTCACAGAAATCCCATCTGAATTAGGGTTTTGGTCTTGTTTAGGTCTCCATGTCAAGCTAGAAGAAGCTTTAGACCCCTTTCCCTTTGGTTGCAAATATTTTCCATTACTTGGTCTGGCAACGTTCCTTTCAGCATTTAATTTGTTCTTGTCAACGCTGAAAATACCCTTATCAGCGTTGAACCTAGGGTTTGCTACAGGAACCCATTGTCTGTTAGACCACGTATTGGTCTTCTGAAAAGGTCTTTGTCCATAAGTATTATACCCTTTAGTAAAGAATGGGGCTGGTCTAACAACTTGTAGACTTTGCTGGACAAAAGGTTTGGGTTTGATAGTGTTTGACTTTCTATCAGCGTTGCCTTTGAAGCATTGACACACTTATAGGCTAAATGTGAGAAACTTCCACAAGAATAACAGGCTTTTCTAGACATAACTCTAGGTCTAGAAGAGAAGAAACATGTCCCATTATCACTAATTTGACTTTTTGGTGACCTAGGTTTTCTATACATTTTTGCATATTTAATACTAGGTTTTATATCAACGTTTAAGCCAAGGTCAACAGTCTTGCCAGTAGTAGGATTGGTCACTTTATGGGTGTAGACTCATTTGGACTGTCACTAAGCATGCCACCCTTAACAAACAAGGTAGGGTTGGCTTTCTTCCATTGGTCCAAATCAGTCAACTTCTGCTTGTATTCCTCTACTGGGGTAAGAACTCTTGGTGGAGGAATAAATTCCTCTTCTTGGAGTTCTGGTATAGCAGTCCAAGACAAGTCCTTTCTAAGGACACCATAGAATAGCAGGTGGTGGAACACCAGCATACTCTTTCATCCTAATCCCAGTCATATCCCTAGAATCCCTTTGTTCACTAACACATTTTTCTAGGGTTTGTGAAGCTTTATCAAATCTCTGAATTTTAAGATCTACATTATCTTTGTTTTTGATAGTCTCATCTAACTTAGCTTGTAAAGCACCATTGGCTCTCTCCATGATGTTTCTAACCTTAAAACTAGCATTTAAATCATGAGTTAAAATATTGATTTGATCTTTTAGGTCAAACTCCATTTTCTTATACTCAGCTACAGTCTTTTCAGTTTGAGTAAGAGCAAGTTGATAGTTAGATAACTTGCATCTTTCATTAACCACATATGTTGTCAATGTTAAGACTTCTTTGTTAAGCTTTTCAGTATTTAGACGACAACCCTTACTACAAAATGCATCATCATATACCTCATTGTCAGATGAAGATGAAGAGTGTGCCATGAGAGCATAGTGAACATGCTCTTCTTCTTCCTTTTCTGCAACCAAAGCTTTGTTTTCTTCCTCATCCTTGGCCAAATAGCTCCAATCCCAGTAAACACTATCAATGTATTGCATGGCAACCATAGCTTTGGAATCCTGAGCCTTGATGATTTGGCTTGAGGGTTTTCCAGCATCAGATCTTCTTGGAGATCTGCATTCTCTCATAAAGTGCCCCATTCAATGACAATTATAACACTCAACCTTGGATTTATCAAATCCAGCAGTGTCATTAGCATTAAAAGTCATCTTCTTCTTAAATCTTCGATTCCATCTATTTGCTCTTATGCTTGCAAGAGCCATATTTCACTTTATGTCCATCTCCTCCAAATGCTCATCACTAATTTGCTCAAGGTCCTCATATGTAATCACTGAACCATTGGGCAATGAAGCAATGTATGCACACACAGTATCTAGATCAATACCAGCAGGCTTAACTCTTAGAGAGTCAACATTGTATGTGTCAGCGTCTGAATGTGGGGCGTTGATAAAGCTTGATCCAGCATTGACACAAGGTGATCAAGTAACGGGGTGCATGTAGGACTCCCTTTGATCAAATTCACCTTCACTGTGTGAGAAGAAGGCCATATTTCCATTAGTAGACTTGCTTCCTTGATCTAAAAGGATTTCATTCTCTACAAGCCTCAGTTTATTGTAAACATCATCAAAAGGGGAACTTTTGTGAGCATTATTAGCAATAATAGACCTTGCTTCAATCTTCCATATATCACCAAGACTTTTAAGAAAAGTGGTGATGATATCAACATCACCAAGCACTGTTCCCATAAAGGACAGCTTGCTTATAATGTCAAGAAGTTTGCTTCTCACTCCACTTAGCTTTTCATTGGGTTGAGCTTTAAAAACAGCATACTCATGCAAGAGTTGCTTCTTTTTTTCTTGTACAGTATCAGCATTACCACCATAAGCAACTTCAAGGGCTGCCCAAAGATCTTTTGCAGACTCATAGCTTCTATATTTGTGCTGATTGGCTTGTCCCAAAGAGAGTTTGAGAATGCTTAGGGTTTTCATGTCATTCTTTCTCTTTCCAACGTCCTCAGCTGAGACAGCTCTTCCATCTTCAGGTTTTTCTTTTCGATCCTCTTCTGAAGAGCCTGTAGTTGATCTTACCAAGATAGCAGCTGCAATCTTGGCAGCCTTATTGAATGGGTTTCCATATTCAATAATTTCCGATAGGGTGTGGTCATGGATTTGAAGGTACTGTTCAAAGTTAAACTTCCACAACTCAAAGTTGTATGGGTCAAGCATGGGAATCTTGATGTTAGGGGTTGAGGAGGAAGAGGAGTTTAACTCTGGAGTAGACATGGAGTTTTATTTTTAGGGTTTCTTAAAAATTAGGGTTTTTGGCGATTTAGGGTTTTTGTGTTCTTTAGATCAAAGTTTCTCAACAAGCTCTGATACCACTTGTTGATCCCAAACTTATATCGATTTAGCTTGTGTAAACGAGATTAAATCAAGTTAAACACGTAGAGAAACTTTGTTGTATATGAAACAATTCAAGTATAATTAATACTCAAACAAGAACACACAAACAATATAAACCAAACTTTCACTTTGATTGATAAATCAAACTTGCATACAATGAAAGTGTAAAACATATGAAAACTTATATTTTAACAAAAACTAAAGGCCTCCTTTTATAGACTAAGGAACCTTGTACAAGAGTCTACGTATCAGCTATTCTTGGTAAAGATAAACATAGAAAATACATTGTCGAACATATCTTTACTAGAAACATACTAGAAACATAATACGTGTAGACTAAGTCTTCTATCAGTGCTTGACTTCTTCCTATCAACGCTTGACTTCTTCCTGTCAACGCTTGTCCTGTCAACGCTTGATTTCTTCTTAACAACGTCCAGATTGCTCTTGTCAACGTCCAAGTATATTGGCTACATTTTATGCCCAACATAAAACTCGTAAAATATATAAATTAAACTAAGAAAATATGAAAAACTGAAAAATAACACTTTTTGACACTAAAATACAAAAACATATTAATATAAAACTAATTAAATCTTAAATTAATTCTAAAAATATCAAATAAACAGAAAAATAAAAATTAATTTTTCCAAAAAATCTTAAATTAAATAAATAAAGCCAAGAAAATTGAAAAATCAATAAAAAGCTAATAAAAAGTCACTAGAGACAAAAAAGTCAAAGCTGATAGTGACAAGGCTGGACTTTTGTCTAGTAGTGAAGCAGTGGCTACTTTAGAACTAGTAGTGGGAATTTCTACCCACTGCTCTTAATCAGAAAAAATATTATGGCTTATATCTTGCTTTTTACTAGGTTTTATTGGAAGACAAAGGAACCCCCACACTCAGTGGAGTGTGGGGAGTCAATATAAGCACAAAAAACACCAGGTCTAAGCATCAAATAAGCGCAAAATGGGCAATGCAAGTTACCGATGAAAAAGAAAAGGGTCTGGGCACTATAACTGATGCAAATGGTCTATGAGTGAGATTCAAAGCTCAAGATCTACCAACCTAGCTAACCACAACCAAAACCAATTGCATACAATCCTAATCTAACATGGACTCTAACAATAAACAAGATTTCAAGGATTAAAACTCACTAAGACAACCTAAATGAGCCTACTGATTTCTATAAGCAGATATAACCAAAATATAGAACTTGCAATCTCTATTTACTCTAATAAAACTCAAAGTAAACCAATAAAATATCAATCCACTACAGTTTTGAGTATGTTTAAGAAGTTTATACCTAGTCCTTGTGTCACCCAAGTCTGGCAATCTACACAACCAAACACCCCTTAATTCAGTCTAAAATTTTTTATCAAACAAAATTTTAAGAAAACAACCTACACTTAGCCTAGATTATCAGTAACACATTACCATCATGCAATGAACTCAAATCAATAAATAAAACTAACCATAAACAGCCAATAAACACACTTCATAAATTCACATAATCTAAAAAAAGAAAAGCAAATAGGGTTCAAGCCAATATTACCCTAGCTGATGCCTTCTACTTGTAATCTTTTTGAGCTTGTGAGATCTTGCCAGAAGTGTAGAGACCTTTGTTGCTGGTCTACAACAGACCAGAAGGGGAGAATATGTCTTCAACAGCAAAATGAGATGAAATGATGGTGAACTTGTTTTGGAAACCTGCTCAAAACAAATAAAATGGAGAGACAATCTCACAAGGAGCTTAAGTTTAGCTGGTTGTCAATCAGCTAGAGCTTAAGCTTCTTGATGAGGTGTTAGTTTAACAAGGTAATAAAATGAAGATTTTTGAAAATCTTTGAAAACCAATCCTTTTTGAAAACAAACTTGAAAAACACTAGAGTTAACAAAAATTTTAAAAAAATCTCATAAACTTTATCAGCTTTTGGTTTGTCAAACCAAAAGTTTATATTCAGCTTATGATATTTTTGGATCTCAAAAAGTACTTTGCCAAAAAACTTTGAACACAGAAACATGTAATATATTCAGCTAAATTAATAAATTGTTTAAACTAAGAAAACATGTAAAATGGAACACAGAAACATCAGTTGCAAGGTTTAGAAGTTACTTTAAATATTCAACTTAAAAAGTTTACAAATGATAAAATCTGGAACAATGATATAGAGACACATGCGTCTCTACATATAATATCTAAAGGAAGATACTAGAAGAAAACAGATTACATAAACCCTAATGTCTAATCTTCCATAAATGCCCTTTGAAAAATCTTCAAAAATCTTGGTCAAATTTGATCTTGTGACTGTGTACTTGATGCCAGCTATCCTTGAATGATCTATGCCGTTAATATGGTCCTTTGGGACAAAGGAATTAGGCTGGTTCGTTGATGGACTGAAAAGATGCTCTATTTGCCAAATATGGAGAAGCAGGGGAGACACGTGGGGCCTCTTGGGTCACGGGGGAAAGGTTTTGGTGGGTGTGTTTTGTTTAGGGATGAGTTAATTAGGAATCTGGAAAACTAGAAGGATTTCTCCTTTGATTTAGATGGAATGGTGGATTAGGGTATGTTTGATTAGGGGGATGGATTAGTAGGTTTAATCTTGATTTAGATTTAAAAAAGTGTTTACCTCATTTTCAACTGATTAAACAATCAGTTATTCAAATAATAGTGGGGTGTGAGGTGGCGAAGCAGGAGTGGATGGAGGGTGTGAGTGGGTGATGTGGCAGGCTGGGATAGGGTGATGGAGGTTTTGTTGTCTGGTCAAAAGTGACCCTAGTCTTACCAATTTCTGTCAAACAAGTTTAAACGGCCCCAAACCAACTTTTCTTTTGATATGCAAGTTTGTTTTTTTCTAATTTTTCCACAAGAACTTTTGTATACTTGTTTCAAGGACCATTTTTGTAAAAAGGACATTCTTCAAGGGAAAATTTTGTCAACTATTCAAACATGGAGGATCTTTCTTGCATAATATGATTTCTACAAGGACTTTTTTTGCCAAATCTTCAAAGATGAGGGACCAAAGTTGACAATCTTTAAAACTTTAGGGACCATTTTGGAAATTTATGATTCGGGTCTGGTTCTTTGTGCGGCTTCATTTCCCGTGTTCGCTTTTGCTTGATTCTTGTAATCTTTTGTTAATTTCACGATATCCGTACCTAAAATACACAAGGAACAAACACAAGCATCTTTTAGGGTATTTTATGACATTTTTAAGCATTTTAGCTCGATTTGGACGATGAGACTATGTATAATTGCAGTCTCATCATTAGGTTTAACATAAATTATGTATATTAATTATATAAACATGTTAAGATTTATTAGGGTTAAGAACTATACATGATATGGGTAATTAATTAGACTAGATGTGGTAAATTCGTTTTTAAAAACTGGGCAGAATTTTAGGTCACTTGGTTTGATCATATCTAGAGTTTGGTAAACTTTCTGAAGTCTAATTTGGTACTCACTTAAAGGTATTTGAATAAGCTTTTGAAAAAAGAAACGAGATGAAGGTCAGGAAGTGGGTCAAAAGTGAGTGACAACAGTCGTAGGTTAAAACTATTTTTGGATCAGCCTGTTTACAAATAATATTTTGGGTTGGTTAGGGTACTTAGGGATGACATAAGACATTCATATTAACATGAGACATTTTTTATATGTTAAATAAAATATATGGAGGAGGCTAAGTAATTGGAATAGGTTAAGACCCTCTGGTCATAACAAACTTTTGATTTGTTAAAAATCAGTAAATTCTAGATAGGTAAAAGTATCTATATATATATATATATATATATATATATATATATATATATATATATATATATATATATATATATATATATATATATATATATATATATATATATATATATATATATATATATGTATATATTTATATCGAGGCCTTAACAGTAGTTTAAGGTTGGTGCAAATTGTCAGATGAAGTTAACACATGTAAGGACATAAGGTTTCTTTTTTATGGGATTTTATTTTGTTTAAGGGGGATTTTTACCCATAGTTTAGGGTATGAAAAGCAGGATTGTTTTGGGTAAAATGATAACGGGTTAGGTTATGAACTTAACATAGTTAAGGGACTTATAGAGGGGTGTAATGGGATACTTGTAGCAATAAAATGAGGTTAGTATGTATAAGAGGGTTAGACATCCATTATAGATTGATGAGCCATTTTAGTTTATTGGTTCATGTCTTGATTGTATGTATTGTTATGTTTAGATTTTGCTAATGTGCCAGAATTTGGAGAAGCTCTTACATGTGAGTTTCATAGTCCCATATTCTTGAACTATAAATGATTTTACTTCCAGATGGGATGGAAGAGACACATACTTTGTTTTGTAACAGAATGTTGTGAATGTTTTTATGTTTTGTGATTGGACTTGTGTGATTTACTTATGCACTTAACTGCTATGTGATACTTAATTATTTTATGCATAGCTTGGTACCAAGGGAGGATGAGAAAGCAGGGCCTTGGGGTTGGTTCTTAGGTGTATGAGAGCCTAATAAACCAGGGAGGTAGGTAAGGCTTGGAGCCTTTGGAGGGAGTAAAGCGCTTAATTATAAATGTTTAGTTGTTAATCCATAATAGTAGCACCTTGTCCATATGTTTTATGTTTGATGGTTATTCACAGTTATTATAACTTTTTTGTGTTGGAGTCTAAATCTATGACTCTCTCCAACTTTATGTTGACGTGTTTTAGTGTCTCTTTCAGGTGAGAATGTGTTTAAGCTTACGAGTAAGAGTGAGTAGATTTGGAGGCTTAGGATTGCATTTGGAGGAACCCCCTTTCCTATTAGTTTTTCATTTGTTATTTGAATAAATAATACTGTTAGACACCTATATGTTTGAATGTTTGTTTGTTTTGTTTGTCTTTGGTAAGAGGTGGGAATTTTACCTACTTACCTAGACTCCTGCATTTTATTGAGATATTGTCATGACATTTGTGTCGCCATTTATGACATTTATTTTGCAGTTAGTTTTCTCTATAGAGACACCTTTTGTTGTGATGATATCCATAGTCCGCGTCCCATATTCCATCATGGCGGGGTGTGACAATGTTCCATCTCGATATTACGTTCTGACTGAGTGGTTAGGTTTACGATTTAAAGTGCCCTCGCTCCTCAAACGTTTATAGAATGACTTCTGAGTAAATGGCCCGAACAATGATGCTATAATTCCAAAATATATGAATCAAAGAAAATATATAACTATTATTTAAAGAGATTGAACTCAGAGATTATGACCTAATATATATATATACATATTTGTGTGTCAACCCAGATTTGTGAGACAAGTTGTGAAATTCAAATTGATAATATCGGAGTAATTTAAGACTCTATAGGCTAAGTGAGTTCATAGCCTCACTTTTGAAAGTTTGTAAATGATTTGAAATCCTGTGAGGGGGATATATGCTAAAAATAGAATACAAGTGTTTTTGTATGCTGCCTGATATGATTATTGACACTACATTTACTTGTTGCCATTAAGACCCTTTTAATCATGGACCGCTAATCATTTCTAGAACATGAGCGCTAATATTGTGAATAATACTATTTGAGGATTGACACCCTCTATCTGGGCAAGTCGCACTTGATGGAATACTAAAGGTTCCCACCTAGGCTAAACGGATACACTTTATTTTGCTAAACTTAGGATAGCCTGACAAACTGTCTGCATAAGGGCAATTTTTTGGTTTTCTAATAATGTCTAGTCGCGGGGTCATGAGCTAATGCAATAAAAATCGATGAATTTAAAATAATGGGTGTATAATAACGTAGCCCTAAAGTCATGCTTGTATTTAAATATTATTTAAACCTATGAATTCACTCAACCATTGTGTTGATTTTTAAGCATATGTCTCAGGTAAATGAAGACTAGCGGGCTGATGATGGTGGTATCTTGAAAAGTTATCATTCTAAAAAATAAGACTAGATTTTTGGGAACCTGTGATGTATAGTGTATGTACAGTTGTTTTGTTTAAAACTCTGATGAATAAATGAATGATAACGTAAAATTTTAATAAAATGTCTTTTTGAGCATTATTCTACTATTGTGACTATGATACCTTGAATGTAATACCCCAGATTAGCTTTTGCTTCTATATGATAAAACTGGGGGTGTTACACTATGTAAGCTTGTTTTGGTTTTACAAATAGCTTAATGATGTGGTAACTTGAAATTTCAAGTATTCCATAAATAACATGCTAAAATGTTTTATAAGGGAGTATGATAACTCACGTGCACATAAGGCATTACAAATAAATCAAATTTAATTTAATATAATAATATAAAAAAATTGTATAATATTTTCTAATTATGATATTATTATGTTATAAAGTATAAAAGTTATTTGTTAATTTTTAAAACTTATTAAAAAATCTAAAAAATTGTAAATTTCAATTAACATCATCTAATGTTTCAAAATGTAACCACAAAAATATTATTTAATTATATAAACCCTAGTCTTTGTTAAGTGTTTCTGTTGAAGCGTCTCCCCTCGGGTCAGAACTGGACGACTCCCAGTGTCCACATCGTTATCCTGAAACCGGAAGTAAGCTGTCAATCATGAAAGAACCCGTTAGAAGTGGTCCCAGGCTAGAACCCGAGGAACTACCCTCCGACGGTCAAGTCAGTGCCTTGTTGAACAGTCTTAATACACAACATATGATGGAGTATGTATATAATAATGTAAGCATCCCTAGAGAGATAATGTGGAGAGAGAGAGTTTGAACATGAGCCTTTATTGTTCATATCGGATTCATGAGATAAAACTATTGTCCCTAAAAATACACAAGAGGAAGGGTATCGGTGAACATTGGGTCGAACAAAGTACCGGAGGATCAGTCGAATCAACACATACCGGATGAACGAGCCGGATCATACTTACCATCCTTTAACTGGACAACCTTACTCTTCCCCCATCGATCAAAGCGATCATAACTATAGAAACTAGAAAGGGGGAGGGTGGGGGGGGGGGGTGAATAATTTCTATGTTTAAGGTCCTAATTAAAAGTCCTTTCAATTAGGTTTGTCCAAAAATTACCTTTTACTTGAAAAATAGTTTCATAGTTGTTAGGTTCATTTCTAATGAGTAACTTGACTTTCTCCAAGTATTGGACCATGTTATCCTCCTTGGCTACGTAACCTCCTAGGATGTGATTCACGACAAGCCGTGAGTCCACGTAAGCCTCAAGGTTGCGGACTCCCATCCTAGCGGCGATTTTTAAACCCGCAATCAATGCTTCATATTCTGCCTCATTATTCGTGGCTGTGAACTCAAAACGTAGGGCGTAGGTAAACTCCATTCCTTCCGGATTCGTGAGAATAAGGACAGCTCCTGATCCGTCCGTGCACGAAGATCCGTCAGTAAACAAAACCCATGGTTCTGCTGGAACTTCCTCTTGTTGTACCATTGGTCCGTCCTCCTCTAGCTTCTCGATTAGGAAATCTGTCAAGATTTGACCCTTGACCGCTGTCCTTGGTCTATAGGAGATGTTATGCTCTCCTAGTAGAATGCTCCACTTCTGTAGCCTCCCGGCCACATCTGGCTTGGAGATGATTTGTTTTATTGGCTGATCAGTGATAACCACAATTGGGTGCGCCTGGAAGTACCGGCGCAACCTTTTCATGGCGTATACCAATGACAAAACCAACTTCTCCATAGAGGAATAGTTCAACTCCGAACCTTGTAATGTTCTACTTATGAAGTAAACCGGGATTTGGACTGTATCCCTATCTGTCATGAGTACTGCGCTTATTGCTCCGTGTGTAGAAGACAAATACATGATGAGCTCTTCCTTAGGTCAGGGAGCCACTAGCATGGGAAGAGCTGCGAGGTGCTGCTTAAGCTGCTCAAAGGCTTCCTCTGCCTCCTTTGTCCAGCGGAAATCTCCTTTCTTTATGCAATTCTTGAGTGTTTTGAACAGAGGTAGTGATTTCTCCGCGGACTTTGACAAGAACCTGTTTAGCCCGGCCAGCTTTCCATTTAGTGATTGTACCTCTTTTCGTGTCCGAGGGGATGGTAACTGTATCACCGCGTCCGTCTTTTCCGGACAAGGCTTGATGCCGTTTGGATCAATCATATATCCAAGGAACATCCCTTCAGTTGCCTCAAACGTGAACTTTTTTGGATTCAGTTTCATGTTGATTCTCAATGTGTCAAACGTCTCCTGGATGTCACAGAGAAGTGCCTCCTCCGTATGACTCTTGATGACTAGATCATCCACATAGACCTCAAGGTTGCGACCTATCTGGGAATCGAAGGCTTTATCAACAAGTCGCTGATATGTCGCTCCGACGTTCTTTAGTCCGAACGACATTTTTGTGTAACAATACACGCCCTGACTAGTGTGAAACTCCGTCTTCTCCCCATCTTCTTCCGCCATCTGGATCTGATGGTATCCTTTGTACGCATCTAAAAAACACTTGCAAGGGTATCCACATAAGGATTCCACCTTCCAAATTTCTGGTAGCGGATAACAATCTTGCAGACAAGCTTTGTTCAAGTCCGTGAAGTTCACACACATGCGCCAACTCCTGTCATGCTTCTTGACCTTGACTGGGTTGGATGACCACTCGTGGTAGTATACCTCGCGCATAATTACTGCGTCTACTAATTTCCGTACCTCATCCAATATTACCTAGCTGCGCTTTGGTGCTTGACCACACTTCTTTTGTTTAATAGGGGGATATCCCTGGCGGATTTGAAGTTTATGTTCTGCTATCGAACGTGGCACACCTGTAATATGCTTAGGCTCCCATGCGAATACATCCAGGTTTGCTTTTAGGAGAGAGCACATGGCCCTCTTGCCATTATCCGAGAGCATTCTCCCTATGGACACCTCTTTTTCCGGGTAATCGGGATGGATTGCCACCTTCCAATTGGGGGGGGGGGGGGGGGTGATCCTTCCTTAATGTGAATAGGCTGGACTGGTGTTGTCACAGCGTGGCATTCGGATTCTGGCATGATTGAATTGTAAATAGTAACAATTCCCCCTTCCACAGGGAACTTAATTATGCCATGAGCCGTGGACGAAACTGCCCGTATGGCCAGGATGCCTGGTCTTCCAATAATCCCATTGTATGGAGAGTGTGAGCGTATCACCATAAAGTTCATCCACGCCGTGGTGGAATGCTCTTCATTCCCAATGGTTACTAGCACACGCAATTGTCCTATTGGCTAGATAGTGTCTCCACTAAAGCCAATGAATGGCGACGTGGCCGGTACTAATTGGCTTCTTATCTCTGGTCGTAGCTGTACGAAACAGTGTTCGTAGAGTACTTCCGCCGATGACCCTCCATCCACATACATACGGCGAACGTTGTGGGTTCCAATGCTTACCTCAATCGTGAGTAGCATCAGCCACGTTTCTTGCCGTAATAGGAGGGAATTAGATCTCTCTGCAGCGCGAAATTTTTTGAGTAACATTCTGTTTTATGCGGCGCTTCCACGATTAGATCATATATATGGTTGAAGGCTTGTCCTTTTGGGGGTCCTTCTTTTCATAATTTTTATTGTCCTTCCCATCCTTCCAATCCTTGACCAGGTGTTTGAGCTTGCCTGATTTAATCAGCGACTCGATGTGCTTCTTGAGCTGGATGCACTCCTCCGTGCCGTGACCTTTGTCATTGTGGAATTCGCAGAAGCGATTTCCTTGACGGCGGTCAACTGGGGTTGTCATTGGGGGAGGCCTTGGGAAGTTTGCCCCTTCTGTCAACAAGATTTCTCGGTACGACATCTTTAGAGGGGTGAATTTATCATCCGACCGCCCTCCTTTGTTTTGGCTCTTGTAACCCGAGCTCCTTCCATTGCCTTGGGTGCTTTGACCACCTGACTGCCTCTTGGGCTGGTCGTTCGATCGGTAGTTGTGGTTTCCCTTTGTAGGATAGGCCACAGCTACTACTGTTTTTCCTTCTACAAAGTTCCTGACCCTTTCCATGAGGTCGTCATACTTCTCCGGTCGCTTGTCATTGAGGCACCTAATTAATTCCTTGTCCGTTATAGCATGCATATAATCATAAATTTTTAGGAGCTCGGGCATTGTCTTTGTGCGCGTGCACTCGTCATTAAAACGTTCCGTGAAATCCTCCGGGCCATTGCTTGACAGTTTCCAATGAGACCGGATCTCTATCATACTTCTTTCACTAAGTATAATTGATTTTGAACACAGTACGCAACTCATTGAAGCTATCAATGCTTCAGGGAGGAAGCCCCTCAAACCAGTCACGGGCGTTGCCAATCAAGGTCGAATTGAAGATCTGGCACCATATAGGCATTGTCCATCATTCGATCTTTGCCTGTGTGTCAGATATTTTTAGGTGATCATCCAGATCACCAGATCCATCATAGGTTTTGACGCTTGTTGGCATGCGGCGCTTCTTATCCTTGGAGTAGTTCCGTATGCGGAGGGTGAAAGGATCCTCCCTAGGATCACACCATGGGCGGGAGAGGTATTCCCCCTCTTCATCACGATAGTAAGGGCCATCGTAGTATCCCTCATCATTTGATGGTGGTGGAGGAGTATACCTAGGTCGGCGACGCTTGGGGGGATGGTCATCCGAATCCGACCCCGAGGGGCCGGGAGAAGGGGGCGGTGCTCCACTTCTCGGCTGACGACCCCTTTTGTGAGAAGAGCTAGGAGCCTTCTTCCCACTGTTCACCCTATCCCAAACGCTGGTGCGACGATTGTTCCTGGTTGATTCCAACACCGGGCGTTCGGCAGAGCCGTCGGACCTATCTCCATCCTCACGAGATTCTAGTAATTCCTGCATAACGCGATCCCCTATGCGCTCGAACACATTCCGGGGTCGCGTGTTTTCTTCAAGTGGGTTTGATGGTTGTAAATTCACACTCGTTTAGGAAAACGAGGTAAAAGCGGTAAGTATTAAGTGTTCGTTTAGGAAATCGAAAGCACTTATGACCCTTTATGTGGGATCGTTCTCAAGGAGACTTGGTGTGTGTGTTAAGAGATGATTAATTTGTGATTATATTGATGAGGAAAGAGAAAGAAAAAGACGAATTACGCTAAAAATTGCCCTACGACGTAAAAAACGTAAAATCGTAAAATTCGACGAAAAATGAAATTGTCCTAAAAATTACCAAAAAATTACCTAAAATGAAGAAAAATATAATTAAGATAAAAATGAAAACAAAAATTTCCAAAACCTTTTTAATAATTTTATATTAATTTTTGAAGTTAATTAAAAACCCTAAAATTAAATAAAATAAAAAATAAGTTAATTTGAAAACTTAAATGAATGTAAACCTCAAATTACTTAATTAAAACTTAAAACTATTTTTTCCAAATTTTTAAAACACTTTTTTCTATTTTTTAATTACATTCTAAAATTAAAACTAAAAATAATCATAAAAAATTAATTAATAACATGAAAAATAAATGTTTTATACTAAAAAGTCTTAAATTAAGTCTAGAATGGAGGAAAAATGGAAATTAGTAATAAAACCTAATAAATAAGATGAAATCAGCTTATTTATAAGCTGATGGTTTAAATAAGCTAAAACTTAAAACCCCTTAAATAATAAACCAAGCTAAGGTTAACCAGTCAAAGACCCTAGGGCAACTGGTTAACGCGTTGGTGTGTGAGAGGAGTGGTGCAAGTTCGAGTCCTGGCCACGTCCTTTTTGTAAAAACTTTTTTTTATTTTTTCTTTTTATGAAAACTAAACCCTGGTCACTTAAACTCTACAAAAACACAAATTTAAACTTAAAACCAACCAGATTCAGCCTTAGAAACACAAAAACGTGCACAGACTTGATAAAAATGCTACAGTACAATTTTTCCAAGAATCAGTTATGTCTGAGAACCAAGTCGTTCTCTGATGACACAGAAAACCTCCAAATGACCTTGGTGACTTGATTTGGCTTAGGAAAGCCTTGCTTGATTGCTTGTTTTGGCAAGATAAGGCACCCCACAAGTCAGTTGACTTGTGGGAGTCACAAATAACACAAAAGCAACAAGTAAACACAAAATCAAGCTCAAACACCCCTATAGCAGTCAATGATATACAAAAAACATGCTCATGGCCAGTTTTCCTGAACTAATTGGCAATTGGGTGAGATTTGGCTCACCAAATCTTGCTCAATTCCTTCACAAATCACAACAAACAAAGACCTAAGCCTAATAACTACCCAGATCTTACCAGCATACAGAGATTGGTGGGCAAATTTTACTAAAACAAGCAGTTGTGGTCCTACTGTTTTGTCAAGCTATTTTTACCCAACTTAGCATGCAATTTCCTTATAAAACCTACCAAACTTAGAATAAACTACAAATATCATATTAATACCAATAATAAGTGTGTCTAATCAGTCTCTTAAACCAAAGGCTTGTCAAACATTTGCTTTAAAACCCTGACCCAAACAACCCTGTAATGACTGATAATCAAAATTTAACAAATGACATGCATCCAAATCTTAACTAAACTGATAACAAGCAATATAAACATGTAAAGAAAACTAAATAAAGCATGAACAAGAAGTACTAATAACATATAACAAGCTACTCCCAAAAATCACATAAATTTCATAAAGCATGTAATTTTCTATCCAAAAAGTAATATTAATGGGTTCAAGCAGTAACCTGCTGATGCCTTCACCAAATAAGCTTAAAGGGGTATGAAGGAGAGCTATTGAAACAATGTATAGAAGCTTTGTTGATGGAATCCAAAGTAGGACCCAAAGCAGTCAATGTCTTCAATACCAAATGAAATGAAATGGAGTTTAGGGCTTGTTTTGTTCTGCACAAAAACCACAAGACCAAAGAACTAAAATTCAAGTTTAAATGAGCTTATTTCCAAGCAGCTTGTCAAGCTTTTTAGCATAAGCTCACTCAAACAGTGATGGTAAGAACAAGTGAAATGGGACCAAACAAACAAGAAAATTTTCACCTCATAATACTTCTTACCCAAGGTTTATACCCACTAAATCTTGATATCTGTTTGATATCAGGGTTCTATGGTCATATAAGAGCTCAAATAAGCAGCTTATGGGGCCTATAAACTTTCTTACTTAACTGAAAAACGTATTTGAAAACTTAAAACAGGTTTATAGAAACTTAAAGATTTCATTTTGAAAACTCATTCAAAGAAAACCAAACATGAAAAGTAAATAGGACTCAGTCTTTCTCATCATCAAACTCAATACTATTTTATTCCTTCCATAAAACTGGATTTACAAGGTTTGTGAAAAAGGAGAAAAAGCAAGAACAAGAGGAGACTCACATGTTGAGTTCTCTCTTTATAGAGCTAGTAGAATGTCCTAGAATACTGAAATAAACAAATAATAAACATGAAATCCTAATGAGATGAAAATCCGAAAATGCCCTCTTGAAGTCTTGATCATGTGGTGAATTCAGTGACATGTGATGTTTCTTGGCTTGTTGTGGGATGACAGGTATACCAAGATGCTTTTGGAACGTTGGATGCCAAAAAAGGTCCATATAGCCGTAGATGAGTTTGTACTCGTTTGTTTTCTTGTGCAGGGGAGGGTCAGGTGTGTCACATGTGTGAGAGTGAAAGGTTCTTGGTTTGTGGGTTTTGACTAGAAGGTTGTTAATTTCTAATCTGCACACTTTGGGTGAAAAACCCTTTAGATTAAGGTAGATTGAAACTGGGGGTTTTTAGGGTTTATGTGGGAAAAACATGGGATTAGGGGGTGTTTTAATATGTTAAAGAGTTATTAAGTTTAAAAAATATGTTTGCCACCAATTTCTAACTTAATAAATCCGGTTTAAAAAATATGAGTTAGTGGGAAATGACGTGGAGTGAGAGAGTGAGGTGGTGAGCGTTTATTGGTTGGAGGGTAACGTGTCAGCTGCTGGTTGGTGGTGATGGCTTTGTCTGTCTGCCACAAATGGTCCCCTATACTCCCACAACTTGGTCACTTAAACTTTAAACAACCCAAATAATATATCCCTTTGTTATGAAAGTTTGGTTTTTTATGATTTTGCCCCAAAAACTTTACAAAGGTTTAACCAAGGACTTGTTTTGCCAATTCATGATATTTGAAGGAATAATTTTGGCATTTTCTTCATTCTTCAAGGTCTTGACTTGTTTGTTGACTTCTTGGAGGTCTGAAATTGATAAGCCATGATTTATGAGGGACCATTTTTGCCAATTCTTCAAAGTTAAGTGTCCTTTTTGTAAATTTGAGAAACTTTAAGTACCAATCTTGTAATTATGAATATACAAGGGTTTAATGTGTCAATTCTTCAATATTGGAGGACCCTTCTTACAATATCTTCAAATCTTCAAGGGTATTTCTTGGAAAATCTTCATTAGGGCTTGGTTCATTGTGCGGCTTCATTTCCCGTGTTCGTTTTTGCATGATTCTTGTGATCTTTTGTCATTTCCTCAATATCCGTACCTAAAAAGACACAAGTAACAAACACAAGCATATATTTGGCCATTTTCATGATATTTAATGCATTTAAAGCCCTTTTTGGATGATGGGACTATGTATAAAAGTAGTCTAATCACCCCCATACTAAACCATTGTCGTGCCCTCAAGCAATGCTAGAATAAAGTATCGTAGCACCTCCAAAATTCATTTTTATTCACTTTTATTGAATGATAAACTAGCTACACTACTACTATTGCTACTACTTGCGTTTTAGACATAATGTATGATTTTCATCGCAAAATGGGACGTTTAGGTTCATAGAATAAGAACACGTGAATGCTTCCTTAGAAATAATTTCATCGTCCTCGATTTTCACCCTAATTCCATGCTAAGCGTGTAACGAGATCATTGTCATTATAAGTTAGTAATGCTAACACTACTCATATGCCCTAATCACGTACTTATCCTCCCATTTTCCTAAGTTATATCTCTTATATTTTTTTTTGTCTTGAATGTTTCCCGAGGATACATTGTTTGACTTATGTGATAATAGAGATTTAGGTCTAAAAATAGAGTCCTAACGGTGTAACCAAGACCATCGAATTAATAACCCCTCCTAATAGACAACGATGTCAAAAAATTAAGTCTACAAGAAGGATCGATAAACACGGTTTTATAAGGGTTTTGAACGTGAGACTTATTACCAATACTTTTATACGCCCCCTAACGGAAGGGCCTTATTATCATAGGTTTACCTCCATCTTTTATTCAACTTCGCCATGAAGCTTTTATTATGACTTCTGTCTTGCCTTGCCTTTTATTATCCGCCTCATCGGTGGTTTTATTATGGCCAAAGACGTATATCCTCACGCTAAGGCGAATTTTGGATCTTTAAAGCTTCAAAGATTAAGGCTTGATTCACTTTCAATTTTGCATAGATTTTTCGGCCTTGTGAGCTTCAAATTGTTTGATTGATTTAGGTGAGAACTTGAAATCTTATTTTTGGGTGAAGCTTTCGATTATTCGGGTTGCGAATACTTCAAAACCGTGACGCTGGCGATACCTTAATGTCTTCCCAATTTAATTACATGGAAGCTACTAGAAAATACTAGAAACCAACAATCAAGACAAAACCGCTAAGTCAATATTTGTTAAGCAAAAAATATTTACAAGCGAAGGGAGAATAAGCAAATAACGAGAACACATGAGTTTTTGAAAGAAGATCGACTTCTACGTTTAGCATAGTAACTTATAATTAACTCTATCATTTCTCGTCCTCATTTAAGAGACTTAGCCTAATATAAAGTTAAGGAATCGAAGCTAAGTGCTCAACACGCACGGTCGAGTCAAAAATTGCTCTTATTCTCGCCATCGGAAAATATACATTCATGTCTTCAAACACTTATGAAACATGAGAATTTTTTTAAAAATTTGGCCATTTTTAGCCTTATTTTGCAACAAAAACGATAAACAAAAAGATAAACTTTGGAAAGCGTGAAGGTTTGGCAAGGCAAGTATCTATTCACCCCCCATACTAAAGTTAAACATTGTCCTCAATGTTTCGAGTCTAGACGTGCCAACACCCCCATACTAGAGACGTAGTCGAATGCTTAATCTAGCATGGAAAGGGTGTAACCGTTAAATTTAAAGCCGTTTATAAGTGATAAAAACCTAAGGTTAGAACATCAAAGGATATATCATGGATATTGAGAAAGTCTTCAAAGCAAACGATCGAGTGCTCCCATAAAACGAACACCAGAGGCTCCAGTCGGAAGATAATGATCATCTAAAATCCACAATTCACAAAAAACCACGGAACAAAGGTTGGAAGGGCAAAAATCCCCACACGTTACTACATTAGAAAGCGATAATTAGGATAAGCATGGGACTCCCCCACGAGGCACCTCGTTTTTGATTACCGAGCTATGAGCTCGACTCGATCCCCTCAATACTAATTATCATTGGGGAAGGTGATTTGGTCGAGGTAGTTCAAGGATGGAACTTCCCCGCCAAAGTAGTGCTTCAACCTATGTCCATTCACCTTGAAATTGGGGCCATCATTTTGAGCTAGCTCGATGGTCCCATATGGAAAAACTTGAGTCACAGTGAATGGACCGGACCAACGGGATTTCAACTTACCGGAAAAGATTTTCAAACGAGAGTTAAAAAGCAAAACTTGATCACCAATGTTAAAAACCCGGTTTTAATTTTTGAATCATGAAACTTTTTAGTCTTTTCTTTATAAATCAATGAATTTTCATAAGCAATATCCCTTAATTCATCCAATTCATTTAATTTCATTTTCCGGTGTTTTCCCGCGGTCTCCATATCATCATAACAATGCTTAAGGGCCCAATAAGCTTATTTGAAACCACGACTTTGTGTTCGAGTTCAATTGGCAAGTGACAATTCTTCCCATACACAAGCTTATAGGGAGTGCACCCGATGGGCGTCTTATGAGTGGTCCTAAAGGCCCATAAAGCATCGTCCAACTTATCCGACCAAGATTGTCGATTTTCCCCAATAGATCTCTCCAAGATCCTCTTCAAAGCTCGATTTGAAACCTCGACTTGCCCACTCGTTTGTAGGTGATAAGCCGTAGAAAGACGATGTGTAACCTCATATTTCCTTAGGACCCTTTCGAATTGGTCGTTACAAAAATGGGTTCCACGATCGCTTATGATCGCACGAGGGGTTCCAAACCGAGAAAAAAGCTTTTCAAAAACTTGACTACCACACGAGCATCATTGGTGGGCAAATCCTTAGCTTCCACCCACTTAGATAGGTATTCAACGGCGACAAGGATGTACTCTTGGTTTAAAAATGCGCGCATCATTGCGTAAATTGCGCGCATCAATGCGTTGCTTTCAAAATTTCGCATCAAGGTGCCTAATGCGGTGTCATCCCATAATGCGTTCGCATTAAACCGCAATTTATCGCAATTGTGTAATGCTAGCAATGGTAGCAATTGTCTTAATCTAGTACTTAGGTCATTTTTGTCAAATTTTAACAGTTTAAAATAGACCTACATATTATAAAGGCTTTTTAAATATAAGACTTGTTAGAAAAACATCTAAAACAAAGACAATAACAAAAATATAGTACCTTGCATTTTGCTAAGTGTTTTTTGTCAAGATTTATTTTCAATTTATTTGTTTTACAAGGGACTATATGCCTAATTTCAATATGCTAATAATTTGTTTTGTAATTTTATTGCATATAGTTGGATTTAACTCATTTTTGCACTTTTTTATACTAAACGCATCGCGTCTAAATTGCGCTCGCAATCACATCACGCATCACGCAATCTCTTTTGAGACCTTTTGCGCAATAGATCACAAAACGAATTTTTAAACCAAGGATGTACTTATTACCACGAGATGATGGGAACGACCCCATAAAGTCAATGCTCCAAACGTCAAAGATCTCACACACTTGGATGATATTTTGTGGCATTTCATCTTTTTGTGAGGCTTTTCCTTGTCGTTGGCATGAGTCACATGACTTCACAAGCTCACGTGCATTAATACTTGGATTTGCAACCTAGTATGAAATCTTATCGTCCGAATCCTTTCGAATTGAAAACCGGTCTTAAGTGCGACTCAATCGTCTTTTGGTGAATCAAGAGAATGGTTTGGTTGAATGTCTATTTTAAACTAATAGCAAGAAATTTAAGTGTCGTTGAGTAAAGAGGAAGTTAAAAGATTAATACTAAAATGACGAGTTAAGAAATTAAAGCTTGAAAAACTTAAAGACTAGAGAAAGAAAAAAAATACTAGATCACTTAATAAAAACTAACACTTGGAAACTACGTAAAACAATAAACTAAAATCAACTCTAATAGGAAAGTACAAAAAATGAAGCTGATCGGAATGTTCAAAAGAGGTGCCCAAATTGGAATGTATTCACTTGCACAGTCGGAATATCCACAAAATGATATCAATCGGAATACTTGGCAAAACCTACTAATCAGAATATTGAGACAAGTTCCAATCGGAATAACTGATAAAGGAGGGCAATCGGAATGTTTAGAAATCAACCAAATCGGAATATGGGGAAACTAGAACAATCGGAATACGGAGATAGATCAAATCGGAATAACATGCAAAAACTCCAAATCGGAATGTTCAAAAGAGGGCTCAAATCGGAAAGTGTAAACCCTAATCCGATCACTCGATCGGAATAAGGGGTGTTCAATCGGAATATAGGGAAACCCTTTTCCGATTACTCAATCGGAAAAAGGGGAGGGCTGCTCGGAATATCTCGATCGGAAAGGGGTTTAATCCCTTTCCGATTTTTGTGGGATTCGGTTAAAAAGCAAGAAATTAAGCTATTAGAATGAGCTTATTCCCAAAACTATAACGAATCAAACAAATCTGATCAAATAAGCACTAATCTCAACTTATCTAACCTCAAAATAATCAAACTTATGGATCAAACAATAAAAACATGAACTTTTTAAGGAAAACTCTTATAAGTAAATAAGCTAATCATAAAAATAAGCCAATAAGCACAAAAGTCTCAAAGCTTATTTGCATGAAAACTTAGGTAATGATCAAAAGATTAACTTTTTAAGCACGAAATCATTTAGAACAACACGGATCATATGATAATCGCACCAAAATCAATCTAAAATCAAAGAAAAGTAGAATGAGATTAAGGATTAAAAGCTTAAAATAGAACTTGATTAATGAAATAAGCAATACATAAGTGTTTAATCTTGAAAGATTAAAAGAAAAGATGAAATTTAGTGAGAGAAAGCTTAAGACTTTCTCTCTCTAAAACTAGAAAGAAAAGTGAAAAAGTGAAAACTAACTAAAAATTAACTAACTCCCTCCTAATAACTATTAGGAGGGTATTTATAGGGAAGGTGGAAGGAGTGCATGTGTTGCATCTTCTTTCTTGCTTTCTTCACGTTTTCTCGACTCGACTTTAATTCTTTGTCTTTGTCGTCTCGGGATTTGAACTTGTCTTTTAATCTTCTTCTTATATTAGACTTAAGTTCTTCGACTTCGTTAAACTTTCGTCTTTAGACTTTTTCTTCGATAAATCTTCTGAATAGGCCTTGGACTTCCGTTCTTTTTGCACTCTTGATCATTTGACTTTGCTTTTTTCCCGTTTTCTTCGATAAAAGCCCGTGAAAACCCGTGTTTTCTTCCTTTTTCATATTTTGGTCCTAAAACAGAATAAAAACACAAACCACTCATAATTCCGACTTTTACGACATAAATCACACGTTTTGGTCTTGTTATTATTTGAAATAAGTGGTAAAAGGATAAGTGTTTTCACACTTATTAAATCCCCTACACTTGACCATTGCAATGCCCTCATGCAATGCATTAATTTTAAAGCACGGTTTACATTTTCCATCATAAACAACTCACCTTGGCCTTTGTTAAATACTAAACATAAAAAGATAGAACAAGTAAAGAAATTAAAAACTTACATTGGGTTTTGGCAGCCATGAACGTTTATCATCCTCAAGTTCAACGTTCCCCATACCAAGCTTAAAAACGAGATCAATATTGTTATAAGTTAGCAAACTATCACGAACTCATGTGGGCCAATTACTCACTTAGACTCCCTTATTCCTAGGTGTATCTCTTATATTTTATTTTTGTCTTGAATGATCACGAGGATGCATTGTTTGACTTATTTCGATAGTTATTTAGGCCGAAAATAAAGTGAACGATTTAATCAATAGTTAGCTAAAGGACAAAATCTTTTAAAACTGCTTCTCGGGACCTCATAGAGTTCATATCTTGGCATAACTCGCTTCACGATTTGAGACCTTTCTCGGACCGATATTTGGCAGCGACTTCATACTTCGAATCTTGAGAGACGTTCATGAAATAATGGCCTTCTCTTCATAATAGGAATTTCTTCACTTGAAGTTTTGAGAGATTCTTCATCTTTGGACCACGACTTCTTAATTTTTCTCCAATCTTTATTTTGGACATCGATATACAACGATCCGCCTCCTTTTAGGACTTGGATCTATTTATCCTCATACCTTGTTAGGGTCTTTTTGGATAGACTTCTCCATGACTTTTGGGGAGTTCTTGCTTTTTGTCGTGTGTCTCGATCCTTCATATTGACTTTCGATAAATGATTCTTCACATCACTTTTGGATCTTTAGCAACAAAATGTAGCCCTCATGCCTTGTTAGGGCCTTTTCGGACTCGCCAATCTTTGCATCCCTCTTCAATAAGTTATGCCTTGGCTATGAACTCTAATCCGTACCGAGCAACTTTTAAACGATCTGGGGCTAGAAGCTAAGTAACCTTTTAAATCGTACAACCTTATTTATTGCAGATAAATTTATTAACAAGCGAAGGGAGAATAGGCTTATAATTAACTCACATAAATTCACGGAAGAATACCGAACTTATAATTGACTCTATCATCTCTCGTTCTCCACAGTTTAAAATCTCAAGGAATGAGACTCGTGGATGCTTAGCCTATTAAATTAAAGTTTTGGGTTTTCGAGTCGCCTATAGGATCTTGCAAATTCTTAGACTTTTTCAAGTTTAGAAATCGCATTTTAAAGTTCCTTTGATAAACGACTCTCTAGGATCAATTATAGGAACTTGCGAAAAGTTCTTGTTCTTAACTCGTGAGAGTTAAGACTTTCGCGTTTTATAGCTCCCTATATAAAAGCCTAGCAAAACTCGACTTAAACACGTTAAGGATACTAGCTAGAGTAAACTTAGATAAGTAAACTCGGGTTGAGTCAAAATGTTCACGACTAAGAAAAATTTAAAACAAATTTATTGAAGATTTATTCTAGCAAGGAAAGAAAATAAACATAACAAAGGAAAATGCAACTATACAACTAGGCCAAAATAGATAAAAGATTTTGAAAAATGTCGAAAAATCAAATTTTCCGGTTAAAATGAGGGCAAATTCATGGAAAAGACCACTTACTTCGATAGAAGTCCCCCTACACTTGAGATAAACATTGTCCTCAATGTTTAAGCATGTGGGAGTAAACTCCCCTACACTTATGACATTGTGCACTTTTTTTAAATCTTGCTAAGGAAAGGACAACTAAAGTGAATTCAATGTGAATCATATAGAATATGAAATATTGAATCACAAGAGTTTAGGATAGAACCGGGAAGATGGGAACACGGTATCACGGTTCGTCAAAAGTCATCAAGGTGGATTTTTGAAGCTTTAATCCCTGCACAGCACACAAGAAACAAGACAACAAACACATACGGGGCTCCCCCTACACTTATTATGAAAGCAGTAAAGGATAGATCACGGGTTGCCTCCCGAGAAGCGCTTGTTTTTGTTCACCGAGTCACGAGCCTGACTCGACCCAAATTTAGTTCATGGGGAACGTGGTGAGGGATGGAATCATCTCGTGAGAGATGTCCTCACCAAAGTACAGCTTCAGACGCTGGCCATTCACCTTGAAATTGGGCCCATTTGGCTGAGAAAGCTCAATGGTCCCATATGGAAAGACTTTGGCGACGGTGAATGGACCAGACCAGCGGCTCTTCAACTTGCCAGAGAAGATCTTCAACCGAGAGTTAAAGAGCAAGACTTGATCACCAACGTGGAACTCTCGGTTCTTGATTTTTGCGTGATGAATGATCTTGGTCTTCTCCTTGTAGATCAGCGAGTTCTCATAAGCTTCATTCCTTAGTTCATTTAGCTCATTGAGTTGAACCTTGCGATGATCATCGGCTTTTTTGATGTCGAAGTTAGCCCACTTCAAGGCCCAGTGCGCCTTATGTTCCAGCTCGATGGGAAGGTGGCATGCTTTCCCGTATACAAGACGATAAGGTGTACAACCGATCGGGGTCTTATAAGCAGTACGGAAAGCGCACAGAGCATCATCTAACTTATCGGCCCACGCGGCGCGATGCTCTCCCACTGTACGCTCCAAAATTCTCTTCAAGCCACGGTTGGAGATCTCGGCTTTCCCATTGGTTTGGGGATGATAGGCGGTGGAAAGACGATGATTGACACCATACTTAGCCATGACTCTTGCAAATTGATCGTTGCAAAAATGAGTCCCGCGGTCACTGATGATAGCACGAGGAACGCCAAATCGAGCGAAAAGCTGCTTCAAAAAGTTCACAACCACCCTCGCATCATTCGTAGGGAGAGCCTTGGCTTCAACCCATTTAGAAACATAGTCGACGGCGACGAGGATGTACTTGTTCCCTTTGGAGGATGGAAATGTCCCCATAAAGTCGATGCCCCATAAGTCAAAGATTTCACATTCCTGTATAAAATTTTGAGGCATCTCATCCTTATGTGTGATCTTGCCTTGACGTTGGCAAGCATCATAATGCTTAACCATTTCGTGAGCGTCACAATAATTGGTGGGCCAATAGAATCCAAAATCAAACACTTTTTAGCGGTGTAGTTGGGACCAAAGTGACCACCGGTGGGTCCTTTGTGGCAAGCTTGGAGAATGTCAAAAGTTGCCGGTCCGTCAACACAACGACGAATGATCAGATCAGCACATTGTTTGAATAGAAAAGGGTCATCCCAAAAGTAAGTCTTGACATCATTCAAGAACTTATTCTTTTGTTGGGATGTTAACCCTTTGATGAGAATACCACCCGCTAAATAGTTTGCAATGTCTGCAAACCACGGGGTGTCATCAAGATTGAGATTTATAGACATTAAGGTCTCAAGGGGGAAAGAGTCATTGATCTCCTTGTTCGGATGATCCCCTTGATATGGATCCTCAAGTCTGCTCAGATGATCCGCGGCCAGGTTTTCGGCTCCCTTCTTGTCACGAATTTCAATGTTGAATTCTTGAAGGAGTAAAACCCAACGAAGAAGTCTTGGATTAGAATCATGCTTAGTCATCAAGTACTTCAACGCGGAATGGTCCGTGTATACGATGGTGGGAGATAAAACAAGATAGGGCGAAATTTCTCAAAAGCATAGACAACAGCTAAAACGTCTTTTTCGGTTGTCGTATAATGCAATTGAGCCCCTGTCATTGTTTTGCTAGCATAGTGGATTGGTTGGAAGTGTTTATTCACCCGTTGGCCCAAAACCGCACCAATAGCAAAGTCGCTAGCATCGCACATCAATTCAAAAGGCAGCTCCCAATTAGGGGTAACCAAGACCGGTGCCTTAGTTAGCTTATCCTTAAGAAGATTGAAGGCTTCGAGACACTCTTTAGAAAAGATAAAAGGAGTATCTTTTTCCAAGAGGTGGGTCATTGGGCGAGCGATTTTAGAGAAATCCTAAATGAATCGACGATAGAAGCCCGCATGACCCAGAAAACTTCTCACACCCTTCACGGTTGAAGGTGGAGGTAATTTGGCTATGACATCTATTTTAGCACGGTCGACTTCAAGACCGGCTTTAGAGATTTTTTGTCCTAGCACAATGCCTTCTTTTACCATAAAATGGCATTTTTCCCAATTTAGAACAAGGCGAGTGTCTTCGCACCGCTTAAGCATACGTTCCAAATTGGCAAGGAAAGAAGAGAAGGAATCCCCGAAGACCAAGAAATCATCCATGAAGACTTTCATGGTTTGCTCAACCATGTCATGGAAGATAGCCAACATGCACCTTTGGAAAGTCCCGTGGTCATTGCATAAGCCAAAAGGCATTCGTTTGTAAGCAAATGTGCCATAGGGACAAGTGAATGTTGTCTTCTCTTGATCTTGGGGATCGATGGGTATTTGAAAATAACCCGAGAAACCATCAAGAAAGCAGTAATATTCATTACCCGCTAGACGTTCAAGCATTTGGTCCATAAAAGGTAGAGGGAAATGATCCTTTCTCGTGGCATCATTGAGTTTGCGGTAGTCTATACAAACTCTCCACCCAGTAACGAGACGGGTAGGAATTAACTCGTTGTTTGCATTGGGCACAACGGTGATTCCGCCCTTCTTAGGCACACAGTGGACTGGACTAACCCATGGTGAATCCGAAATAGGGTAAATCATACCCGCATCAAGAAGTTTGATAACCTCTTTTTTGATGACTTCATGGATTTTAGGATTCACCCTTCGTTGGCTTTGAATTGTGGGCTTAAAGTCATCCTCCATGAGAATTTTATGTGTGCAGAAGTGAGGATCAATTCCACGGATGTCGGAGATTTTCCAAGCGATAGCTCTTTTATGCTTCTTCAACACGGCGATGAGTCGGGCTTTGTCTTCTTCTTGCAGGTCCTTCACGATGATGACCGGTAACTTCTCGTCGTCTTCTAGGAAAACGTACTCAAGATGAGGTGGTAGGTCCTTAAGCTCAAGAGTGGGAGGATCCTCAATAGATGGTGAAACTAACGATGGATCATCATTAGTCACCTCTTTAAGAGAAGGAGGAGAAAGAGGGTCCTTATTGAGAAGTCTCTCGATAGTACGAATGTCTTCATCCCAATTGGTGGACAAATTATCATACTTAATATCGAGAGAACCCAAGCTAGCTTCGAAATCATCCAAGTCACTTTCTCCAAAAGGAGTCAATGCCGGAGCAATTGAGGCAACGGTCTCAACATTGGGTAGAGAAGAAAGAGTACTTTTGCAAGCATCATGAAAATGTTCTTCACAAGCCTCATCGGGAACATCAATAGCATTAACACTCTCATATGAATAAGGTTGCTTAGAAATCTTACCCATGTTGAAGACAATTTTATCGTCACCAACTCTCATGATTATTTCGCCCGCGGCTACATCAATGAGAGTGAGACCGGTCCTCAGGAATGGACGTCCAACGATTAATGGAACACGAGGATCCATCTCGTAGTCAACGACAACAAAATCCGCCGGGAAGGTGAATTTGTCAACGCCAACAAAGACATCTTCGGCTATCCCCACTGGATAGGCGACCGTACGGTTGGCTAATTCCAAAGTCATTTTGGTGGGGACTAGCTCGGGGAGAGATAATTGCTTCCAAACACTTAAAGGCATTAAGTTTATACTGGCACCTAGATCGGATAGGGCCATGCAATTCTCTACTCCCGGGAAGTTGCAAGGAATCAAGAAGCGACCCGGATCACCAAGTTTGGTGGGCAATTTCCTTAAGAGCACTGCGGAACAGTTCTCATTAAGTTGGGTCTGAGCGATGTCAAGAAGCTTTTCCTTATCACTTAGAAGATCTTTAAACATCTTAGCGTATTTGGGCATGTGAGCGAGAGCCTCGGCAAAGGAGATGTTAAAATTCAATTGTTTAAACATTTTTAGAAAGTTTGAAACCTGAATATCATCCTTACTCTTTTGCTTCTCTTTCCTCAACTTGAAGGATAAGGTATATTTGATGACGAAGAAGGCTTTAAGGGAGTAGGATCACTCACAACCACGGGTGGTGGGGAAATGGGGATAGAAGGTGAAGGAGGTGAGGAAAGTTGCTCTTTTTCCTTGTTCACAATCACGGGTGGAGGTATAGGAAGCTCGGGTTCCATATAACCTTTTCCACTACGAGTGGTGATTGCTTTCATCTCTCCTCTTGGATTCGCAACGGTATTACTCGGAAGAGTACCCGAAGAAGAGGGTTGATTACCTTGGATGAGCGAACCAATCATATCACGAAGGTGAACCGCTTGAGTATTGAAAGAGTCTCTCATGTTTGCATGAATTTCATTGCTGTGTTTTGCCATGTCATTCCTTAGCTCGGCTCGAATATCGTTCCCTTGTTTTGCCATTTCTCCCTTCAAGTTGCGGACTTGACTCTGAAGATTCGTCACCATCTCCCGATTAGTCTTCATGAATGTCTCGACGTCTGGACTCACTGCCATCGGTTGATTGAGAGGTGGAGCTTGGTAAGCTTGAGAATTTCCTTGAGGTGGGTATGGGTTTCGTTGGGATTGATATTGATTGTTTGCACGAGGTTAGGATTGGTTGTAGCTTTGTTGTTGGTTTTGGTTTACAGGAGGGAAACCGGGAGGAGCAAGATAATTGTTGGAACGATAACTTAGCAAGCTACGGTCTCCTTGAGGGCGAGCTTGATAGCCTCCCGTGGGATAAGTGCCGTAAGCTGCGTTAACGTTTTCAGAAAAATTGGCGTGGGTAGAAGGGAAATCATTGTAAGAATGAGGACCACCACATGTGTCACAAGAAATAACAACGGCTTTAGCTTGTTGAAAGTGGTTTGTGGCCATGCTCATGAAATTCTTGTTCATCTCAGCGAGTTGTCGAGAAATTTTAGTCATTTCAGGATTGGAGGTAGTAGATGAAACATTGACTCTCTGATTAGATCTTGAGGATGCGGATGAATCCCAATTCTTGTGGTGAGTAGTCATGTTTTCGATCAACTCTCGGCACTCCTCTGGCCTCCTTTTCATAAAGGTACCACCGGCGGCGGCATTGATCGTGTCACGATCACGAAAAGTGAGACCATTGTAGAAGGTGTCAATGAGAGTGACGGGGAGCATATTGTGATTTGGACAGCGGTCGATCAAATCATTGTATCGTTCCCAAGCATCAAAGAGCGATTCATCATTGTGTTGCATGAATCCACTGATTTGGTTACGAAGGCTAGTGACCATGGATGGAGGGAAGTAGCGCGATAAAAAGCGTTGAGTCATGTCATTCCACGTATGAATAGAATTCTTAGGAAGACGGTCAAACCAATTTTCGGCATGGTGAGAAAGCGAGTGGGGAAAAAGTTGAAGGCGAAGGTCATCCATAGAAACACCGGAGCACTTCATGCTTTGGGTTATGGTAATGAATTTGTCGAGGTGTTTGTTGGCATCATCATCTGGAATTACATGAAACGGGTTAGTTTGCACTTGCTGGATCATGTGATGCTTCAACAAAAACTCCTGAGCCGTGACGTGCATTGGCGCAATCGGGCCTCCGCGTCCGTTCATGGTGGGTTGACACAATTCCTCCATTGTTCGTAAATCAGGTAGGTGGACATTGTTGTTGTTGTTATTATTCAAATTGGGTAGAGGTGGGTTGTTATTGTTGTTATTAACACCAGCCATATCTAGATCTTCACGAGTCTCGGGCTCAGAATAGTTCGAAGATCTAGTACGCATACACCTGCAGAAGAAAAATATACACAGAGAATATCTATATAATCTATATAATCTTTTTGGTGCAAAACCTTTTGAAAAGAATTGCTTTTTTAATAATTTTTTTTAATGTTTTTGTATTTTTGAAGAGTTTTATATTTTTTAGGATTTTTGAAAATTTTTGAAGCGAGGAAAATAACGTTCAAAGAACGGATCCCAAAATTCAATGCGTCTCTCACTAGAAACCGTTAATCGTAACGAAAAGAGCCGGCAGCGGCGCCTTTTAATACTTGGATTTGCAACCTAGTATGAAATCTTATCGTCCGAATCCTTTCGAATTGAAAACCGGTCTTAAGTGCGACTCAATCGTCTTTTGGTGAATCAAGAGAATGGTTTGGTTGAATGTCTATTTTAAACTAATAGCAAGAAATTTAAGTGTCGTTGAGTAAAGAGGAAGTTAAAAGATTAATACTAAAATGACGAGTTAAGAAATTAAAGCTTGAAAAACTTAAAGACTAGAGAAAGAAAAAAATACTAGATCACTTAATAAAAACTAACACTTGGAAACTACGTAAAAACAATAAACTAAAATCAACTCTAATAGGAAAGTACAAAAAATGAAGCTGATCGGAATGTTCAAAAGAGGTGCCCAAATCGGAATGTATTCACTTGCACAGTCGGAATATCCACAAAATGATATCAATCGGAATACTTGGCAAAACCTACTAATCGGAATATTGAGACAAGTTCCAATCAGAATAACTGATAAAGGAGGGCAATCGGAATGTTTAGAAATCATCCAAATCGGAATATGGGGAAACTAGAACAATCGGAATATGGAGATAGATCAAATCGGAATAACATGCAAAAACTCCAAATCGGAATGTTCAAAAGAGGGCTCAAATCGGAAAGTGTAAACCCTAATCCGATCACTCGATCGGAATAAGGGGTGTTCAATCGGAATATAGGGAAACCCTTTTCTGATTACTCAATCGGAAAAAGGGGAGGGCTGCTCGGAATATCTCGATCGGAAAGGGGTTTAATCCCTTTCCGATTTTTGTGGGATTCGGTTAAAAAGCAAGAAATTAAGCTATTAGAATGAGCTTATTCCCAAAACTATAACGAATCAAACAAATCGGATCAAATAAGCACTAATCTCAACTTATCTAACCTCAAAATAATCAAACTTATGGATCAAACAATAAAAACATGAACTTTTAAGGAAAACTCTTATATGTAAATAAGCTAATCATAAAAACTAGCAGGGTACCCGCGCAATGCGGCGGCGGGTACCCAGTAACTATATTTTGCGACGAACAAACGTATTAAGTTAAACGTTTTCCAGACTTGTATGTTTCATGTGACTTCAACGTTCACCCGATCAGATTTTATATGAATTATGAATATATATATATGTAACTCTATCATTAATATCTTATTTCAAAATATTTTAAATTTTTATGATCTATTTTAGATGGCACATTTGGTTTGATCGTTCATTTCAAATGACACTTTCTCTTATAAATGTCTAATGGTTTCATGTTTAAGCGTTAGGAAATTTTTTGACTCATTCACAATGGTTTCAAAAGTAGCTTTACTTTTTTCATATAAAGAAAGCCTCACATAAATGAGTGATATAACATTTTGACGTTAATGAAACGCATATGTCGCGTGATATAAGCAAAAAGTCCGAGGCGACCTATGGTTGTAAAAAAACGTCAAAAAGTTATAAACCAAGAGATCTATTCAAAACTTGATTAATTGTGAGATATTAGATATATATAAAAAAACTCAAAACTTGATACAGTGGTGGAGCATTCCGGTGGTCTAGGTGTAACTGTGGTTGGGGAGAGTTTCGCTTGTGGGTGTAACTATTAGATATATCAATGGAGAGATTCTATGTTTCTTTGTTTTGGACGTTTGTGGATGAAAAATATATATGTCATTAGTTTTAATGTTACTTAATGGGCTGTTATAACAGTTAAAGTTGACTCGGCTGTTACAAAATTGACTACACATTAAGACACTTTAATTCTCAGTTATAACTTTTAGTTATATCAGTATGATTTTGTAGCAAAACTAATACATATCTTTCCTAATCAAGAAATGTTTAAGGCTTAAACTTTTTAAGACTTCTAAAAATAAAAAGGTTTAAATGCTTTATAAAGTATTAAGATAAGCACAAAAGTCTCAAAGCTTATTTGCATGAAAACTTAGGTAACGATCAAAAGATTAACTTTTTAAGCACGAAATCATTTAGAACAACACGGATCATATGATAATCGCACCAAAATCAATCTAAAATCAAAGAAAAGTAGAATGAGATTAAGGATTAAAAGCTTAAAATAGAACTTGATTAATGAAATAAGCAATACATAAGTGTTTAATCTTGAAAGATTAAAATAAAAGATGAAATTTAGTGAGAGAAAGTTTAAGACTTTCTCTCTCTAAAACTAGAAAGAAAAGTGAAAAAGTGAAAACTAACTAAAAATTAACTAACTCCCTCCTAATGACTATTAGGAGGGTATTTATAGGGAAGGTGGAAGGAGTGCATGTGTTGCATCTTCTTTCTTGCTTTCTTCACGTTTTCTCGACTCGACTTTAATTCTTTGTCTTTGTCGTCTCGGGATTTGAACTTGTCTTTTAATTTTCTTCTTCTATTAGACTTAAGTTCTTCGACTTCGTTAAACTTTCGTCTTTAGACTTTTTCTTCGATAAATCTTCAGAATAGGCCTTGGACTTCCGTTCTTTTTGCACTCTTGATCTTTTGACTTCGCTTTTTTCCTGTTTTCTTCGATAAAAGCCCGTGAAAAGCCGTGTTTTCTTCCTTTTTCATATTTTGGTCCTAAAACAGAATAAAAACACAAACCACGCATAATTCCGACTTTTACGACATAAATCACACGTTTTGGTCTTGTTATTATTGGAAATAAGTGGTAAAAGGATAAGTGTTTTCACACTTATTATGCATCTCGGTAAATAGTAGGCCAAAAGAAACCGGCATCAAAAACCTTCTTAGCCGTGAGATTAGCACCGTGGTGATCACCCGTGGGTCCCTCATGACACGCTCTAAGGATGTTAGAAGCTTCGGTGCCAAAGACACAACGTCAAATAATTTGATCCGCACAAGTTCGAAACAAGTAAGGGTCGTTCCAAAAATAGAACTTGACGTCACGAAAGAATTTTCGTTTTTCTTGAGTCGTCATACCCTTGATGATGAAGTTGCCCGCATGGTAATTTGCGATGTCCGCAAACCATGGGGTGGAAGAATCAAGCTTAGAATTCACTACACCAAGTGTCTCGAGCAGAAATGTTTCGGTGATTTCCTTGGGCTCGTAAACACTTTGGTGAGGATCTTCCAAACGAGAAAGATGACCGGCTGCTAGATTCTCGGCTCCTTTTTTGTCAACGATTTTGTGATCAAATTCTTGAAGGAGGAGAATCCAACGATGTAGTCTCGGCTTTGCATCTTGTTTATCCATAAGATACTTGATAGCCGAATGATCCGTATACACTATGCATTTAGTCAAGACGAGATAAGGTCGGAATTTCTCAAATGCATACACCACGACAAGGAACTCCTTCTCCGTTGTAGTGTACTTTAGTTGAGCCTCGGTCATCGTCTTGCTAGCATAGTGAATAGGCAAGAAGTGTTTTTCATGACGTTGCCCCAAAACGGGCCCAATAGCATAGTCACTAGCATCACACATGAGCTCAAAGGGGAGGTTCCAATTGGGAGAAACAAGAATGGGAGCTTCGGTAAGTTTCCTCTTAAGGATTTCAAAGGCTCGTACACAATCTTCGTCAAATACAAAACGTGCATCTTTTTCGAGGAGATGTGTAATAGGTCAAGAAATCTTTGAAAAATCCTTGATGAATCGATGATAAAAGCCCGCATGGCCTAGGAAACTCCTAACTCCCTTAACGGTTTTGGGATGAGGTAATTTTGCGATGACGTCTACGTTAGCTTGATCTACCTCAATCCCCGCTTTCTAAACCTTGTGCCCTAAGACGATTCCACTTTTAACCATAAAATGACATTTTTCCCAATTAAGCACAAGGTTGGTTTCCTCACAACGCTTCAACATTCTCTCAAGATTTGACAAACACGAATTGAACGAACTCCCAAACACAGAAAATTCATCCATGTTGAATTCCATCGTCTTCTCGATCATATCATGAAAAATAGCCATCATGCACCTTTGAAAGATTCCCGGTGCATTGCAATGTCCGAATGGCATTCTATGATAGGCAAACGTTCCATATGGACACGTAAACGTAGTTTTTTCTTGATCACGAGGATCGATGGGGATTTGGAAGTAACCGGAAAAACCATCTAAAAAGCAATAGAAATCGTTTCCCGCAAGACGCTCCAACATTTGGTCCATGAAGGGCAAGGGAAAATGGTCTTTTCGAGTGGCTTCATTCAACTTTCGATAGTCAATGCACACTCTCCATCCGGTCACGAGTCTAGTGGAAATTAACTCGTTGGCATCGTTTGGCACAACGGTCATTCCTCTCTTTTTAGGGACACAATGAATAGGACTCACCCAAGGGCTATCAGAAATAGGGTAAATCATTCCCGCGTCAAGGAGTTTTAGGACATCCTTTTTGATGATGTCGTGAATTTTGGGGTTCACCCTCCTTTGACATTGGATTACGGGTTTGTAATCCTCCTCCATTAAGATTTTGTGGGTACAAAATTTGGGATCGATCCCCTTAATTTCGGATACGCAATTGCCCCTTTGTGATCCTTTAGAACATCGACAAGTGCGGTTTTTCATCATCCGAAAGATCTTTCGCAATAATAACCGGCAACTTGTCGTCCTCCTCCAAAAATACGTATTCGAGATGAGGAGGTAAATCTTTCAACTCGAGGATAGGTGGTTCCTCAATTGAAGATTTAGGCTCGATACTCATAACCTCCTCGGGTGGAGGAAATGGGAAACCGTTAAGAAAATCCTTGATAATTGAGAAGTCCTCATCATTGTCGAGGTCTTCGTCACAAGTACGTGGAACATCGAACTCTTCCAACGTAAAACCACCACCTTCAAATGGAGTGAAGGTTGGTGTCGAGTTATCAAGAATGGATCTAACATAGTGGGGTTGCCACTATTTTCATCATCACCAAAACCTAAAACTTCTTGTGAAAATTCCTCACAAACAACGTCAATCATATCAACGAGGTTTATGGTTGCAACGGAATAAACATGATAAATTTGAGAATTTTGAGTTGCGTTTATAACAAGTTCCTCGTCGTTGAAACGTAAGGTGATCTTTCTAGCATGCACATCAATCAAAGCCACATGCGTATCAAAAACGAACGACCTTAAATGAGAGGAACTTGAGGATCCGTGGGAATATCGACAATGATAAAGTCTACCGGATAATAGAACTTTTCCACTTTCACAAAAACGTCTTCCGCCAATCAACATGCGGGAATCATGGAATGGTCGGCCAACTCGATAGACATTAGTGAAGGAGTAAGATTAGGAAGATTGAGCGACTTGAAGATTGCAAGTGGCATCAAGTTAATACTAGCACCAAGATCGGCCAAGGCATAACATTCTTCCATATCTTGGATTGCACAAGGAATTAAGAATTTACCGGGATCACCGACTTTTTGAGGGATGCGGTTAAGATAAACCGATGAACAACTAGACAATTGTTGCAATTTCTCCTTGTTGTTCAACATACTCTTAAAGTTAGCGGCAAATCGAGGCATCATGACCAAAGCATCGACAAAACTCACATTAAATTGAACGTCACGAAACATTTTCATAAAAAGCTCAAATTGGTAATTGTCGCGCTCTTGACGTTTCTCCTTTCTAAGCCTCGATGGATAGGGCAAAGGTGGTGTGGGTTGAGGCATAGGCATAGCCTTTGGAATCTCGGGTTCCAAATGTGGTAATGGGTCAACCTTAGGTGTGGCATGCGCGGTACTTCGTGGGATTGAGATATGCTCCTTTTCGACCACCACCTCGGGTTCTTCCTCAATTTCTTCCACTGTTGGAGTAATTGGTTGAGGAGTCGGTTCCTTAAGTGTCTTACCACTTCGTGTGGTAATCACTTTCATCTCTCCCTTCGGGTTTGATATGGTGTTACTAGGTAGACTACCCGAAGTAGAGGCTTTGTTCCCATGACCACTTCCAAAATAGCATTTAGCTTAACATCTTGACTAGCGACTTTTTGGTCTATCCTTTGTTCAAGCCTAGAATGACTTTGCTCAATTTTATTGTTTTGACCTCTAATTTGATTAGCAAAATCGTTTTTCAACTCATTTTTCATATTGGCATTTTCCTTAGCAAAATTAGCTAACTCCTTTGCGTTTTTAGCCGTTTCCCTAGCTTGACTAGCCAATTGCTCTTGAATGTTTTCCAAAATCTTATCATTTGTCGTAGTGTAATTCAAAAAGTCATTTGGAAGCTCTTTAGTGTAAGCATTTTGAAGACCTTGACTTGGGTTTTGAAAATTACGGTTTTGGTTTGGATTTTGCAATTGACTACTACTCCTTTGATTCCCATAGTTGTTATTACCCTTGTAATTGTTTCTTTGATTGTTTTGGTAACCAACTTGATTGTTTCGATAATTGTTAGCATTTTGATTTGGTGAAAAACCCGGTGGAGTCAATTGATTAGTGCGGGTAACTTGACCGTTTTGGTTATAAGTTCCCGCGGCCGCGTAGGCACTCGAAGTGTTACCACCGTTGGTAATGCACTCGGAGTAATCGTGAGCTCCACCACAATACATACAAGAAACCTGAACTGCTTTAGCCGTAGCGGGAGTGGGTTGTTCACCAACTTTAAACTCAATTAACAATCCCTTAAGCTTATCAAAAATCTTATTTTTCAAATTAGCCTCGATTTGGAAAGCATCAATGGTTTGTGACAATGAAGGCGAAGGGGAAGACGAAGTCTTATGAACACTCGATTTGCTACGAGGACTATAGACCTTATACCTATTCTCAATGATCAACAACGCTTCCTCGACCGTTTTACACAAAAAATTACCACCCGCGGCGGCGTTAAGATAATCACGCTCATGATCGTTCAATCCATTGTAAAACGTGTCAATTTGATGCAAGTCGGAAAAACCATGATGAGGACATTCGTGCAACATTTCATTAAACCTATTCCAAGCCGTTGAAAAACTCTCATTATACTCTTGTGAAAACTTTGAAAATCTCGTTTTTCAAATGCGTAGTCTTAGAGGGCGGAAAAAATTGGTTCACGAACTTTGAAACGAGATCCTTCCACGTCAATATAGAATTGGGTGGCTCTTTCTCTAACCAAATTTTAGCGGGCCCCGCTAAGGAATACGGAAAAAACATCATCTTAATCGAGTCGTTAGATACGTCCTTAAACTTGCAAGTGGCGGTAAGACGATTGAATTGGCGAATGTGGTTATGAGGGTTGTCCTTTTTGTCACCACGAAACTTGTTTTTTTGAATCATGGACAACAAACCCGTCTTAACCTCAAAATTCTCCGCAAGGATAGCGGGAATCACAATCGCTTCTCCAACCCTTGGTGGTTGCTTGAAGAAACTCCATCATAGTACGATTAGCCATGGGAGCTTCTTGTTCTATGATGGGTTCGTCAATAGGAGACTCCTCACTAGAAAGATTAGGTGTGGTTTCCTTTCGGTTTCTTCGTTTACGTGCACGTCTAGCTTGGTTGCGAGTTTGCATAAACTTCACATACAACGTGGGGATGAGAAAAGAAGATTCTTTTTGGTGTTTTTAATTTTCCAAATTTTTTGTGGTTTTTGATTGTTTTTACTTTTTTTTGTATTTTTGTGATTGTATTAAGTAGACAAAAATATACAAATCTCCTCCTTAATCAAATCTCTTGATTAAAGAAGCCTCAAGGAATGAAAACGATCACGTGAAGTGAACGCCTTCGATGACTTTAGAACGTTGGTGGAACACCAAAACGTTCAAGAGGGTTTAATTAAATGAAACCAAGAAAATATATATGATACTTAGATAAAAATTTGGTTGGAAAACCCTCGATTAGCCCTTTTTATCTAAACACGCACAAGCAATCGGGGAAACGAGACGGCGCGAAGCACTTAAGAGCCTTTTTCCTTAGGGTATATTTTATAATACCCGCCTTATACCCACCTTATAGTTTGTGTTTTTCAAAATCAAGCTTCACGAAAGTATTTATCTATTTTGCCTTAGTTTGTTGGTTTGAGATTCGAATACAATGATTGAGTAATGACCTCCCAATCAAGGTTGTGTTTTCACACTTCTGGAGTACTTGTGAATTTATTGTTCTACGTATACAATATAGTAATAGTATTCACAAAAAACGAAAAACCGATAATACGTATTAGTAGAGTGCTACTAATACAAATAGATATTATGGCTATATAAAAACAACAATTTTTCAAATCAAAACACAACACGCCTCCCCGGCAGCGGCGCCAAAATGATGGTTGTAAATAACACTCTTTTAGGAAAACGAGGTAAAAGCGGTAAGTATTAAGTGTTCGTTTAGGAAAACGAAAGCACTTACGACCCTTTGTGTGGGATCATTATCAAAGAGGCTTGGTGTGTGTGTTAAGAGATGATTAATTTGTGATTATATTGATGAGAAAAGAGAAAGAAAAAGACGAATTACGCTAAAAATTGCCCTACGACGTAAAAAAAGTAAAATCGTAAAATTCGACGAAAAATGAAATTGTCCTAAAAATTACCAAAAAATTACCTAAAATCAAGAAAAAATGTAATTAAGACAAAATTGCAAACAAAAATTTCCAAAACCTTTTTAATAGTTTTATATTAATTTTTGAAGTTAATTAAAAACCCTAAAATTAAATAAAATAAAAAATAAGTTAATTTGAAAACTTAAATGAATGTAAACCTCAAATTACTTAATTAAAACTTAAAAACTATTTTTTCCAAATTTTTAAAACACTTTTTTCTATTTTTTAATTACTTTCTAAAATTAAAACTAAAAATAATCATAAAAAATTAATTAATAACGTGAAAAATAAATGTTTTATACTAAAAAGTCTTAAATTAAGTCTAGAATGGAGGAAAAATGAAAATTAGTAATAAACCCTAATAAATAAGCTGAAATCAGCTTATTAAGCTAAAACTTAAAACCCCTTAAATAATAAACCAAGCCAAGGTTAACCAGTCAAACACCCCAGGGCAACTGGTTAACGCGTTGGTGTGTGAGAGGAGTGGCGCAGGTTCGAGTCCTGGCCACGTCCTTTTTGTAAAAACTTTTTTTTTATTTTTTCTTTTTATGAAAACTAAACCCTGGTCACTTAAACTCTACAAAAACACAAATTTAAACTTAAAACCAACCAAATTCAGCCTTAGAAACACAAAAACGTGCACAGACTTGATAAAAATGCTACAGTATAATTTTTCCCAAGAATCAGTTATGTCCGAGAACCAAGTCGTTCTCTGATGACACAGAAAATCCCCAAATGACCTTGGTGACTTGATTTGGCTTAGGAAAGCCTTGCTTGATTGCTTGTTTTGGCAAGATAAGGCACCCCACAAGTCAGTTGACATGTAGGAGTCACAAATAACACAAAAGCAACAAGTAAACACAAAATCAAGCTCAAACACCCCTATAGCAGTCAATGATATACAGAAACATGCACATGGCCAGTTTTGCTGAACTAATTGGCAATTGGGTGAGATTTGGCTCACCAAATCTTGCTCAATTTCTTTACAAATCACAACAAACAAAGACCTAAGCCTAATAACTACCCAGATCTTACCAGCATACAGAGATTGGTGGGCAAATTTTACTAAAACAAGCAGTTGTGGTCCTACTGTTTTGTCAAGCTATTTTTACCCAACTTAGCATGCAATTTCCTTTTAAAACCTACCAAACTTAGAACAAACTACAAATATCCTATTACTACCAATAATAAGTGTGTCTAAGCAGTCTCTTAAACCAAAGGCTTGTCAAACATTTGCTTTAAAACCCTGACCCAAACAACCCTTTAATGACTGATAATCAAAATTTAACAAACGACATGCATCCAAATCTTAACTAAACTGATAACAAGCAATCTAAACATGTAAAGAAAACTATATAAAGCATAAACAAGCAGTACTACTAACATATAACAAGCTACTCCCAAAAATCACATAAATTTCATAAAGCATGCAATTTTCAATCCAAAAAGTAATATTAATGGGTTCAAGTAGTAACCTGCTGATGCCTTCACCAAATAAGCTTAAAGGGGTATGAAGGAGAGCTATTGAAACAGTGTAGCGAAGCTTTGTTGATGGAATCCAAAGTAGGACCCAAAGCTGTCAATGTCTTCAATACCAAATGAAATGAAATGGAGTTTAGGTCTTGTTTTGTTCCTACACAAAAACCACAAGACCAAAGAACTAAAATTCAAGTTTAAATGAGCTTATTGCCAAGCAGCTTATCAAGATTTTTAGCGTAAGCTCACTCAAACAGTGATGGTAAGAACAAGTGAAATGGGACCAAACAAACAAGAAAATTTTCACCTCACAATACTTCTTACCCAAGGTCTATACCCACTGAATCTTGATATCTGTTTGATATCAGGGTTCTATGGTCATTTAAGAGCTCAAATAAGCAGCCTATGTGGCCTATAAACTTTCTTACTTAATTGAAAAACGTATTTGAAAACATAAAACAGGTTTATAGAAACTTGAAGATTGCCTTTTGAAAACTCATTCAAAGAAAACCAAACATGAAAAGTAAATGGGACTCAGTCTTTCTCATCATCAAACTCAATACCATTTTATTCCTTCCATAAAACTGGATTTACAAGGTTTGTGAAAAAGGAGAAAAAGCAAGAACAAGAGGAGACTCACATGTTGAGTTCTCTTTTTATAGAGCTAGTAGAATGTCCTAGAATACTAAAATAAACAAATACTAAACATGAAACCCTAGTGAGATGAAAATCCGAAAATGCCCTCTTGAAGTCTTGATCATGTGGTGAATTCAGTGACATTTGATGTTTCTTGGCTTGTTGTGGGATGACAGGTATACCAAGATGCTTTTGGAATGTTGGATGCCAAAAAAGTCCATATAGCCGTAGATGAGTTTGTACTCATTTGTTTTCTTGTGCAGGGGAGGGTCAGGGGTGTCACATGAGTGAGAGTGAAAGGTTCTTGGTTTGTGGGTTTTGATTAGAAGGTTGTTAATTGCTAATCTGCACACTTTGGGTGAAAAACCCTTTAGATTAAGGTAGATTGAAACTGGGGGATTTTAGGGTTTATGTGGGAAAAACATGGGATTAGGGGGTGTTTTAATCTGTTAAAGAGTTATTAAGTTTAAAAAATATGTTGGCCACCAATTTTTAACTTAATAAATCCGGTTTAAAAAATATGGGTTAGTGGGAAATGACATGGAGTGGGAAATGACATGGAGGGTGACGTGTCAGCTGCTGGTTGGTGGTGATGGCTTTGGCTGGGGCCACAAATGGTCCCTATACTCCCACAACTTTGTCACTTAAACTTTAAACAGCCCAAATACTATATCCCATTGTTATGAAAGTTTGGTTTTTTATGATTTTGTCCCAAAAATTTACAAAGGTTTAACCAAGGACTTGTTTTGCCAATTCCTGATATTTGAAGGACTGATTTTGGCATTTTCTTCATTATTCAAGGTCTTGACTTGTTTGTTGACTTCTTGGAGGACTGAAATTGACAAGCAATGATTTATGAGGGACCATTTTTGCCAATTCTTCAAAGTTAAGGGCCCTTTTTGTAAATTTGACAAACTTTAAGGACCAATCTTGTAGTTATGAATATACAAGGGTTTAAAGTGTCAATTCTTCAATATTGGAGGACCCTTCTTGCAATATCTTCAAATCTTCAAGGGTATTTCTTGGAAAATCTTCATTAGGGCTTGCTTCATTGTGCGGCTTCATTTCCTGTGTTCGTTTTTGCATGATTCTTGTGATCTTTTTGTCATTTCCTCAATATCCGTACCTAAAAATACACAAGTAACAAACATAAGCATATATTTGGTCATTTTCATGATATTTAATGCATTTAAAGCCCTTTTTGGACGATGAGACTATGTATAAAAGCAGTCTCATCAGGGTTTCGCTCCTGTGGGCGCGCCCTTCTCTTCTTTTGAGTTTGAGGAGAGGCTCCGGATATGCCCCTGCCAAATTTGAGCCTAGATTAGAGGTTCCTACCTAGGCTTAACCTTGAAGCGATTCCCGGGACGATCCTCTCAAAATTCTGCGTGAGAACACGAGCGAGGTCTTCGTCACTAAGTGGTTCCACTTCTACTTTTTCCTCGATTAATGGCCTGTGTGGATCCTTGTTAGGGGCATTAGGCGCACTCCCTGGATCAGGGTTGTCCATGGTCATGGTTGGTGGTGGGGTATTAGCGGACGTGCCTGTCCCACCTAAAGACTGAAAAACGTTTTGGTTATTTGGTCCTCCTATTTGGTTGCCAGGGGACTGGGTGGGGATGAGTATCCCATCCTTTATGGACTTCCGATTCGCTGGATTCGTGTTCCTGGGATTCCCTTGTGGATGTCCCTTCGTCATTGAAAGAGATCAAGATGAAATTTGTTCTAGCTTAGTGTTTGGGTCCCACGGATGGCGCCAACTTGTTGATACAAAAGTTGGATGATCCTTGATAGACCCGAATTAGGCTTAATTCGGGTTGGCTGGGCTCCGGTTCTTGCACCAAGTGAATAGTCTTGCTGAGATCCTGCACACTAAAGCAACACGCGCTAGGCTTACCGTGGGAATGTATCCCACGATTAGACTCCAGTGTGAGAGTAAGTAATCGATTTGGGTTAAGAATCGGATGTGAGGTTTAGAGTATGGATAACATAATACCTTTGTGGAACCCTTGGGGGTTCCTTATATAGGTAGTGAAACCCTAATGGGCTCACTGTTTACTTCGGCCCCAAGTATAGGATAACCACCATAATTAGCTTGATTGTTATCTTCTAATTATGGTTAGTGTATATCTTATACTTTAGGGTGAATCCCAACCCTAATAAGATTGTGATTCTGTCTAACCCTGTCTTGGCTGTACCGGGCCGTGGCCCGCACACACTTTATGCGGCCACTATTCATTCAAGATCGTAAGCTTAACTCATTAACCCAACCCATTCTTGATGGGCCGGATACGGGTAGTACCCATGGGCCGGGTCTATGACCCGGCTGGGGACTATACGTCATCAATAATGGTTCGACAACGAAGCTCTTTCTTCGTTCCTACTCCACTCCTTGAGTACACCTTACTCGAGATTTTCACTATATCCACAAGCTCCCTTCTTGGCGGAGAAAACCTTACAATATCGCTTACATTACTTTCCGATACTAAGCTAAATTTCAAGACTTAATCTTAGCTAGGACCAATCTACACACATCGCCTACTTCACCATTTTCCAACACAATGCTAGATGTCGAGTTCTAATCCAAAGCTAGAACCAATCTTCGTCACCCGTCTTCTTTTCCGATACAAGGCTAGATATCGAGTCCTAATCCAAAGCTAGAACCAATCTTCACAACTCTTACTTTTAAGTTGAGTGAGAATTCACAAGACACATACACACATCACTTTGTAGTTTAGTGAGAACTAACACACAAGACTTATTACAATGTTCTATGTTATTTTTTTTCCATATGAATCGGTCGACATGTGTTCTATATTTGATAAATAGAGTTTTTGTGAATTGCCGCATAACTGAGAATACATTTTGTGACAAAATAATTTCGAACTTTTTTAAGCAGACCGAATCGAAAAGACGTAGTTTTACCCAAAATTGAGTATATTGTTTGTTTTTCATACTTGCATTTTAACTTAATTTTGTACGCAAATGGATATTATACATATTATACGTTTATGGAAGGAGTGGTTACTCACAACATCTACAGTAACCTATACTTTATTATTATTGTTGGTTTTTGGCGGAAAAATAGTCTACCACGTATCCTTGACGTGTTTTAGTGGTCTGAACATAAATGTTATCGCGTTTGAATTTGACAAATCTAATACACACAAAATACACACACATACATAGAAAATAATGGTTCCTCATGCCTTTTTTTTAAATGTAATACCTTCTTTCAACTTTTATTTTTTTCTTCATAATTTTATTTATATTATAAAACTATAAAAAAAACATAACGGATATTATAAGTTTTGATAAGTAAAAAACAATAAAACGTGAAAAATGCAGAAGCGTAACCTGTCTTCTCCTGTTAATAACATGAGTAAAACTGCTGAAAAAATTACGGAACGAAAATTTTAAAGTTTTACAGTTCAAAATTTTTAAAAATATGAAACATACGAAACAAAAAAATTATATTACTGTATTTTTCTGTCAGTATATCGGATGTTAAGGGGAGTAATAGTGGTAGAAATATGTTAAAGGGTACAAATAGTATGACCCACACATCGTATGATCATCATAACTTGAGTTAAAAGCAAAGCATACCCATAATTTAATACTACGTATAAATTAAACAAATCACTCATTATTAACAAAAGATATTTTTGTATATTTTATAAAAATTAATTATCTCATGTAAATTGTCATGTGATATTTTTGATGAGGTTCTTTCAATTTTATTCAATCACGTCTAAAATTTTTGTATATAATTCGTATCACAAATATATATAAATTCATAAAATCATATACTACGTATCACTTTAGAAAATCATGATCTGTGATACAAATTATGTATAACTTTTTCAGACGTGACTTAAGAACAAATCAATAAAAAAATTTGTCGAAAGTTATATTATATGTGTCTCTTTCTAAAAAGATGATAGTATATGTTTTTTAATAATAAATAACGGTTTATAAGATATTTATTTTTTCTAAATAAAATAAACGAGTTCTTTTTAGTTAGATAAAATTAACTAATTATTTCATTAAATCTATGCTAAATACAACGCCTGTGCAAGCATGCCAACGATAAACACCCGTTCGACTACCCCAACCCCTAACTAAAACTAGAGTCTAGACACCAGCGATATGATACCACCACATCCGTGGCACCACCGCTCGCGTGACCATCAACATCGTATCATTGGAGAGCACACAATATTGCTCACTGTGCCCGTTCTTAAGATGGTCAGTTTACGTGACCAACTTTTCAATTGCCCCTTCTTTACTGGTTGTTTATCAATGTGTAATTAAAATGAGCAATTATGTAAATAATGATGCATGTAGCTACAATAAGAAATCATAAGTGTCGGTAATAAGTTAAAATGCCATATAGATGCATTTGATATTTAGTGGTACTGTGATAGGTTTATTATTTTGTTGTCACTTGGTTAGTATGTAACTGGAAGTATTTTATTAGTTCAGCTCGTTTCAATTGGTTGTGTTTTAATTTTGTTGTGTGCCAGTGTAATATAAATATAGATAACGGCAACAAACAAGGGGATCTAGAGTGCAGTGTCTGTCTTATTAAGGCTGTCGGATTGGCATCGGGATAAGCTCTAATGCGCTTAATGCTCTCTTGGTGGATGGTGATTGTATGCTAGTTGATAACAGGTAATATGTCATATCCAATTCATATCACTGCAAGTTACGTAGTAATTGTCAGTGGTAAGTGGTGAGCACAAACCGCATCGCAAACCGCAAAACCGCAAAAACCGTAAAAAATCGCACCACAAAAACCGCACCACAGCAAAAACCGGTGGATCGGTTTTAAGAAAAAGAAAAACCGCAAAATGCGGTGCGGTTTTGGTTTTACCCATAAAACCGCACCACAATATCTGCACCGCACCGCACCGCACATTACTTATATAACCCGAAAAATGACACGTTGATTTTCTAATGCGTGTTATAAGGGTTCTAGTGCATATTATCAACAATATTCTAAGTGATGTGTGTGTTTTCATTAATTATATGCATTGTTATAACCGAAAATACCAACATTGTGAACCAAAACCGCAAAAACCCACATAAATTTATAAATTATAAGACGTGGTGCGGTGCGGTTACAATCCGCAAAACCCGTAAAAACCGCTGAAAACCCGCAAAACCGAAACAGCAAAAACCGCGCGGTGCGGATTCACAATTTTTGAAAAACCGCAATTGCGGATACGGTGTAGTGTTTGCCAAAAACTGCACCGCCCCACACCATGCTCACCTCTAGGTAAAACCGTAAAAGTTATACTGGATACTCTATGCTAACATACTATACTCTGTCGTTCTACACTAAACTTGTTTCACTGGTTAACAAGGGTAGTCATTACACAATTCTTCATCTTGTTCCCAAACACCACTATCTTCCGGCCAAACACCCACCCATAGTGAAGCTATTATTTCTACCCACCATTAAGGATAGTATGCGTTGTTGGAAATAATGATGAGGTTGGATTTTTCATTATCCTAAATTGATGTAGGAGTGAATGCATAATAAGTTTATAGTTGTTAAACTTATTGTAAATCCAACTTAAGAGTTTGAGAGAATGGTGGGGGTTCTATGTACTCATAGTTATTTAGTTCATACTAAAAGCTACATACCATGTGTACACGTTTTATGTGTGAGATATGATAAAGGCCCATGTGATTGAGGCCCATATGGTTGATTTGGTAAGAAAGAAACCATATCCCATATTGTTGATTACTAGGAGTAGAATCGTGATTCAATCACGATCTAACAATGAATAGCAACGTTGGCTCTTCATAAGTGGCGAGACTGACCAAAAACATTCACACAGAACACCATGAAATCCCTCTTTTAGCCAATAATGATTGGCTGCTATCTTTTGTTTTCTATCTACCACCAATGGCATTGCGTTGCTATGGATCGCTGCAATAGCAACGTTGTGTCTGCATCAAATCCTGGGGGTTTTACGATCGAAGGCTCTCAGCGAAATAGAGCACGTAAATTCCTTTAAGGACAGGGGCATCTCCCGTGCAACGACACTATTTTACAGTTTTGAGATTTGTCTGCTGTCGTTGTTGTTGTAAGTTTATGGACTTATATTTAATAGTCGCGTGATAGGATCGAACTCGAGATTACGGTATTGCACACAATACGTAAAGAGTTAATTTAATTAATAAATATATTTACCGTATTTATTAATTTATTTAATAAATATATTTGTGTATTTATTAATTTAACCGAGCAAGTAACTATATGACTTTAACGATCGTTAACTAATTAATAGTTAAGTATTAACGAATGTTTAATAAAGATATAGTATGTAAACAAAAGGAAAGAAGTTTGAAAGATTTCGGAACACCCCTAAGGGGTGTTTGGTCGGTCGGTTATGGGCTCCAAGGGGTGGGGGGGGGGGCAAAAGTTGCCTTTTATTTATCTTGGGCTACAAGAGTTTAGGCCTATAAATACACCTCCTAATCCTTCATATTACACAACATAAATCCTTCTCCCCTCTTTCTTTTTGGTTCGATCGCAAGGTGTACCCAACAAAGGGTTTCGGTTGGTTTTCTTGGTTGATCGTTTGTGTACGTAATCTAGTCCTAGCCTCTTTCTAGGGTTGTTGGGTAGATTAATTACAAGAGTTGTAGCTCAGTTTTCACATGCTAGAATCACGGTTAGCTCATTGTATTACGTGTGTACAAGATTGTAATATAGTCTTACTTTAGACTATATCTTGGTGTATACGGTATAAACCTGAATTGGTGATTCGTTCTTCGTCTTGTGGATTTACTTTAGCGTAAAGGTATGTAACCCTAATTCGATTAATTATAATTGTGTTATTATTATGATCTTGTTAAATCCCTTATGCTATATGTGCTTTGATCTCGTTTAGGGTTTTATATAATTGTTATGATAGTAATAAACCTTCAGCGGCATCGAGAGCCGTTTTAATATGTTATAATTATAAAAAATCTAAAGCTTTTTAACTATAAATTGTTCTGAGTTAAAACTACATGGTTTTTAGGTTTTCATAAAATTATGATTTTGTTTTTTAAAAATTAGGGTTTTGGCCGAATTTTAATATAAAAAAAGAATTATTTTGAAACCCTAAATTACATGTGGGATAATTTTAGATTAAATTGCATGATTAATTGTTATGTCATGTATGGTTACGATCCGTAGAGATTTAATTGTTAAGATTTGCGGGGAGTCCATGATTACGTGCATGTTTTCATGGATTATAAAATTATATGTTTATATGATTTTATGTGCTACGTGATTATTTGATTCAATAAATCTCGAATTAGGGAAAACTTTTATATGATTATAAAGACCTAGATCTTGTGATTATTGAATAAATCGTATGCATGTGGCTATTTGATTTATTTGTTGCACATATAAATTGTTATTATGTGTTTATGATTTACTTTTTTTAACTTGTTTATATATAAAATTGTTGAATTGTTGTAAACAAGGGTTTTTTATGAAAAGAAATAATATGGACTAAATTATATGAAAATAATGATTTGTTAGAGATCTAAATTACATAAGATTAAGTTGATTGGTGACTTGCAATAATAATCTAACGACCTACTCCTTTTGACAAACTATAAAGTGGGTATAACGCACCGCTGGTCATGTACCCTGTTAAGGAAGGAGGTGTTATGACATTAGTCGCTGATCGAATTCCCGGCTCGCCTGTGCGTCAAATTGAAATTACCTACGATTATTAAATTGAATTATACTAAAAGTCCCTAAAACTAGCTTCAAACGAATAATAAGGATAATCAACAAAAGTAAATACTTTTCAAACGTAGTACTTTATTATTGTATAACAAGTATTACATGTGTTATGGATAACACAGTTTGAGGACAATATGTTGTGTATACTTTGGACAAAATAAAGCAAACTCAAGAACACAAGCACATCTGTTCTTTCTATGAGTTGTAAAGAGTTAATGTGAGAAATCTAACAAAGTGAACAACATTAACTCTAGCCTACATATCCTATTTATAGTGGTACGAGGTTGACTATTAGTACTGGTTGATAGCGGATACACTAAACATACAATGTCAGACATCTGTCAAATGATGCTCTTCTATTCTTGGTAGTCTGCCACAACGCTTTAGGGAAACAGAGCTGACATAGTTTCCCTTTTCTTCATTCCTTGTACTTTAGGCTATGAAACTTCCCGCCTAAATACTTAGGTATGTCCAAAGTGTACTGAGTGTTAACAGGGTATTGCCACCCCTATTAACACTCAACCACTCAGAGTCCCTAATACATCTTGGTTGTTATCCAACACAGCCAATGAGTATGTCTTCAAGTAATCTTCTACTTCCTTGACAATGTCTCTGACATGGACTCCTCTGTGGTTGCTCACAGAGACTTAGAACTCTGTGAGTCTTGGGTTACTTGCCTGTCTTCTAGGCACAAGCAATTTAATATCAAACAACTTATTTAAGTTTAAATATATGACTAACGGAATTCTAACAGACTTAGATTCCCAACAATCTTCCCTATTTAAACATAAATACAGCTAGATCTATAAGAGTTATAGTAAGTGAGATAACAGCTTCTTCTTACACATAACAGATCTAACAAACAACATCATACTTCATTAATACTTAAATAAAAAATTACAAGTACAACACATGAGTAAAACAAAATATGATAGTAAACGTTCAGCTGTAAAAACTTTAATAATCATCATTCTTGATTTTCTCTTCAGCCTCAACTATGTCTGTCCTAGTATGCAATTCAGCCTTCAATGCTTGGGCGAATTCCTTGGAGTACTCTGTGTTCAGTTTAAGCACCTTTTGAAACAAAATAAGCTGAATAGTTGATGCAAGCCCCACCTTATCTTCCCTTTGGAACACATACTGACATCCCTTGTTCATGTAGGCCATTCCTTTTTCAGGCTCAGTGTAAGTCAGACCATCAACAGGCCCTGCAATCCCATTTTGGAGAATCAAGTTCCTGTGCATTCCATCTACCTTGATATCATCAGTCACAAAGGTTTCTTGAAGGAATTGAGTAATCCTTTTTATTTTCTTCTCAGCCTCTGTGGGTTCTAGTTCAAATAGCTGTGGGGGTGGATCAATTTTAAGTTTGGCTGTTGTTTCTTTCAGCCAGTTGAACTTAGATCTCAGAGTCTTAAGGAGTAAGAAATTTTCCTATCCAGTCCTCTTTGCAGCTAAAGCTCCAATTTCTAACCATTCAGTCAAACCAAGTGTCTTAAGCTAGAAATCATCAAACACATCCATGTTTCCTTGTTGGTTATCTCTCCAAATGACCATCTGTGGGGTATGTGTTGATTTCTTAACTGTGTATTTGAACTTGGTGATAGTACCTGGAGCATATCTTTTGTTAACGCATGCATCATAGTCAGCCTTTACCTATTTCAAAGCCTCTGCGCGTTTCATCTCCATTTCTCTTAGCCTTTGTCTTTGCTCCTCTTTGAGTTGAGGAGACATGGCTTTCAACTTGGCTTCATCCAGCTCTTTGGCTTTCTTAATTTCATTCAATCGTTTAAAATCAAGTGCCTACTTCTCAATTTCTTCAACTGTTAAGGGTTTTTCATCAGCTACTTTGAAAGTTAAGAATTGAGAGATTTTGGTAGTGGATCCTCCTGTCTCTAGCATCACAACTATTTTCTTTAGTTTGACGTTTGTGTCTACCACAACTATTTCTTTCCCTTTCTTCGAGACAGAGGATTCTTCACTTGCTTTCTTCATTTCATCAGTATGTTTCAAAAATGCTATCTGAGCTTGTTCTTAGATAGCTTTTGGTAGGGAACCAACAGTGAATTTGAGTTTCTTAGATTTTGGTTCACCATCATCCACATCCTTATTGGTGTTATCCAAGGACAGGGAATTTGATGAATCAGCTGCTTTGTTGTCTTGTTACTCCCCCTTACTTTCAACATCATCATCATGTATAGTGATTGGTGTGATGACTTGGAGATGAATTGGGTTTTCAGCTGTATTAGTGTTGGTGTTGACAGGTCCTAGTTTGAGTAGTTCAGTTTCCCCCCCTTCACGTTTAGCCTGTCTCTTAAGATGTTTGGCTGAACGTGACTGAATATGGCGAGCAACATGTTCAATAGATGTGGCCAACTTCTTTTACCTGTTTCTTGATCCTATGGCAATTTTGAGAAATCTGTTGCAGTTGTGATTCACATATCGATCAACATGGCCAGCCAAATAGGTAGTGTGGCGTTTTTGCCTGTTGCACACAGCCTCAAATTCTTTGTGCAACACTAACTCACGGACTGTAAACATATCAGGAACTTCTTTGATGATGGTATATTTGATGCGAGTAGATAAGTGACTAAGTCCCTGAGAAACCCCTTTTCTTGTGCCATCTTGGATGGGTTCAGTGATGGCTTCTTTGACAGCTTGGGAAATGATCTTGGGAAAATTAACTGTGAAGGAATGCATTTCAGATCCAATTTTATCTAACTTTCTTGACAGGCGTTCAATGTTTGAAGCATGATGATAAGGCCTTAAACCATGAATGTTCAGGCTTTGCTGCTCAAAGTCATCTTCCCTGGGAAAAAGATCAAAATTTGTTTGTTGTGGATGATCAAACAATAGAAACTCTATTGTAGGATCATACACATCGCTTGGAAGCTCCTTTGTGACAGATGTAGTTGAGGTAGGAGTCACAACAGCTTCTTTTGGATGAGGAGTTGGTTCTCTAGCTGGCGTGGACACAACTTTAGGTGGTGACATGTGAGGCTGTTCATCTTCTTCATCATCCTCCTCCTCAATCATCCCCTTAGGGAGAATTTCATCATCTAGCATTGATTCAAGTTCAGATAAGCTTTTCATGAAGGCAAGCACATCCTCTTCAACATCAGGCATGGGCTCATCTTCTTTTGGCTGATCCTAAATCAAGTTATCAACTCATTCAGGTGTAGCCAGAGAGTCTACATTTGGTTGTACAACATCAACCTGCAATTTGTTTAAGTTAGTAACAGGGAAATAGTTAAAGGGAATGGTCACCAGTTCGCTGTCCCAGGAGGATGAGGATGATTATTCAGCCACTCCAAAGGATAAATCCTTGGGATTCTTTTAAGTGTGAAAGTAATGAGGTTAATGGTCGCCATTCGCTGCCCCTAGGAAAGATGAGTGTGATTATTCAGCCCCCCCAAAAGGATAAATCCTTTGGGACTCTTTTATCTATGAATTTTATATGGGTTAAGATCGCCTGTTATGCTGCCCCTAGGAAAGCTGAGGGTGATGATTCAGCTCCCCCTGAAAGGATAAATCCTTTGGGACTCTTTTAGTTGTGAAAAAGATGTAGTTGAGGATCGTCATATTACGCTGTCCCTAGGAAGGCTGAGGATGATGAATCAGCCCCCCCCCCTCCCCCCCTTAAAAGTTAAACTTTTAGGATTCTTTTTCTGAGGGAACTTAGAGGCTGTGTGAAGTACAGCTACTCTAGTTCGAGACATATATGTATTCAGGTTGTTGTTTGCCTGAATACTGTCTAGAGGGTGCAGGGTCATCGGGGTGCTTTATAAACACAAATGAATCACTCCCTAGTGCAAAGACAGGGTGTACATAAGTCTTAAAAGATTTCTAAGTGCATACATAGACTCCTATGGGTCGAGGATAACCCTAACTTCACCACTCTCACCTACAGACATTTGAGAATGGCTGCTTGTGTACCTCTAAAAATTATAAACTGATTACCTGTGAGATATCAGCGGAAATAGGCGGGTTCCCTGTTGTCTCTGCTGATGTAGAGAATCTAGACTCCTGTTGTTTATCAGATGTAGTCTCTGTGTCCATAGAAGTCTTTGGACCAGAGGAAAGAGTGGTTGTCTTCTTAACCCTGGCCTTAGCAACAGCTTGGGTTTTGGAAGAAGATTGGTTTTTCTTCTTCTTTGGTTGTTGGCCAGTTGTTGCCTTGGATAGCGTGGTGTGTTGCCTAGAGGTCAAAGACGATGACTTACCAGACACACCAGCTGCAATCACCTTCTCAGAGGAAGGGAGCAAGGGCTTCACAACAGATGATTGTTTATTAGCAACATTCTTCATATGGGCTGTCGCTGACACGTCATTGGGTCCCATCACCTTGTAGATAGCTCCAGTAATGTGATAAGGCTTCATGGCTGACGGTGCAGAGTTGTGGTAGTTATCACCCAGCAGACTTTCAAAGATAAGAGAGAGAAAACGAACATAACAAATGTTTTTCCCTCTGACTTGGTTGATACCCTTCAGCTGTTCAACAAGGTTGGAGAATAAGATGCTTCCACTATTGATGTATGTTCCCCAAATAAGTCTATAGGCAATAGTTTGATGGTTGAAGGATAATTGGTCTTGAGATCCCTGCATACCACCCATGGATTTGACTATGTGAGTAAAGAGGACTCTCTACATAGGGGGGAAAACTTGATCTTCAAGGGAGACTTCAGGACCACTTTAGCTGGTGTGAGGGCTGGGTTAACATCCGATACATGGAAGAGTATGGCAAGGGCGTCCTTTACAGCCTTCTTATCAGCAGATGTCAGGCATGCTTCGCCATGTCTTAGCCCAACCACAAAAGAAAAAATCAGCAACAGAAAATACAAAGGGATGTTCATTACAAGAAAGGTTAAAGGAGATGGTGTTGTCATCAAGGATCTCAGCAGAATACCAAAATTCCCTAAGGTATTCTTGGTAGAAAACAGATGGGGTTCTTGTGAACGCTTCTCCTACATCACAATTCTTCATGAAATTCACCAGATCTGAGTATGTGTCATTTGGAGCTTTGAGCCATCCAATAGAGTTGTTCGCGACGAGGATACAATCATTCATTTCGAAGTTAACGTGAGAAGCTTTAGGTACTAGAAACGCCATTGTATCGAGAATGAAGAAGATGAAGATGGTGAGAGGGTTTGGAGAGATATTTTAGTGAGATAGATGCAAATGATGAATAATGATAAAATGGTTTGGTGAAAAACCTTGGAACAATATATATATTCAAATTTTGAAACAATTATTCAACTGCATTTAATGCGTAGTGGGAAAACGACTGCACACAAGTGGGTCCCTTGACCTTTCAAAACTGTTTGTCTCCTCGTTTATCAAAAAATATGAATAAAATATTGGGAATGTTTTTAGCATTTACTTGGAAAGTAACTACCTAGCTTCATGTGAAAAACATTTAATATTTATTTAGACATTAATGACACACATTAAATATCAGCCACGGGCTTTGAGATATTAAGCATACCCAGCTCATCAATTAGCCTGTTGAACGAAGGTTCAACCAAAGGCTTTGTAAATAAGTCAGCTAGTTGCAGCTCAGTGGGAACAAAATGCAGCTCAATATCTCCTTTAATAATATGATCCCTGATAAAATGATACCTGATATCTAGATGTTTGGTTCTTGAGTGAAGTACATAGTTGTTTGAGATAGCAATGGTGCTTGTATTGTCACAGAAGATGGATACTTTGTCATATAGAATCTCATAGTCAGCTAGTTGACTCTTCATCCAAAGTACTTGAGCACAATAAATAGCAGCTGTAACATATTCAGCTTCAGCTGATGACATAGCCACGGAGTTTTGCTTCTTGCACTTTATCCAACCAACTTGCCTCCTAGGATTTGACAACTCCCTGAGGTACTTTTCCTGTCAATGCATCACCCAGCGTAGTCTGAATCTGAATAAGCCTTGAGATCAAAGCCTGATTCTTTGGGATACCACAGACCTAGAGAGGTTGTTCCTTTGAGGTACCTAAAAATTCTCTTAAGAGCCACTAGATGGGATTCCTTAGAACTTTGTTGCACTGGTCCGAGTTCGCGTGCCTTCTACTTAGTAGGTATGATGGGTGAACCGAACCGAGCCCTTCGAACCTACACTCTGACTATGCCTCGCCGCCTTCAACCCGTTAGTCTCCGTTACAAGGTAGGGCGGGGGTGAGGATAGGCAGAAATGATCTTGGCTTATGATTCAATTGCCATGTATTTAGCTATTGAGCCTCCAATAACCCTTATTATGTTGATAAGGAATCATAGATTTACAGGATTTCTTCTACAGCGTTAGCTTGGTACCTTGCACAGAGACATGTGGAGGACTGGATATCAGGGAGATTGGCTGTGAGATACATGAGTGACCTAATCATTCCTCTATACATAGTCTCATTAACAGAGACCCCTGACTCATCAGGGCCTAAACTGTTGGGTGGAAGCATGGGGCATTTCACTGATGCACAATCAGCCAAGTCATATTTTTCAGCAAATCTTTAACATACTTTTCTTGACAAATTGAAATTCCTTTAGAACATTGTTTAATTTGAAAACCCAAAAAGTAAGTTAATTCACCCATCATACTCATCTCATATTTCTTGGTCATTAATTTAGCACAACGTTTACTAAGATTAACATTTGTAGACCCAAAGATGATATCATCTATATAAATCTGTACAATGATGAAATCACTTTTATCCTTGAATGTAAAAAGTGTTTTATCAATAGAACCTCTGAAAAATTTATTTTCAGTTAAAAAAGTAGACAACGTTTCATACCATGCCCTTGGAGTCTGTTTCAGCCCATACATTGCTTTGTGAAGCATGTACACATGGTTGGGAAACTCGCTGTTCTTGAATCCTTCTGGTTGTTCAACATACACTTCTTCAGCCAAATCTCCATTCAGGAAGGAACTTTTAACATCCATTTGATACACAGTGATGTTCATATATGCAACGTAAGCAAGGAAGATTCTGATGGCTTCAAGTCTTGCTACAGGTGCAAATGTTTCATCATAATCAATCCCTTCGGTCTGTGTATACCCCTGTGTAACCAACCTTGCCTTGTTCCTTATGATATTACCAATTTCATCCATCTTGTTCCTATATATCCATCTAGTGCCTGTGATGTTCTTAGCAGGTGGAGCAGGCACTAGAGTCCATACCTTGTTTCTTTTAAACTAATTGATTTCTTTCTGCATTGCAGCGACCCAGCCATCTTCAAGAAGTGCTTCAGCTACACGCTTGGGTTCAATTTGTGAAAGAAATTCAACAAACAAATATTCATTGGCTGAGGCTGATTCTGAGTCATGAATTCTCTATCTAGTAGTAACTTCAGCATTTGGTTCACCAATGATGTTGACAAGAAGAATGTGCTGATCTCTTGACCATTTGCTTTGAGGAGCTGGGGATTCATATACAGGTACATGTATGGAGGATGAAATTACAACTTGAGTTTCATTCTGCTGAGTTGGAGGACTCTCTTCAAAAACAATCTTTGTGTCTGTGTCTTCATCAACTATTTCAGGAAGTGATGATTCACAGACCACAAGAGCGTCTTCTTGATTACTAGCAAAGGGAGAGTCATCTTCAGCTGAGGTGGAACATGGGCTTGTGGAAGGCTTACTTTCACTTTCAGCTGTCACTTGAGTAGAAGGAAGTTCAATGTTGTGTGTTGACAACGGATAATGTGCAGGAACATATGGGACAAGAGTATCTGTGTGTGGATGATGATGAAAGACAGGCCTTGGCTCAGAGAACTCATCTAATGGGAAAGACCTATTTTTGTTGAAATCAATTTCATCACCTTCTGTTCTTGTTCTTTGTATCACGTCATCATCTTCATTGAATGTGACATGCAAGGTTTCTTCTAGTTCATGTCTTCTAGTGTTGAATACTCTAAAGGCTTTGGCTATTAGAGAGTATCCTAAGAAGAAACCATCATCAGCTTTTTCGTCAAACTTTCCAAGTTGATCCCTGTAGTTATAAATAATCACAGGGCATCCAAAGACATAGAAATACCTGACGTCTGGTGCTCTTTTTCGAAAAACTTCATAAGAGGTTTTTCCATGTCTTTTAACAATTATTGATCTATTCTGGGTATAGCTGGCATTGTGGACAGCTTCTCCCCAAAATTGCTTTGGTAAGGCTGCACCATTTAGCATGGTTCTCGCTGCTTTAATCAATGTTCTTTTTCTTCTTTCAGCTACTCCATTTTGTTCAAGAGTACCAGCTGAAGAGAAAGTTTTGTGATATTCCCTTTTCATCACAAAAAGCTTTAAGTTGTTATTTCTTGAATTCAGTCCCATTAACACTTCTTAGAGCTTTTACTCTAACTTCATTCATGTTTTCAACCTACCTGATGAAGGACATGATGGCATCAGCCGCATCACTTTTCCTTTTGAGGAAGAAAACCCACGTGTACCTTGAAAATTCATCAACTATGACCAAGGTATATTTGTTGTGATTAATTCTGTGGTTTGACAGGTCCAAACAAATCCATGTGAAGGAGATGTAAGAACTTGTCAATAGAAAATGATTGTCTGGTCTTAAATGATGACATGCGATGCTTTCCTTTAACACATGCTGAACATGTCTTGTCCTTAGTGAAAGTCACAGGTGGTAGACCAGCAACCAAGTTTTGTGTGGCTAGCTTGTTGATGTTCTTGAAGTTGAGATGAGAGACTCGTTTATGCCACAACCAATGGACACTTTAAGTGGCTTTTGCTAGAAAATAATTTGAGATGTCCTCTGAGCAAGAAGCCATGTTGTTGACGTACACATCTCTTCTTCTTGGTGCAATTAACACCACATCATTATTCTTGTTGAATATGGTTCCTTGAGTCTTTGTAAACAAAACCTTATAGTCAGCATCACACAACTGGTTGATGCTGATGAGATTGTGCTTAAGACTATTCACATATGCAACCCTTGTAAACATTATTCCATTGTAGTTTACTGAGCCATATCCCTCTGTGTCGCCTGAAGAGTTATCCCCAAACACCACTTTAGGACCAAGCTCTTTTGAATATCTGTGCAGATATTGTTTGATTCCTGTCATGTGTCTAGAGCAGCCACTATCTAGATACCAGACCGATTCCCTGAGATGTTTCTGCACAGATATATAGAAACAGATTAGTTCCTATGGTGAACCCAATTTCCAGTGGGTTCCCTGAATTGCCGATTAGCAACTCTTGAGTTCCTGTAGAACTTGTGATGATGTGAAGGACAATTGGTTGTGTCATGGGTGTACCTTCCACATATGTCACATCCAGGAAAGTCCATGCACTCATCTGACTGGTGGTTTGTGAGACCACAATATTTACAGGGAGGGTAAGGTCTGTAGTTACCTGATGGTCTCCTAGTAGCTTGTTGTTTGTCCCTAAAAGGTGTCTGAGCTCTCTTAACAGCCATATGTCTATCATGATCTATGGTCATATGATGAGAGTTCTTACGCAGATTACAATAAGGTTTGATAACCTTTTCACCTTTGAGTTATCCTAATATAGACTTAGGATCAGAGGAAGCAGATCATTCATCGGAAGGCTTAATATGTTCTTTTAAGAGTTCTACTTCTTTCATCAAAGACAACAGGCGTTCTTCAGTTGAGGGTTCAACTTTGTTCACAGGGTTTGTTGAGACAGCCTTATAAACATTTTGCTTAACAAGTGGTTTTGCAGGAACAACAAAAACCTTAGCTGGAGGTGTCTCAACATCTGGTTAGAGTTTAGCCTTAGCTCCTCTAGAAGAGCTGATGGGTTCAACACCAGATAGTTAGGTAAAGATGGTAAATGTTCATTGTTATCTATAATCACTTCAGAGACATGTACATCAGTCATAAGAGGGTCAGACACATGTATAGTCTCTGTGGACTTAAAAACAATCTCTTTTGGTTTCTTAAGGGCCTTCATTTTGTTTCTCTTAGAAGTTACAGCCCTAGGTATGTCAGCTGGAACTTCATCATCAAGTAATTCATTTATAGTGAACCTACTGCACAACCATTTTTCTATAACCTTGTTTAGTTCAGTTACTTGATCATTTAAGGCACTATTTCTTAAAGTTAACTTATTAAATTCATTTTGAAGAGATGTCATTTCAGAGTTAACCTGTTTTAAATTTTCATAGTCAGCCTTTACATTCAACAATTCATGTTTAACAGAGTGAAATTTATCAAGCAGGTTCTTTCTTTGTTCCTGAACAAAGTGAAAATCAACTATGGTATAATCAAGGACATGTTTACGTTCATCACTTTCAGACATAGAGATAAACCTATGTACCTTTTTCCTAGTGATGTCAACCCATTGTCCTGATCTAGCATCTCCTTTATCAGCAGCAGGTTCATCCTCAGCTATAGCCATAAATGCCCTGACCCTGGTGGTATCTTCTTCATCAGATGTTAGTGGCTCATCATTCAAATCATAGGCTTTAGCTACCAACCCTTTCTCTGTCCTTTTATCACCCCCTTTCTTCTTTGACAGAGATTCTAACTTCAAATTCATCTATTCTAACTCAGCCTTTAGTGCCTTGTATTTGTTTTTGTAATCCTTTTTCTCATTATCAAAGGAATTGGATTGGTGAGATGAGTTTTTTTGTTGTGATTTGAACTTGTAAGGTTTGAATGATGATGGATAGGATGGTGAGGATGTTTTTGTGGATGGACAGTCTTTTTGAAAATGTCCAAGTTTTCCACAAGCAAAGCAAGTCTCTTTGGATTTGTCAGTCTGTTTACTAGCTGATCCTACTCTTCCTGATGTTTTGTAGAATCTTCTTTGATTAGCTAGTAAAGCTCTTTCATGAAACTCAACATTAAGGTCTGTCATGAATTCTTGGCTGCTACGAGTGTCTTCTTCAACATCTGAATCGCTGTCATGAGTTTGTGGGGGTGGAAATCAATGCTTTGGATGTTGCTCCCTGAACTACAAATCTTTCAGACTCAGATTTGTAAATGGTATCTATCAGCCCTTCTTCATAATTATATTTTCCATACAGTTGAGCCAACACATCATTCTTGATGGAGTTATTGGCTCTCTGGGTCTGATTCATGCTCAGCCATTTTTTGGGAAGAGTGTTGACAAAGGTGGCATTTAGTTCAGCTTGTCCAATGGTGACTTCATTCATGGCAAGATCGTTGAGAAGAATCTTCAGCCTTGTGTACGTCTGTTGTACCTTTTCACCTTCAAGTGCCTTAAAAGCATTAAACTAAAGCCTGAGTGCCTGAATCTTGGATTCTCTAGTTTTAGAGGGTCCTTCGTGGCCTAGGATAAGGTCTGTTCACATTTGTTTGGCTGTTGGACATTGTATTAATGATTTCATGATGTGTTTTAGGAGACATGAGATGATAATGCTTTTGAGACGCTTATCTTGGTTTGCCAATTTCCTATCAGCTGGAGTCTACTGCTTGAGAGGTTTGGGAAGAGGATTCTCATCAGTAGAGGTAAGCGCCATGGGAACATATGGTCCATTTTCTAGAATTTCTAGAAGAAATGGTTCAAGTCCATCTAGATAGACAAGAAATTGACTTTTCCAACTTGCAAAGTCATCTTCATCAAACACTGGTACGTTGGTAACATGGGAACCACCTCTTGAATCAAGAAGTTGAGGAAGATCGTCTTCATTTTGAGTGGGGGTTACTCTAGGTGAGTTTGGTGGTGGTGGCGTGTTGTTCCCATAAACCAAATTTGGTGGTGGTGGTGGGGTGTTGCTCGTTTCCGGCATGGTAGATCTTGATTATAAAACATAGAACGATGTTTATGAAGGTTTTAATATCAAATACCGCTCTGATGCCAATTGAAAGTCACTAAAACTAGCTTGAAATGAATAATAATGATAATCAACACAAGTAAATACTTTTCAAACGTAGTAATTTATTATTGTATAACAAGTATTACATGTGTTATGGATAACACAGTTTGAGGACAATGTGTTGTGTACACTTTGGACAAAATAAAGCAAACTCAAGAACACAGGCACAGCTGTTCTTTCTATGAGTTGTAAAGAGTTAATATGAGAAATCTAACAAAGTGAACAACATTAACTCTAGCTTAGATATCCTAGTTAAAGTGGTATGAGGTTTTCTATAAGTACTGGTTGATGGTGACTACACTAAACAGACAAGGTCAGACATATGTCAAAAGATGCTCTTTTATTCTTGGTAGTCTGCCACAACGCTTTAGGGAAACAGAGCTGACATAGTTTGCCTTTTCTTCATTCCTTGTACTTTAGGCTGTGAAACTTCCCGCCTAAATACTTAGGTATGTCCAAAGTGTACCGAGTGTTAACAGGGTATTGCCACCCCTGTTAACACGCAACCACTCAGAGTCCTTGATACATCTTAGCTGTTATCCAACACAACCAAATGAGTATTTCTTCAAGTACTCTTCGACTTCCTTGACAATGTCTCTGACACAGACTCCTCTGTGGTTGCTCACAGAGACTTAGAACTCTGTGAGTCTTGGGTTACTTTCCTGTCTCCTAGGCACATGCAAGTTAATATCAAACAGCTTATTTAAGTTTAAATCTATGACTAAGGGAATTCTAACAGACTTAGATTCCCAACATATACCTTAAGGGTGATTTATCACAAATTCACATCCGAAACACAATGAATAAGGGTATTGCTTTGTGCGTAGCTGAGTTCTAGCAAAAGTACGTTCTGAATATTTGTGGATAAATTCTTTAATTGGTTTAACCAATACCTCAACTTAATTTATGTAGAAATGTAGTCTCGTGAAGAAGTTTACTAAATGTTTTATTAAATTTATGTTATGGAGTTGTATGCATGCTTGTCCATACATTGATTTTGACATCAAAATTAATACCCTTAAAATTTAAGTCGAATGATCCTAATTGACGAACACTTGAAATTACTTCGTCATAAAATGAGATTTTGGGTGATGTTGTGATGGAGAGAAAACCATTTGTAGAATGAGAATTCGTATGATGGTTTTACGTTACTCAGATTAGATGAATTAATTAAGTTACTTAATGAGAACTGGAAACTTAATGCATTCAGAAGGGATGAAACATGTTTACAATGCAAAATGTTTTTGGCAATGTAAATCCCTTAAATATCTAGAAATTGAAAATTGTTTGTCAATTGAATTGTTCGACAAGTCGCTATGTTGAGTACATTTATTACTAGCATATCAACTGATGTAATGGATTTATGTCAATATAGTTCTAGAATTCAAGGAAAATAATATGGTTTTATACCAGGGTTATTTTTTTTGAAAGTATTTTGTTATCGAAAATACTAATATTTGAAATTATTTCTGTAGAAATGGCTCAACCCGAAAACAATATGACTATAAGTTCTGCGTTCAAAGGTTTCTTTGATCATCCTGAATTTACTGGCTCAAACTTCAATGATTGGTATCGCTCTCTAAGAATTGTCTTGAGAGTAGCGGGTACTATCGATATCTTGACTATTCCTTATCCAGAGGATCTTGCTGAAGGAGCATCTGATGCGCATAGGCTTGAACACGCTGCTAATGTTAAGAAGCACTCTAAGGTGGCTGCCGTAATGTTAGGGAAAATGGATCCTCCACTTCAACAGAAGTATGGGCTATTTTCACCTAAGTGAATGCTTGATGAGCTCAAGGCTATGTTCGAGAAGCCGGAAGCTATAGAGATTTACGATTTGGTAGATGTTGTGCATATTTACAAGCAAGCTCCTAGAAAGTCTGTAAGTGATCATTGTATGGAGATGAAGGGTTATATGGAACATATCATTGCACTAAGACAACCCTATAATCATAATATGGCTATCAACTTGATCAATAGGTCCCTTAACAAGGACTTCAATGATTTCGTTCGAAACTATAATATGCATTGCACAGGGAAGACAGCTAATGATTTGCATGCAATGGTCATTGACTATGAAAAGGGGGTTAAAAGAAAAGGCATCTACCGCTACGCCTTCTGTACTAACCATAAAAAAGGGTAGAGTGAGTAAGCCAAAACATCAAGTGAATAAGAAGAAAGTCAAAGACAAGGGTGATAGGGGCAAACAAGTTGTGACTTATTCAAAACCTAAGCAGAACTTTGTCAAGAGGAATAAATCTCATAAATGAGACTTGTCACCTAAATGAGACTTGTCACCTGATAGGTGTGTAAACACCCATCCTTTTTACCACTTAATTACAATAATAACCGAGCCAAAGCGTGTATTTTATGTCTTTTATGTCGGAATTATGCGTCGTTTGTGTTTTTGTTGTGATTAGGACGAAATTGTGAAAAGTGGAGAAAACACGGCATTCACGGGCTTTTATTGAGAAAAAGGTGAAAGACGAAGTCAAGAAGTCAAGAGTGCAAAAAGAACGGAAGTCCAAGACCAATTCTGAAGATTTATCGAAGAAAAAGTCGAAAGACGGAAGTTACTTAAAGCCGAAGAACTCAAGTCTAATTTATTGAAGAATTAAAAGACGAGTTCAAAGAAATCCCGAGCCAAAAGTCATTAAAGTCCAAGATTAAAGAAGATTAAAAGACTTAAGGACTAATGGTGCAATTAACCAAAGATTAAGAAGAGAAGGACCTAATGATGCAATTAAGAAGAAATGAAGGAGGGGAGGAAGCTTCCTAAGCACTCCTTAACCTCCCCTATATATAGATTAGATGAGATTAGCATTTTTCTTTGTTGGCTAATAGTGACAATTAGTCTTCACTTTTAATTACCTTGTCATTATTTACTTGTCAAATTTAAATACTTGTCTTGCACCTTAATTACCATTTAATTTCAAGTAAGTGTTCTTTTAATTCTTGTTATTATTTATCTTTATTGTTTGATCTCTTATTCTACCTTTCTTTAATCTTTGGTTTATATGTTTATCACTCATGTTCATGTTCTTGAGTTTTTGTCAAATTTATTAAGTGGGTTTTGATTATCTTGAGCTTTATCGTTAGTTTTGTTGTTTTGGATTGTTTGATTATCATTAATAGATGTTTATTTGTTAGTTTGATTTAATCTTGTGGTTGATTTTGCTTAATTTTTATCTAGATCGTGTATATTTCTTGTTCCCTGTTCTTCGGGGTGTTTTTTTGCTGTTACTGTGTCTTCCCAGAAAATATTCCGGATAAGGGAAATATTCTAGATAGGCAGAATATTCCGAATAGGGAAATATTCCGGATAGGCCAAATATTCCGAATAGAGAGTATTATTCCGGATAAGGTAAATATTTTGGATAGGCCAAATATTCCGGATAGACAGAATATTCCGAATAGCAAGGATATTCCGGATAAGGGAATTATTCTGGATAGGCAGAATATTCCGGATAGGCCAAATATTCCGAATCAAAAAATATTCCGAATCAAGACCAATATTCCGAATAGAGGATTATTCCAGATAGGTGACATATTCCGAGTAAGCCATTTATTCCGATAAGGGTATTATTTCGGATAAGCTGATTTTCAGGTCCTTTAATTTTTTGCTTTTTAATTTCGAGCTTTACTTTTCCCGCCTTTTTCCTTACTCGCACTTTAAGTTTATTTGCCTTAGATTTATTTAGCCTTGCCTTAGTTTAAGCATTAGTTTTAGTTGCGTTTTAAGTTTGCCTTAGTGAGATTTAAGTTTGCGTTATTTATGTTTAGTGCCTTTTAATTTCTGTCACGCTTTAAATACTTGCCATTTACTTTAAATTAGATTTAGATTTACTTTAATGTCATTTTACATTTAAGTCTTTGCATTTTAATATACTACAACGACGCACTTTTGTTTCACCAAAGAACAGCTGAGTCGCATAGTTAAACCAGATCAATTCGATTAGACCACTAGAACGATAATTTTCTTACTAGGCCAAAACCTAGTTATCAAATGGCGTCGCTGCCGGCTCTTTTCGTCAAGATAAACGGTTTTCTGTGAAAGACGCGTTGCTTTTTGGGATCCGTTCACTTGTGAGCGTTATTTTTCTTGCATAAAAATTTCAAAAAAACCATAAAAATTAAAATTGATAAAAATCCATAAAAACTAAAATTGATAAAAAACCATAAAAATTAAAAATTTCAAAAATCCAAAAAGATTTTATCTTTATTGTGTATATATATTGTCTTTGTGTTTGGTTTCTTTTTCTTTTGCATTTTCAGGTATATGCGTACTAGATCTTCTAATTATCAAGAGCCCGAGACTCGAGAAGATTTAAGTATGTCAGGTGTTAACAACAACAATAATCCACCGCACCTCAACAATAACAACAATGTTCTTCCACAGCCCGATCTTCGGACCATGGAGGAGCTTTGTCAACCTACCATCTTTAGACGAGGAGGACCGATTGCGCCGATGCAAATCACGGCTCCGGAGTTTTCGTTGAAGCACCACATGATTCAGAAAGTGCAAACTAACCGATTCCGTGGATTGCCTGATGATGATGCCAACAAACACCTCGACAAGTTCATTACAATCACCCAAAGCATGAAGTTGCCTGGTGCCACAATGGATGTTCTTCGCCTACAACTCTTCCCACATACTCTATCACATCATGTCGAGAAATGGTTTGATCGTATCCCGAAGAATTCTATTCACACTTGGATGACATGACTCAACGCTTTTTGTCGCGCTACTTTCCACCATCCATGGTCACAAGCCTTCGCAATCAAATTAACTCTTTCATGCAAGATCCTGATGAATCTCTTTTCGACGCTTGGGAAAGATATAACGTCTTGATTGATCGTTATCCAAACCACAACATGCTCCCTGTCACATTGATTGATACTTTCTACAACGGTTTGACTTTTCGAGATCGTGATACGATTAATGCAGCCGCCGGTGGCACATTTATGAAAAGGAGACACGAGGAGTGTAGAGAGCTAATTGAGAACATGACTACTCACCACAAAAACTGGGATTCCTCCGCTTCTTCAAGGAACAACCCGAGATTCAATGTTTCTTCTACCTCAGCAAACCCTGATATGACCGAACTCACCCGCATGATGACTGAAATGAGCAAAGGTATCTTGCTTCTCGCTTCAAACCAACAACAACAAGTTAAAGCGGTTGCACCTTCTTGTGAAACATGCGGCGGTCCTCACTCATACACCGATTGTCCTTCTACACAAGGAAATCTGGAAAATGTGTAGCCAGCTATGGTAATTATTCACCAGAAAATTACCAAGCTCGACCTCAAGGGGATAGAAACTTGCTGAGTTACCGGTCAAACAATTACCTTTCACCCGGTTTTTCTCCTCAAAACCAAAACCCCGCCAACAACTACACTAGAAGCAACCAAATCCCACCAAGAGCTTCTAATCCTTATCACCCACCCGCCCAACAAACCACACCCATTAACCCCGATGTTGAAGCCATCATGAGAACCCAAGGTGAGCAAATCAAGAATCTGCAGAGTCAAATTATCAATCTTAAAGGAGGTATTACCAAGCAAGGAAATGAGATAAGATCCGAGCTTCGAGATAATATTCAATCCTCCTTCAGTAATCAAACCAATGATTTGAAGAATATGCTTGCTAGTTTCTTGCCCGCCGCTCAAACTTCTTATTCGAATTCTCTACCTTCAAACACCGTCACCAATCCGCGAGCAAATGTGAGTGCTATTACTACCCGCAGTGGAGTCACCATCGTAGGACCACCTATCCCACCCCCATCATCTACACCTCCTCCACCACCATTTATCCCTACTCCTTCTACACCTAGTATTAGTGCCCCATTACCGTCTCCGCCTCGTCATGACGATGTATCTAGGAAGGACCCTTCAACATCTCAACCTTTACCTAAACCTACACCTTCACCACCCAAACCCAATATCCCTTATCCTTCTCGTTTAGGCAAGACCAAAATGCTAACCAAGGATGACTCTCAAGTGACGAGCTATGTGAAGATGCTATCTCAAATGAACATCAACATTAGCCTTGTTGAAGCACTTGTCCACATGCCGAAATTTGTCAAAGCATTCAAGGAATTGCTTAGCAAAAAGGAGAAGTTGATTGAGCTCGCCAACACACGCTTAAATGAAAACTGTTATGCAGTTATTCTTAAAGAACTTCCGGAAAAGCTTGGAGATCCCGGTTGTTTCGTGTTACCTTGCCTCTTTAACAAAACCGAAGAATTTACTGCCCTAGCTGATCTCGGGGCCAGTATTAATCTTATGCCTTTGAGTGTTTGGAAAACACTATCATTACCCGACCTTACTCCAACAAAGATGACTCTTGAACTTGCAAATCGCACTCTCGCTTACCCCGTTGGTATTGCCGAAGACGTGTTCATTAAAGTTGGCACATTTACTTTCCCGGTCGACTTTGTGGTTGTTGATTATGAAATGGACCCTCGTATTCCTTTAATACTTGGTCGGCCATTCTTGAGAACCGGACGAGTTTTAGTTGATGTTGCCGAAGGTGAGTTAATCTTAAGAGTCGGGAATGATTACAAGTTTTTAAAATGGGGAAGCTTACAAGCAAATCCTATGGACGAGAATCAGTGAATATGATTAATGTGCTCGATGATTTTATCATCTACAACAATCCGCTATTCGACTCTTGCATTGATAATCCACTCTTTCATGATGATGTGGATGATTATCTCTCCAATTTGGACGCTTCACCCATTTATGATTCTCCACCGATCTTCGATGCTTATGATGATGATTCTAGCTCAGATTCGGATGATTTTGATGATTGTACTTCCGAGTATCCCGACCTGCCCACATACGATGATTTTGATGATGCCGATACTCTTTCGAGTGATTCTTCATATGATGAAGATCCTCCGCCATCACTCGATCCTACTTTGGACGATTACTCATTTGAGGAAGACTTCTCTGCATTTCTTAACACATACTTCCCTCATGAGAGTGATGCTCCTCCTTATGATTTTGAAGATTATCGTCTTGATCCTACTTTGGATTTGAAGAACATTCTTTCAAAGGAGAAGAAACCGGCCAACACCAATATCCGCAGCACGTATGACTTAACACCTCTTTGTCCACCTTCTAGGGACGAGGTTGTGCTTCTTCGCGGATCTTCTTCACACTCTACTGAGCCTGAGTGTTATTTTCCCTTAAAGGAAAAGGTGTTCGACCCCGGGTACCGATATTTTGCAGCCATCTCAGTATCCACCTGATGAAATAAAAGGAAATATCTTTGGAACTTATGGAAATCTGCTTGCACCACTGTTGATCCCAAAATTAGATCGATTTAGCTTTATGTATATGAGATTAGGTCAAGTAATACACTTAGAGAAACCTTTGTATATGCTTATGATAATCTAAGTGTTATGCGGAATTAACACTTAAACAAGAACACACAATGATATAAACAAACTTTCACTTTGATTAATGATATCAAACTTGCTTACAATGAAAGTAGTTTACGAATGAAAACTTATATGAAACATTAACCTAAAGGTCTTCTTTTATAGACATACGAAGCCTTGTACAATAATCTACGTATCAGCTATTCTAGGTAAAGATAAATATAGAAAATACATTGTTGTTCCTATCTTTACTAGAAGTAATCTAGAATACAATAAACGCGTAGAGTATATCTTCCCATCAGTGCTTGTCTTCAATGTATCAACGCTTGACTTTGTCTTGTCAACGCTTGAGCTGTCAGCGCTTGTTTTGCTCTTGTCAACGCTTGTTTTACTCTTGTCAGCGCTCAAGACATCTGGCCTTAATTTATTCCCAACAATCCTCCCCTAAACTTGATATCCACTCTTATGATCAAGTTTCTGAATAAGCATTAAGGACTAGGAGGAATCTTACAAACCTTCTCATAATGGTAATGAATAAATCTGATCAAGTCTTTTGCCACGTCACTTGAATAATCAATTTCCAGCTGAGTGTCCTTCATCTTCTCCAAGATAGCCTTGGATATGAAATACTGACCATCCACAAGTAGATACACAGCAAACTTTGTAGAACTCAAATGGTAAACACCAGCAGTTGAATATAATCTCCATTGAAGACCACTAAGGTCATCTTCAAGATCCTTCCAAATAGCAGGATCCTCATCTTTTGGTCCACAGTTTTATTCCATTAGCTGAAGTTGGTGCTTCAGCCTCATACTTGGTCTCCAGCAACCTCCATAGGTCCACCAAGTCTTCTCTATCACAACTTGCAAACAAAGATATGAGAGTGGTAAAAGTGTGTACCTCTTTTCCATATCTGCCAATCTTCCAAAACCCACATTCATCTTCTTCATAGCTCACAATTGGGTTTCTGGAATCTAATGGTAACACTTGCACCGTCTCTGAAGCTTCTAATGGTGAGAGCTTGAGGCTCTTTCTTATGACAGCTTCACTTGGATATAGTGGATCCATATCTTTGGGAAACTCAAGAGAAATTCCCTTTTTCACTGGTCTGGGAACAAACATAGCTTTCTTGAGCTCCATTTCTTCTGCAAGTTCTTCCATTCTTTCATCAGAAAGAAGTCTGAGAGTGTTTGCTTCCAGCACTATCACCCAAATGGGATAAGCCTTGCATTCAAACTCATCAAATGTCAATGCCTTCAACTTCTGATAAGTCCATCCTACTCCATGACATCTGAGCAACATGCAGTATAACTCCCTTCTATCCCTTTTCAACTCTGAGAGAACATTGCTTGCCTTGTGTTTCAAAATTACCTAGCAATCCTTCTGAACTCTGAGGAGAATCTCCAAACCCCATATTTGATCTGAAACAGTCAAGTGTGGATTCTCCATACATCTTTCTTCCCAAGCATTATACATTTGAACCACCTCTGCATATCAAAGTCAACCTGCAATTTCAATTCTCTCAATTTCTCCTCAGCCAACTCATCACCATACTCAAGTCTTTCTGGTTCTATAATCATAACACTTGAGTCTGAGCTAGCTCCATTACTTCCTTCTTTTGAAGTAACCACAAATGGTGACTCTTTCACCTCCTTTCTGTCTTGTTCCATGATTTGTGCAGCCAATCTTCTATCAAACTCAACTTGAGCTGCATCCTTTGGAACAACCTCTTCTACCATAATACCCTTACCCTTATCTAGTGGATCAATTATTGGTAAGGTAGATGGTGATACCTGTGAAGAAACCTCCTTGATGATGGATGATGACTGGGATACATCACCGTCATGTGCAGGTCTGTCAACGCCCAATTTTGTCTATTAGCGCCCAAAATATTTCTGTCAGCGTCCAAATTCTCCTTGTCAACGCCCAAATTCCCTGCCTCAACGCCTTTTGCAATCTCTTCCAACATGGTTGTAAATGATAAATTCATGTTGGTAGGAGAGACTAAGGACATATCAAAACCTGTTTGTTTCTTCAAACTTGTAAGGGCCTCAGCAACATCCAAAGATTGACCATCATGGCTGCCCTTATCACTCAGATTTATTGGATCTTCCTCCCCTTTGGAAGATTCCTCCATCCCTCTCCTTGCACTTGCAGTCTCCAAAACAACAATCCTCTCCCTCAATTGCTTGAGTTCAAGGCCTTTTGAGCTGACAACTTGTACTAAGTCTGCATTTTTCTTTTGCAAGCTCATGCAGACTTCCGTCAATTCCATAAGAGTCATTGGTTCCAGTCTGCCCTCTTCTAAAATGGGGATTTGACCTCCCAAGTCAGATTCATTGGGCATGGATGAGGACTTAATGATGGTGGGACTGCCTTGGCCAGCTGCTAAGCCATAACCAATAGTCCCAGCCTCATCCATGTCACCAGCCACACTTGTGGTGGTGGTTCTCTCTGCTACATGGCTAGGACCACCAGAGGAGAACACTCCAGTAGTACTTTGGCGTTTCATCAACCTATATTCAGGGGGTGTGGAAGATGGTGTGGAAGATTGGGTGGATGTGGGTTGGTTAAGGGGTGTTTGGGTTTGTGAAGGTGGTGTGTCAACGTTGGAAATAGGCACATCAACGCCAACATTTAATGTGTCAGCGTTGAAGGGTTCTTGGTCAATTTGCATATGTTCAGGTGAAGGTAATGGATTAGGTATTGGGTCAATTTGAGGTTGGGGGTCTGGTTGGGGTTGAGCTGCTGCAATGACAGCAAGCATAGCTTGGGTTAAGGGTAGGTCATGATGGGGTGGTGAGTTCATCTTCATAAAAATAGCTTTCTTTTACACAGGGATCTCATAAAAATCATTATGATCCCTTGTGCAGTATCCTTGAACATCAAAAACCATTTGCAAAAATCAGGGATAAGCTAAAGTCATTTTGTTCCCCTTATTTTTACACATGCCCTCAAAAATCATTTTAGAATAATTAAATTTTTGCCCTGTTGCAATGCACACAATAGCACTTGCAATAGATCTATTGATCTCATTGTGTGCAGTGCATTTGGGACTCAAACATTGAAGGAGGACATGTATGAGGTACTTCCAGGCTGGGGGAAACTCTTGTTTATGATACTTGTTTAAGGTACCTTCATCAGGAAAAGGATATCCCAAAGCCCTTAGCCCTTGTTCTATTTCATTAATGGGAAGGGTGGCTATACCATCGGCATCATCAAGATGCAAGGCTTGGCGTACCAAAGCCTCAGTAACCACCCAAGGTCTCCCATGAACAATAGAAGTCAATGTAGTCACTCTATTAACTGTTGAGGAACTTACAGTGTTCCAAAACTGTTTAATATGTGTGACTAGAATGAGTGGTGCATGAGAAAGAGCATACCTTAAGGGGGATGCGTTCAAATACGCCACCATTTGTGTGTATTGGGGAAACAGAGTATCATCAGCTTCAAGATACGCGATCATGTTGTGTTGAGTTATGAACCCCAATTCCAATTCTGATGGTTTAAACTTTGGTGCCATTGTTGAAAGCTGTTAAAATTGATTGATGAAGATGAAGTTGATAAGAGAAAATTGTGTTAGACAAGAAGTATAGATACCCTGTTTAAAAATAGGAGCCAAATTTATAGGAGAAGAAAATGCATGTGATTGGCCCAAAAATAGGCAAGAATATTCAAAATGTAATCATGAAAATATTGAAAAATTATAAGTTTATCTCATGCATTAAATGAAAAGTAACAACTCTCAAAATTATGGCCTAAAATATGTCAAAAAGTAACAACTGGGTAGGTCCCATTGAGTGTCAACGGTCAAAAATAACCTATCAACGCCCAACGACTATAATCTTGTCAACGTTTGCCTATAGCCATGTCAGCGTCTAAATTGGTCACAACAACGCTTGGAAATATACTTGTCAGCGTCCAAAAATAAAAATGTTTAAAAATGAAAAATGACCTTAACAAAGTAATCTATCCTAGAGAAGATAACCAAAAAGCTGATAATTATTATAGGACGGCAAGCACTGTCCAGTTATGCACACTTGCTTAAGCAAGATAGACATAAAAGTCCTCTAGTGTCCCTTGCTAACCAAAACTCTTAACAACCAAGTTACCTTATAAAATCCCTTGTTACTCCCAGGTAAATCCCATAACAAATTTATTCCAAGTCTCCCAACAGACCACAACCAATTCTAGGCCAAAAATGTCTTGGCAGCATGCATAGTATATCAACTTTGCATGCTATAGTGCCTCATGATTTAGTAAAACTAACTCATACTCACCTGTGTACACAATCTAGAATTGTGATAAGAGTATCATATTGATACCCCAAACATCCTAAAGGTTCCTAAAACCTCCCTTTAAACTATGATACATAAGTTGCCAAAAATATGCATGAACATAAAAATTTATGTCAAGATAGAAATTAAACATTCCAACCATCATCCATAAATAAAAACTTGTCCAAATGCTTCTCCATTGATCCATAAGCAACTCTGTATCCAATGGTATACTGCTAACACCATCTGCACATTTAGATTGAAAACCACAAAACTAACATTGTTGTTGACAACGCCCCGATAACACATGACAGCGTTGAGGGAAGCTTTGTCAGCGTTAGACAATTATATTGCTGACAACGTTACAAAAACACTTATCAGCGTTCAAGCAACCTTTGTCAGTGTTAGAAAAATATAGTGGAAAATCTAAATCATCATAAGACCAATAATAATGCATCATCCTGTACATACTTTTACAAAAAGACTCCAAAACACATATTATGTGAGATTGAGCATTCCAATACTTGTTACCAAGTATTGAAACCTCCCAGCATCAAAAGGTTTAGTTAATAAATCTTACACATTTTCCTTAGTGTCAATCCTATCTGGTTGTATTAAACCTTTTTCAAAACAATCTCTTATAAAATGGTGTCTAATTTCTATGTGTTTAGTTTTAGAATGATGTAAGGATTCTTAATGATGCATAAAGTGCTGTTATTGTCAACAAATATCTTGGTATGCATGAAATTATACCCATAGTCCAACAGCTGGTTCTGAATCCATAAAACTTGTCCACAACAAGCAGATGCAGCAACATACTCAGCTTCAGTTGTAGAATTAGCCACCACTGTTTGTTTCTTGCAATGCCAAGATATTAACCTGCTCCCATGAAACTTACATCCACCAGTTGTGGATTTCCTATCAAATTTATCACCTCCATAATCACTATCTGAATATGCAATCAGCTCCAATGGTGAATCCTTTGGGTACCACAAACCAAGACCAGGATAGCATCTTAGGTACCTAAAGATCCTCTTCACAGCATAAAGGTGACATTCTTTGGGAGTCACTTGATGGCGTGCACAAGCACACACAACAAACATGATGTCAGGTCTGGAGGCAGTAAGATACCTCAAGGATCCAATCATGGATCTATAGTGCCTGACATCAACATCTTTCCCATCTCCAATCTTTCCCCAAGGGTGTTCTCTATCCATAGGAGTAGTAGCCCTCTTTTCATGTGGAGAAAAGCCAAACTTCTTCAAGATCTCAGCCACATATTTATCCTGGGAGATGAAGATACCATCTTCTTTCTGCTGAACTTGTAAACCAAGAAAGAAGTTCATCTCCCCCATAGCACTCATCTTGAATTTGTCTGTCATAAGCTTGGAGAAATCCTCACTCATCTTTGGATCAGTAGACCCAAAAATGATATCATCAACATAGACCTGGACAAGCAACATATCCTTGCCTTTCTTCTTTGTAAACAGTGTCTGATCTATGGTTCCCCTCTTGAATCCATTGTCCACCAAATAGGTAGACAAAGTACCATACCATGCTCTAGGGGCTTGATGAAGGCCATACATAGCCTTTTTGACTCTATACACTTTATCTTGATTCTCTGGATCCTCAAAACTAGGAGGCTGCATCACATATACCTCCTCAACAATAGTTCCATAGAGGAAGGCACTCTTGGCATCCATTTGATAGACAGTGAAGCCCATGCTGGATGCATAGGCTAAAAAGATCCTTATAGCTTCAATCCTTGCAACTGGTGCAAAGACTTCCTCATAGCTATCCCCTCCTCTTGGGTATATCCCTGAGCCACTAACCTTGCCTTGTTTCTGACCACAATGCCTCTTTCATCTCTCTTGCTCCTTAGAACCCATCTTGTCCCTATAGGTCAGACATATCTGGGACAATCAACCAGCTCCCAAACATCCTGAACTGAAAATTGGTGAAGCTCATCCTGCATTGCTTCCACCCAACTTGGTTCTTTGAGAGCATCAAATATTTTCTTGGGTTCCTGTTGTGACAGAAAACAGGCAAACAAACATGCTTGCACAAGAGGGGTATCAACCTTCTTGTGTATATTGGCAATAAACCCACCAAGACCTTGATGAGACCTTCTTGTCTGAACTGGAATCATAATATCACCAATGATTTGAGAAGTGGGGTGATTCTTCATAGTGGAAGTGAGAAATCCTCCTTCAAAAAGTCTGGTGTCCTCAACCTCATTCTCTATGTTGCCAATATCTTCTTCATCAGACTCTCTTTCATCAACATGAGGATGAACCTCTTCATATATATTAGAAGGTTCACCTTGTTCAAAAATGGAAGAGAAAAGATGTGCAGAAGTGTTGTCAACGCCTGAACCTTGTTTGTCAGCGCTTGGGCTAACAACGCTTGAACTGTTGTTGTCAACGTCTGAACCATCAACGTCTGAATTGGTCTTGTCAGCGCTAGATTTGCCTTTCTCAGCGCCTGAAGGACCATGCATGTTTGTATCTGGTGGTACTTGGAAACCACCATTATCTTTACCAGCAGCAGCAGCAGCAAAAGCATTTGTCCAAATGGGAATTGTAACATATTCTTGTATAGGAGATGTCTTTTCTGCTTGTGATCCAATCTTTTCATGAACCTGTATACCTGAAACATCAACAACTTGTTCCTCCACAACATTTGAAGTTACCTTCACAATGTCTGGATTAGTGACAGGCATATAATTTAAAGTTCTAGATAAAGGTTCCAAGTCAAACAACCAATTAGGACCACTTTCAGGATCACTAGGTTTATTCTCTAAAAACCTAACATGTACTCTTTCAAGTATACGTTTTTCCTCTTTAAGATAAACCTTATATCCCTTGCTCTGCACTGAATACCCCATGAAGTAGCCCTCATCACCTTTTGCACTAAATTTCCCTAAGGCATCACTAGTATCTAAAACTACTACATGACAACCAAAGGGTCTGAGAAAACCAATATTAGGTTTTCTTCCCCAAAGTAACTCATAAGGTGTTTTGTTCTTAATTTTGTTAACCAATGCTCTATTTTGAACATAACAAGCTATATCAACAACCTCAGCCCAAAAGGCTATAGGAAAATGAGCATCAGCCAACATTGTTCTGGCTGCTTCAATTAGGGTTCTATTTTTCCTCTCAGCAACCCCATTTTGCTGTGGGGTTCTAGCAATACTAAATTGCGTAGTAATTCCTTTCCTGTCACATAAATCATCTAGCTTCTTATTCCTAAATTCACCACCATTATCACTCCTAAGCATTTTAACTTCATTGCCAGACCTCTTCTCAATCTGAGTGATAAAATCAATTAGAATATCAGTTGTGTCACTCTTCATAGCTAGAAAGAATGTCCAAGTAAACCTAGAGAAGTCAACTGTGATGACAAAGCAATATGACTTACCATTCAAACTTTCTATATTGGTTGGACCAAAGAGGTCCATGTGTAGCATAAGAAGAGGTCTAGAACTAGTATGCACCTGTTTGGACTTGAATGAGACCTTGTGCTGCTTGCCTTTAAGACATGCAACACAAGAGTGCTCATTGTGGAAGGCCTTCTCAGGCAAACCATCAACCAAGCCAAGTCTCACAAGCCTATTTATATTTTTAAAATTTATGTGCCCTAGTCTCCTGTGCCACAAATTACTTTCATCTACTGAGGCTTTAGCATAAAAACAAGACATATGATTGTTCATTTTAATCCCATTTAGATTCACATTGTATATGTCTTTATGCCTAGGTATTCTATACTCAATATATTTCTCATCAGGGATCTTATAATCCTTGCTTAACATAAAACACTCAGTATCAGTAAATAGAACTTTATTTTTGTTATCACAAACTTGTGATACACTAAAAAGATTGTAATCAAGTTCTTTTACCAGAAATACGTTTTCAAAACGCAAGTTCTTGGTGAGAAGGGTTCCTTTGCATGTGATAGTACCATATCCGCCTCCAAAGTAAACCTTATCACCATCCTTAATGGGAGTGAAGTTGGTCATATAGTCTTCCTTCCCTGTCATGTGCCTTGAGCATCTACTATCCCAATATCCATAATCATTGACCTGTCTTTGAATGCCCTGCACATAAAGAAAACAAATTAGTTTTCTTTTGGAACCCAAGTCTTAAAAGACTTGGATTCATCTGGTTGTTCAATAAGAACAGACTTAGTTCTCACAACAACCCCATCTTCATCCTTTTTAGGATGAAATACCCAGTTAACCCCAATAGGTTTTGTAATGACCTTTGAAATGTACTTAAATCTGTTGCAGGTCATTGAAATCCCATTATCATTAGGTTTTTTATCTTTCTTGGGTCTCCATGTTAAGCTTGAAGAAGCTTTAGACCCCTTACCCTGTGGTTGCAAATATTTAGGTCTGGTCACGTTTCTGTCAGCGTTGGAATTGGTCTTGTCAACGCTGAAATTACCCTTGTCAGCGTTGAACCTAGGGTTTGCTACAGAAACCCATTGCCTATTAGACCAAGTATTTGTCTTTTGAAATGGTCTTTGTCCATGAGTGTTAGACCCTCTAGTAAAGAATGGGGCAGGTCTAATCACTTGTGGACTTTGCTGCACACAAGGTTTGGGTCTGACAACGTTTGACTTTCTAACAACGTTGACTTTTTTCCTGTCAGCGCTGAAATTGTTCCTGTCAGCGCTGGCTTTGGGAGCGTTGACACACTTGTATGCCAAGTGTTAAAAGCTACCACAAGTGTAACAAGCTTTTCTAGACACAACCTTAGGTCTAGAAGAGAAGCAGCCTGTTCCAGTATTGCTAACTTGGCTCTTGGGTGACCTAGTATTCCTATACATCTCTGCATATTTAATGCTAGGTTTTCTATCAGTGTTTGAGCCTAGGTCAACAGCTTTACTAGTGACTGGGTTTGTAACCATAATGGGAGTTGACTCACTGGGACTTTCACATAGTAAGCCACCCTTAACAAACAAAGTAGGGTTAGCTTTCTTCCATTCATTCAGATCAGTCAACTTTTGTTGGTACTCTTCAACTGGAGTGACAACTCTTGGTGGAGGAATGAATTCCTCCTCTTGGAATTCTGGCAAACCAGTCCAAGATAGGTCCTTTTGTTGGACACCATAGAAGTCACCAACTGGTGGTGGAACCACAAAGTAATCATTCATCCCAATCCCAGTCATGTCCTTAGGATCTCTTTGTTTACTAACACAGTCTCCTAGGGTTTGTGTGGCTCTATCAAATCTTTGAATTTTAAGGCCAACATTATCTTTATTCTTAATGACCTCATCTAGCTTAGCCTGTAACTCACCATTAACCCTTTCCATTATGTTTCTAATATCCATACTAGCATTTAACTCATGTTTCAAAATATTAATTTTATCTTTTAAGTCAAATTCCATTTTCTTATATTCAGAAACAGTTTTCTCAGTTTGAGTGAGAGCTAGTTGGTAATTAGACAGTTTGCATCTTTCAGTACTCACATCACTTAATAATCTTAACACCTCTTTGTTAAGTTTCTCAGTGTTTAACCTACAACCTTTACTACAAATAGCATCATCGTATACCTCATTATCAGATGAAGAGGAGGAGTGTGCCATGAGAGCATATTCAACATGCTCTTCTTCTTCAATTTCAGCAACCAAAGCTTTATCCTCTTCCATACCCTTAGTCAGATAGCTCCAATCCCATCCAGTACCATCAATTCCTTGAACTGCAACCATGGCTTTAGGATCCTGAGCCTTAACAATTTGACTTGAGGGTTTACCAGCATCAGATCTTCTAGGAGATCTGCATTCCCTCATGAAGTGCCCCATACGATGACAGTTGTAGCACTCAACTTTGGATTTATCAAATCCAGCTGTGTCTTTTGCATTGAAGGTCATCTTCTTCTTAAACCTTCTGTTCCACCTGTTTGCTCTTATACTAGCAAGAGCCATGTTCCACTTAATGCCCATCTCTTCCAAGTGCTCATCACTTATCTGCTCAAGGTCCTCATCAGTGTTGTAAAAAGCGGGCTAGGCGGCCGCCTAGGCGGCGCCTAGGCGCTAGGCGGTCATACTCCGCCTCGATTTATGGCTAGGCGGTCAAGCTAGGCGGAAAATTCAAAAGGCGGTCAAACATCCGCCTAGGCGGTGCTAGGCGGCGCCTAGGCGGAGCTAGGCGGCCTAGGCGGTCAAAAAGTCAAAGAAAATCAACAAAAAGTCAATATTTTTTTACAAAAAAATTAAGAATTTTCTTTCTAATATATAATTTCCATATTTATTTTAACATAACATCTTAAAATCAAAGATAAACCTATGATTGTTAACATAAAGTACTGGATTTTTCGTGAGAATTGGAACCAATTGAAGTGTATGTCACGTTTGAAGTTTTAAGTCCTGAAATTGTTATGTTTATTTGTCTATTTTGAAACTTCAAGATATGTGAACTTTCAGTTATTAGAAATTACAAGTATTTTGTCATGTTATACGTATTATTTATAATTTTTTGTGCATAAAGTTCCAATCCGCCTAGGCGGCGCCTAGGCGGCGCCTAGGCGCCGCCTAGACGAATTCCGCCTCGAAGGTGACCAACCGCCTCACTAACGCCTAGCGATTTCTGAAACCTTGGTCCTCATAGGTAATCACTGAACCATTGGGCAAAGAAGCAATATAAGCACATACAGTATCCAAATCCAAACCAGTAGGTTTAACTCTTGGTGAGTCACTTTTGAATGTGTCAGCGTCTGAAAAAGAGACGTTGACAGGGCAAGTTCCAGCGCTGACACATGATGATCCAGTAACTGGATGCATGTAGGAGTCCTTCTGATTGAATTGACCTTCACTATGAGAAAAGAAGGCCATGTTACTGTTGGTGGACTTGCTTCCATGCTCTAAAAGAGTTTCATCTTCCAACAGCCTCAGTTTGTTGTAGATATCATCAAACGTGGAACTTTTGTGAGTATTATTGGCAAGAATAGATCTTGCCTCAATCTTCCACGCCTTACCAAGACTTTTAAGAAAAGTAGCATTGATGTCAACATCACCAAGTTGTGTCCCCATGAAGGACAATTTGATTGTAATATCAAGCAATCTGCTTCTCACACTACTGAGCTTTTCATTAGGTTGAGCCTTGAAAACAGCATAATCATGCATGATTTGCTTCTTCTTCTCTTCCTTAGTATCTTCATTGCCACCATATGCAACTTCAAGAGCTGCCCAAAGGTCCTTAGCAGATTCATAACCTCTGTATTTATGCTGGTTCTCTTGTCCCAAAGAGAGTTTCAGAATATTTAGGGTTTTCATGTCAACCCTTTTCTTTGCTATGTCTTCAGCAGACACAGCTCTACCATCTTCAGGTTTTTCTTTCTTGTCTGCTTCAGAACATCCAGCAATAGCTGCTCTTCCAGCAATAGCATCAACAATCTTCTGGGCTTTATTGAATGTGTTTCTATATTCAATAATCTCCCAGAGTGTGTAGTCATAGATCCCTAGATATTGTTGAAAATTGAATTTCCACAATTCAAAGTTGGTTGCATCAAGCATGGGAAGAGGAGGAGGGGGTTATTGCTTCTGACATGATGTTGTTAGGGTTTTTGAGAAATTTAGGGTTTTGGTGATATTTAGGGTTCTTGTCTTCTTTAAGATCAAAAGTTCCTCAACAAGCTCCGATACCACTTGTTGATCCCAAACTTAGATCGATTTAGCTTTATGTATACGAGATTAGGTCAAGTAATACACTTAGAGAAACCTTTGTATATGCTTATGATAATCTAAGTGTTATGCGGAATTAACACTTAAACAAGAACACACAATGATATAAACAAACTTTCACTTTGATTAATGATATCAAACTTGCTTACAATGAAAGTAGTTTACGAATGAAAACTTATATGAAACATTAACCTAAAGGTCTTCTTTTATAGACATAAGAAGCCTTGTACAATAATCTACGTATCAGCTATTCTAGGTAAAGATAAATATAGAAAATACATTGTTGTTCCTATCTTTACTAGAAGTAATCTAGAATACAATAAACGCGTAGAGTATATCTTCCCATCAGTGCTTGTCTTCAATGTATCAACGCTTGACTTTGTCTTGTCAACGCTTGAGCTGTCAGCGCTTGTTTTGCTCTTGTCAACGCTTGTTTTACTCTTGTCAGCGCTCAAGTGATCTGGCCTTAATTTATTCCCAACAACCACTTCACCCTTGCTTCCACCGTGCTCCATCGATGCTTAAGGGAACCTTGCCTATCCTTCTTTGGCTTTCCTTGTTCGCCTTAAGGTTGTGCTATTTGATGGATGAAAACTATGTCTTTGATCCCGGTGGATATGTTTCATGCTTCTTCCTATGATGATCAAGGTCGAGTCATGCTCACGACTCGGTAATAAAAAATTAAGCGCTTCTTGGGAGGCAACCCATGTATCTATCTTTTTGCTTTCTTTATCCTAAGTGTAGGGAAGACCTGTTGGTGTTTGCTATTTTCTCTCCTCTCTTAATCAGGGATTTGAGCTTCAAAGATCCACTCTTGATGATTCTTGATGACCCGTGATTCCGTGTTCCCTTCTTCCCGGTTCTATCCTAAACTCTTTTCAATTCACTATTTTATATTTCTCAATATTAAAATAGGAATCTCTTTAGTTGTCTCTTCCTTAGCGAGATTTAAACAAAGTGCACAATGTCCTAAGTGTAGGGGAGTTTACTCCGACATGCTTAAACATTGAGGACAATGTTTATGTTAAGTGTAGGGGGACTTCTATCGAAGTTAAGTGGCCTTTTCCTTGTATTTGTCCTCATTTTAACCGGAAAATCAATTTTTTCGACATTTTTCAAATTTTTTTATCTATTCTGGCCTATTAGTTTTTCCCTTTGTATAGTTATTTCTTTCTTTATTAGAATAAATTTTGAATAAAGTGGTTGTAATTTTCAAACGTTGTGAATCTTTTGACTCAACCCGAGTTTACTTATCTAAGTTACTCTAGCTAGTATCCTTGACGTGTTTAAGTCAGGTTTTGCTAGGCTTTTATATAGGGAGCTATAAAACGCGAAAGTCTTAACTCTCACGGGTTAAGAAAAAGAACTTTTTGCAAGTTCCTATAATTGATCCTAGAGAGTCGTTTATCAAGGGAACTTTAAAATGTGATTTCTAAACTTGAAAAAGTCTAAGAGTTTGCAAGATCCTATAGGCGACTCGAAAACCCAAGACTTTGATTTAATAGGCTAAGCATCCACGAGTCTCATTACTTGAGATTTTAAACTGTGGAGAATGAGAGATGATAGAGTCAATTATAAGTTTGGTATTCTTTCGTGAATTTATGTGAGTTAATTATAAGCCTATTCTCCCATCGCCTGCTAATAAATTTATCTGCAATAAATAAGGTTGTACGATTTGAAAAGTTACTTAGCTTCTAGCCTAAGATCGTTTAAAAGTTGCTCGGTATGGATTAGAGTTCATAGCCAAGGCATAACTTATTGAAGCGGGATGCGAAGATTGGCGAGTCCAAAAAGGTCCTAACAAGACATGAGGGCTATATTTTGTTGCTAAAGATCCCAAGTGATGTGAAGAATCATTTATCGAAAATGAATATGAAGGATCGAGACACACGACGAAAAGCAAAAACTCCCCAAAAGTCATGGAGAAGTGTATCCGAAAAGACCCTAGCAAGGTATGAGGATAAATAGATCCAAGTCATAAAAGGAGGCGGATCGTTGTATATCAAAGTCCAAAAATAAAGATTGGAGAAAAATGAAGAAGTCGTGGTCCAAGTATGAATCTCTCAAAACTTCAAGTGAAAAATTCCTATTATGAAGAGAAGGCCATTATTTCATGAACGTCTCTCAAGGTTTTAAGTATGAAGTCGCTGCCAAATATCGGTCCGAGAAAGGTCTCAAATCGCGAAGCGAGTTATGCCAAGATATGAACTTTATGAGGTCCCGAGAAGCAGTTTAAAAAGATTTTGTCCTTTAGCTAACTATTGATTAAATCGTTCACTTTATTTCCGGCCTAATAAACTATCGAAATAAGTCAAACAATGCATCCTCGTGATCATTCAAGACAAAAATAAAATATAAGAGATACACCTAGGAATAAGGGAGTCTAAGTGAGTAATTGGCCCACATGAGTTCGTGTTAGTTTGCTAACTTATAATAACAATGATCTCGTTTTTAATCTTGGTTTGGAGAAAGTGAAAACTTGAGAATGATGATTATTCATGACATTTCCAAAACCCAAGGTATGTTTTTGATTTCTTTACTTTGTATGTTTTTAATTTTCTATCTCTTTAATAAAGGCCATTATGGATTGATTGTGATGAAAAATGTAATCTTGCTTTGTAACTAATGCATTGCATGAGGACATTGCAATGGTCAAGTGTAGGGGATTTGATAGGTGTGTAAACACCCATCCTTTTTACCACTTAATTACAATAATAACCGAGCCAAAGCGTGTATTTTATGTCTTTTATGTCGGAATTATGCGTGGTTTGTGTTTTCGTTGTGATTTAGGACGAAATTGTGAAAAGTGGAGAACACACGGCATTCAGGGGCTTTTATTGAAGAAAAAGGTGAAAGACGAAGTCAAGAAGTCAAGAGTGCAAAAAGAACGGAATTCCAAGACCAATTCTGAAGATTTATCGAAGAAAAAGTCGAAAGACGGAAGTTTACTTAAAGCCGAAGAACTCAAGTCTAATTTATTGAAGAATTAAAAGAGAGTTCAAAGAAATCCCGAGCCAAAAGTCATTAAAGTCCAAGATTAAAGAAGATTAAAAGGCTTAAGGACTAATGGTGCAATTAACCAAAGATTAAGAAGAGAAGGACCTAATGATGCAATTAAGAAGAAATGAAGGAGGGGAGGAAGCTTCCTAAGCACTCCTTAACCTCCCCTATATATAGATTAGATGAGATTAGCATTTTTCTTTGTTGGCTAATAGTGACAATTAGTTCTTCCACTTTTAATTACCTTGTCATTTATTTACTTGTCAAATTTAAATACTTGTCTTGCACCTTAATTACCATTGAATTTCAAGTAAGTGTTCTTTTAATTCTTGTTATTATTTATCTTTATTGTTTGATTTCTCATTCTACCTTTCTTTAATCTTTGGTTTATATGTTTATCATTCATGTTCATGTTCTTGAGTTTTTGTCAAATTTATTAAGTGGGTTTTGATTATCTTGATCTTTATTGTTAGTTTTGTTGTTTTAGATTGTTTGATTATCATTAATAGATGTTTATTTGTTAGTTTGATTTAATCTTGTGGTTGATTTTGCTTAATTTTTTTCTAGATCCTGTATATTTCTTGTTCCCTGTTCTTCGGGGTGTTTGTTTGCTGTTACTGTATCTTCCCGGAAAATATTCCGGATAAGGGAATTATTCTGGATAGGCAGATTATTCCGGATAAGGGAAATATTCTGGATAGGCAGAATATTCCGAATAGGGAAATATTCCGGATAGGCCAAATATTCCGAATAGAGAGGATTATTCCGGATAAGGGAAATATTCTGGATAGGCCAAATATTCCGGATAGACAGAATATTCCGAATAGCAAGGATATTCCGGATAAGGGAATTATTCTGGATAGGCAGAATATTCCGGATAGGCCAAATATTCCGAATCAAAAAATATTCCGAATCAAGACCAATATTCCGAATAGAGGATTATTCCGGATAGGTGACATATTCCGAGTAAGCCATTTATTCCGAATAAGGGTATTATTCCGGATAAGATGATTTTCAGGTTCTTTAATTTCCGTTTTTAATTTTTTGCTTTTTAATTTCGAGCTTTACTTTTCCCGCCTTTTTCCTTACTCGCACTTTAAGTTTATTTGCCTTAGATTTATTTTAGCCTTGCCTTAGTTTAAGCTTTAGTTTTAGTTGCGTTTTAAGTTTGCCTTAGTGAGATTTAAGTTTGCGTTATTTACGTTTAGTGCCTTTTAATTTCTGTCACGCTTTAAATACTTGCCATTTACTTTAAATTAGATTTAGATTTACTTTAATGTCATTTTACATTTAAGTCTTTGCATTTTAATATACTACAACGACGCACTTTTGTTTCACCAAAGAACAGCTGAGTCGCATAGTTAAACCAGATCAATTCGATTAGACCACTAGAACGATAATTTTCTTACTAGGTCAAAACCTAGTTATCATCACCATTGCAAGGCAAGTGGTCACTGGAAGAGGAATTGCCCTCTTTACCTCGAAGAATTGCGAGAAATAAAGAAGAAGTTTGAGCAGAGCACTGCAGCTTCAGGTACTTTATTTATGATTGAATTATTCAATTTAACATACAAATTAAATTCCTAGGTATATGATATGGGATGCGGTATTAACATTTGTAATACGCTGCAGGAGTTTAATCTGGAAAGGAAGCTATCCTACGGGGAATAATTTCTGCAAGTGGGCAATGGCGCGCAAGCAGCTGTTGAAGCTATAGGAACATTTAATCTAGTTTTACCATCGAGTTTATTACTGAGTTTAAATGTTTGTCATTATGCACCTACAATTGTTAGGGGTGTCATTTCCTTTTTTTGTTTGTTAAATGATGGATTTGTTCACACGATTTATAATAATGGAATTTCTGTTTAGAAAAATGGTATTTTATATTTTAATGCAATTTCTGTGAATGGTGTGTTTGAATTAGACATGCATGATAATGAATCCAAGAACAATAAATTTGTGTTTAGCATGAGTAAGAAGAGAAAGTTTGACAAGAACTCTTCTTATCTTTGACATTGTAGAATTGCCCATATTAGGAAGACTCGTATACAAAAGCTTCAACGTGAAGGTGTTTTGGAAAATATCAATGATGAATCATTTGATAAATGTGAGTGTTGTATATCTGGAAAGATGACCAAGAAACCTTTTAATAGCAATATTGAAAGAACTACTGATCTACTTGGACTAATACATACTGATGTGTGTGGACCACTTAGACATGTGTCAAGGAAAGGTGCTAGCTACTTCTTAACATTTACGGATGATTATAGTCGTTATGGTTATGTTTATTTACTTAAACACAAACATGAGGTATTTGAAACATTCAAAGTGTTTAAAGAGGAAGTAGAACTGTAATTAAGGAAGAAGATTAAAGCTCTTCCTTCTGATAGACGTGTTGAATATTTAAGTCAAGAGTTTATAGATTATCTAAGTGATAATGGAATTGTTCAACATCTTACTTCTCCCTATACTCCACAACAAAATGGTGCATCTGAAAGGAGAAATCGTACATTATTGGATATGGTATGATCTATGTTTAATCTTACAACTTTATCTTTATCATTTTGGGATTATGCTCTAGAATCTGCTGTTCGCATTTTAAATATGGTTCCCACAAAGAAGGTCGATAAAACACCATATGAACTATGGCATGGCAAAAAGCCATATTTGTCTTATTTAAAGGTCTGGGGTTGTGAGGCGTATGTGAAACGTGACTCGGGTGACAAACTCCAACAACGATCTGTAAAATGTATCTTTGTAGGATACCCTAAGGAAACTATGGGTTACTACTTTTATTATCCACCCGAGAACAAAGTAATTGTTGCTAGGTATGGAGACTTCCTTGAATCTGATCTTGTAAATCAAGAATTTAGTGGGAGAAGTTATGATCTAGAAGATAGTGATATAGATATGTTACCTTCTGAAAACACTAGCGATGTAATTCCTGTAGAACCAGAAAGTCTGGCGGTTCCATCAGAATTAGTTCCTCTGCATAGATCCGCAAGGATTAAAAACTCAAATAGCAATATATATCTTAACATAGAGGATGATGATGAGTTAGGGGATCTTGGTGAACTCGCTAATTATAAATCCGCCATACTTGATCCTGAAAAGGATAAGTGGATGGTTGTTATGGATGAGGAAATGAAATCCATGAAAGTAGATTATGTTTGGATTCTTGTAGAACCACCACCGAATGAAAAAGTAGTGAGACATAAGTGGATATAAAAGAAGAAAACCGACATGGACAGAAAAGTACAATCCTATAAAGCTCGTTTAGTAGCTAAAGGTTTTACTCAAAATTTTGGCGTAGACTACGAGGAGACATTTTCTCCTGTAGCTGATTTAAGAGCTATTAGGATTCTCATAGCTATAGCAGTATACTATGACTATGAGATATGGCAAATGGATGTTAAAACTGCCTTCTTAAACGGTCGCTTAGATGAAGACATCTATATGCAGCAACCAGAAGGGTGTGTTGATCCTAAAAATCCAGGACATGTGTGCAAACTTCAAAGGTCCATTTATGCTTTGAAGCTAGCATCACGTCAATGGAATAAACGATTTGACGAAGAAATCAAAAAGTTTGGATTTATTCTGAATCGTGATGAGCCATATGTATATCACAAAGCTAGTGGGAGTGATGTAGTATTCCTAGTCCTATATGTTGATGACATATTAATCATGGGAAGTAACATTCCAAGACTTAAAGCTGTTAAGGATTATCTTGGTAAATGTTTTTCTATGAAGAATTTAGGAGAAGCTGCATGGAGAAGCTGCATACATTCTGTAAATTAAGATCTATCAGGATAGGAAAAGACGGTTAATTGGTATAAGTTAAGATGCTTATATAGATAAGATTTTGAAGAAGTATAATATGCATAATTCCAAGAAAGGTTTTCAACCTATAGAAGTTAAGCATAATCTGAGTCATGAGATGTATGCATCAACTCCTGAATATGAGGTATACATGTAGAAGGTGCCTTATGCTTCGGCTATAGGATCTATAATGTATGTTGTTAGATGCATAAGGCCTGATGTGGCGTTTGCTCAGAACTTTGTCAGTAGATACCAACAGAATCCAGGGAAGCTCCACTGGACTGCTGTCAAACATATTCTAAAGTATTTAAGGAGTACAAAAGATATGTTTTTGGTATTTGGAGGGAAACCAGGCACAAAACTAAATGTTAAAGGTTTCTATGATGCGTCCTAGCAATGTGATAAAGACGATACAAAGTCTCAGACGGGTTACGTTTTTGTTGTCAATAGAGGACAGTTGACTGGAAGAGCAAGAAACAGACAACGATTGCAATGCATGCTACTCAATCTTAGTACATGGTTTCTTTAGAAGCTGCAATAGAAGCTGTTTGGATTAGGAAGTTTATTGAAAATCTTGGAGTGATGTCTTCAATTAAAGAATTTATAGATATGTATTATGACAATTATGCCGCAGTAATATTTGCCAATGACCCTGGAGTCATGAAAGGCGCCAGACACTTTATGCGTAGACATCACTACGTACGAGAACAAGTTGAAGCTCATGAAATAAAATTGATAAAAGTTCACACATATGATAACGTAGTTGATCCTTTAACTAACACTTTGCCTAGACCAAAAGTAGTTAAGCATGCCAAAGCGATTGGGTTGCAACTAGCTAGCGAATTCATGCAATAAATCTGTGATTAGTATTTGGATAAAGGATGTTATGACATTATTATATAATAAAATAAAGATTGGGTTTCATTTATTTTTATTATTTAATAAGTGTATCTTATTTTACATGTTTTAATCCATGAATAAATGTTATGCTAAATGTACATTGTCGATTAATAATATGGGAATATTATTAAACTAAGACAAATTAAAATAGCGATAGAGTATACTTGAAAGTATATTGATCGATTTTGGATGATATTCGATGAATCGAATATTGGGATTATCCCAACTATATGATTTTACTTTATGGATCTTTGTCATCAAGTAAAATATAAATAGTTATCCTTAGACTTGAGATACCAGGAAACTGTTGTGAATCTAGTGCATTTTTGTAGAATAATCTAAAGCTAAACATAACTGGTAGCCATAAGGGTTATTTTCAGAAGTGTTGCAAAATTCATAAGTTTTGCTCGTAGTCAATATGGAACTTATTTCCTCCAATTTTGTTAGTTTAATACAGCTGGGCCCCTCGTGGGATTAGTAAGATGTTTGTGTGGCCACACCCAAATTTGTTTTGGTAATCTTGCTGAATCTGTGAACGAGAAACATAACGGTTAATGAAAGGAATGACTGAGATCCATATCCTTATTAACGTTGTATTAGAAATAAAAGGATAATAATAACGATGCATAATCGTTAAATGGTTTTGTTCATGAGACCTTACTCGAGTTGTACTAGAGACATTGCTAAGTGTAACTAGACGCTAGTCAATGTAATCACGATATTTGAAATATGTCCAAGTGGGAGCTGTAAGTTTATGGACTTATATTTAATAGTCGTGTGATAGGATCGAACTCGAGATTACGAGACTACACACAATACGTAAAGAGTTAATTTAATTAATAAATAAATTTATCGTATTTATTAATTTATTTAATAAATATATTTATGTATTTATTAATTTAACCGAGCAAGTAACTAAATGACTTTAACTATCGTTAATTAATTAATAGTTAAGTATTAACGAATGTTATATAAACATATAGTGTGTAAACAAAAGGAAAGAAGTTTGGAAGATTCTAGAACACCCCTAAGGGGTGTTTGGTCGGTCGGTTATGGGCTCCAGGGGGGGGGGGGGGGGCAAAAGTTGCCTTTTATTTATCTTAGGATACAAGAGTTTAGGCCTATAAATACACCTCCTAATCCCTGATAATTCACACAACATAAATCTTTCTCTCATCTTTATTTTTGGTTTGATCGCAAGGTGTACTCAACAAAGGGTTTCGGTTGATTTTCTTGGTTGATCGATTGTGTACGTAATCTAGTCCTAGCCGCTCTCTAGGGTTGTTGGATAGATTAATTACAAACGTTGTAGCTCGGATTTTCACGTGCTAGAATCACGGTTAGCTCGTTGTATTACGTGTGTACAAGATCGTAATATAGTCTTACTTTAGACTATATCTTGGTGTATGCGGTATTAACCCGAATTGGTGATTTGTTCTTCGTCTTGTGGATTTGCTTTAGTGTAAAGGTATGTAACCCTAATTTGATTAGTTATAATTGTGTTATTATTATGATCTTGTTAAATCGCTTACGCTATATGTGCTTTGATCTCGTTTAGGGTTTTATATAATTGTTATGATAGTAATAAACCTTCAGTTGTTGTTGTAGGTTTAACCATCAGCAACCTCGTTGGATGTATTAAAGTTCATTGTTGGATACTTTCTGCAATATTACTCCTGTAGTGACCTGTTGATCCTTGCTAAATAAGCATGTGTTTTGACTCTTATAATATCTATTTTTTATTCTTTTATCTTGAGCAGAAGGCTGTGTAAAGAATATTTACAACAATATGGTGGGGGATCTCCCGTACAATGACATTATTTTACGGTTTTGAGTTTTGTCTGCTGTCGTTGTTGTTGTTGTAGGTTTAACCATCAGCAACCTCCTTGGATGTATCAAAGTTCATAGTTGGATACTTTCTGCAATATTACTCCTGCGTTGTTGGAAATAATGATGAGGTTGGATTTTTCATTATCCTAAATTGATGTAGGAGTGAATGAATAATAAGTTTATAGTTGTTAAACTTATTGTGAATCCAACTTAATAGCTTGTGTAAGGCATCAAAAACCCACCATGGTTCGGGTGGTCGGGGATGATCAAAGAACATGGTAAACATGATGTTGTTCTTAGTGAGAGAAAGTTAGAGAGAGGTGAGAAGAATGTGTGTTTTATTTCAAGTGAAAATAAAACAAGAAAAAAATGACAAACTTCCACACCCCCATGGAGAGTCATGGGGGGTATTTATAGACCTATCCTACCTAGACTTTCCATACTTTACACATTAAGCCCCTGCGTATAGCAAAGTACGTAAATCTAGTCCAACTCACGTGAAAGGCGCCAGCTTACCAAAAAGTAAGTCTAACAATCTCCCTCCAAGATGGTGACTCACGTGAGTTGGTTACAATGATTCCTACAAGCAAAAATAAATAAAAATGATAAGCTTGAATTCCAGCATTCCTTGAGATAGTCTTCAGCGACCTTCATCTTCTTGAATACTCCAGCTCTATTTCTTCAGCTTTGTAGAATCTAGTTGAGTTTTACTCCCTCCCAACTAGAAGGCCTTTCGTAAAACAAGCAGTAAAGACTGCTCCCTCCCAAACAGATCATACAGAAGAATCTATGGGAGGTGATAACGTCATCAACATTTTCTCACAAATTGAAGCAATCCCAGTCTTGATTCTATGATAGATTACCAGAAGTACGCACTCTATCCCGAACATGAAGTCAAATTGTAGCACCAGAGTCAATTAAGTCCCGGAAATGCACATTTCTCCTGACAGGACAGTGATGATAAAAAGTTGCCACATCAAAGTCAATTAAGTCCCGAATGTAGTCAACTTATCCCTCTATGTAGAAACGGTAACACCAAAGTCAAGTGACCCCGCATGTACACATTTCTCCCTCCAGGATGATACCTATTAAGGGAATCATCCTTCATGTGTGTACGTGGTATGCCAACTGGAACCGCTTACTTAGTAACTATTACTATGTGAGAAGATGTCAACAATATCTCTCTAAACAAAATTCTCTCAAGATCACCCCGAACTGAATCCCCTTATCAATTCTGTTGGCTATTGATAGTGACCACTGATGAAGATAACCCGATAATCCAAACTTGAAACTGAAGTAGAATTCCCCAAACTTGATCTTAAGCTTGCACTATAGTAGAATGAAGAGCGATGCAGAGAAGTCTTAAACGTACCCCATACCAAAGGGCGGTATTAAAAAGGTACAACCTCTCTAAAGTACCCTATACCAAAACAGGCGGTATATGAAAAGGTACTACATCTCTTGAAGAAATCCACAACTGCAAGTGCGTGTGACACTGAGAACCGCAACGAAGCTCCCAAAAAATGATAGTTATCCATGTCGTCGTCCATCCTCCCCTTGACAATGGAAACTAGATACTTCAAGTCTTATTCATAACCGTATATGTTTGAACAAGTTATCTTAGAAAGTCGTAAGTACTCCTTTCAAGATAAAATAAGAACGCCTCTGAAAAATCTCACTTCAACCTCAAATAAGTAGCATCGAATCATCTTCGTAATCACATAAACCGTAATAGCCGTTAGGAATTTAGGTGAATTTTTGATAAGGATCGTTTTAGTGTAATGTATCGTGTTGTTGTGTTTGTTGTGTATGTTGTTCGTGAAGAAGTGATATGATCGAAAACGGATACCCGGCCTGAATGTCACTGTTTAAACGGCCTGCCAAAATAATAAAATCATGTCCCATAAGCCTTGAACTCGACAACAATTTTACTACTCGGTTCTTTCGAAATACCCGACTCAATCCAATGACCTCGTAACTTAGATGATTAATTTTGCAAGATTCGGATATATAATCTATCGTCCCGAATTATCTTGCAAAAATAATCGGCCCACTCGATTCCTTCGATAAATGTAGTGAACGGCCCGTCAATTAATAACCATGTGTAACAGGCCAAAATCTGAAAAATAGGCAGCCCATTACATGAAGGTACATACGGCCCAATAAATTGTCAACCTAGGCCCAATAAAAACAAATGTGTGACCCACTTGACAATCTATATCTGGATATCATGGCCCAAAAAAAATCAATAAACCAGAATCAACAAATCCAATTCGATCATTTAGATTATCAAACTAGAGTGACAAACTAGACATGTTGGTCCAGCATAGCCCACGTGTACTTTGAGTGACACTCGGTGATAACACAAAACATGGGTCATAGAGCACGTGTTCACCCAACACATTATATAATCAAAACTTTCTTTAATTCAGGATATAAGATACCCTAATCTCATTCCACAAAACATCCGCCCCCATTCAACTCATTCTCCCAAAAACAGAACCCAACTTACCTTGTTTCTACCGCCCCTATCCTTCGTTCATCTACACCAATAATCGATCCATCCTGAACTACTCATCTTTTCCATTGAAACCTCCGCCCCTATAGTGAAATACACAGTCACAAAAACGACTCATCCATCATCTCATACGATCAACTCCTCATTCTAAATCAGTCCCTACATAAAATCCATCACCTACTATCCCCAAATCTTATCATCTATTGAATCACATAAAGAATTACAAAGATCATTTGATATCAATTAATCACGAAAATCAGTGATTAATTAATGTTACTCAAATCAAAATCCAAACAATTAGACGAGAGCACGAGACAAGACGAGAAGAAACAGGTCTTCAAGATCATAGAAAGGTATCGGGTAGGTCAGCTTTTGTGATTGCATGAGATAGATATGGTCAATGATTTTGATAAAACGAAAAAAAATCTTTTGAACAGATTTAAAAAAAACGTTTTATCAAACTGAGATCATGATTTGGTGATATTGAAAACAATGATTTTCGTGTGAGTTACTGTAGATCGAGTCTAGGTGTTGGGTTATAGGTGACGATGGGATTAGGATTAGATGAGTGGTGTTGAAGAGATAAAAGGCAGGAATGATGTTACAGATTAGGTCTCGTATAGGGTACGGATTGGTGTAAGTGTCAGGAGTCGTTAAATGAGGTTACTGGTTTGTGAAAAAAAAAATTGGTTTGATTTAAGTCCAAATCTGATTTTACATTTTGACTGATTTAAACTCTCTTCAAAATGGTATTCAATAATGCACCATCGTAATGTATCACTTCATCGCAATATATCACTCCATCGCAATAGACTGTCCATCGCAATAACATGTTCTTCCATCGCAATATTACACAAATACCCATCGCAATAAACATGATGCATCGCAATGTCATCGGGAAAATTTGGGCAGCGTGACGACATGGCTACCATTGCGATGAATCAAGCCGCCCATCGCAATGTGGACAGCCCAACCCATCGGAATGTGTAAAAACCCCATCGGAATACATCCGAAAAAGAAGCCGTCGTTATGTGATCCCATCTGACTGAGTATCGCAATGTTCCATCTTAAAAGTACCATCGCAAAGGGTATTTGACCAAAAGTTTGAATCCCCGGAAAAAATGGTTAGGACCATAAATTTTGTCCTTATCCCCATGATGCAAAACTGATGTGTATAGGGACAAAAACAAAAAAAAACAGGGTACAAAAATTTGACAAATCTTATATGACGAGGCACAATCAACCCAGATTTGACCAACAATAACTTTGATACGAGGCACTTTGACATGTAAATCAACGACTGTTTGATAGAGATAGAAAAAAATGAAACACAAAAGTTGATATTTTTAGATATGACATGAGAAAAAAAATACCAACCGTGATTCATGAACAATAAAGTACGAATCTGATGAACATACCACGAACACAAACACGAATCACACAGATACAAAACACCCCCGGTTAGCTTTGATACCAATTGTAAGGCATCAAAAACCCACCATGGTTCGGGTGGTCGGGGATGATCAAAGAACATGGTAAACATGATGTTGTTCTTAGTGAGAGAAAGTTAGAGAGAGGTGAGAAGAATGTGTGTTTTATTCCAAGTGAAAATAAAACAATGAAAAAAATGACAAACTTCCACACCCCCATGGAGAGTCATGGGGGGTATTTATAGACCTATCCTACCTAGACTTTCCATACTTTACACATTAAGCCCCTGCGTATAGCAAAGTACGTAAATCTAGTCCAACTCACGTGAAAGGCGCCAGCTTACCAAAAAGTAAGTCTAACAGCTTGAGACAATGGTGGGGGTTCTATGTACTCGTAGTTATTTAGCTCATACTAAAAGCTACATACCATGTGTACACGTTTTATGTGTGAGATATGATAAAGGCCCATGTGATTGAGGCCCATATGGTTGATTTGGTAAGAAAGAAACCGTCTCCTATGTTGCTGATTATTACGAGGAGAATCGTGATCTTAACTAATCACTTTGATCACGATCTAACAATAAATAGCAACTTTGGCTCTTCATAAATGGGGAGACTGACCCAAAACGTTTACACTAAACACCATGAAATCCCTTTTATAGCCAATAATGATTGGCTGCAATCTTTTGTTTTCTGTCTACCACCAATGGCATTACGTTGCTATGGATCGCTGCAATAGCAACGTTGTGCCTCCATCAAATCCTGGGGGTTTTACGATGAAGGATCTCAGCGAAATAGAGCATGTAAATTACTTTAAGGACAGGGGCATCTCCCGTGCAACGACACTATTTTACAGTTTTGAGTTTTGTCTGCTTTCGTTGTTGTTGTTGTTGTTGTAGGTTTAACCATCAGCAACCTCCTTGGATGTATCAAAGTCCATTGTTGGATACTTTCTGCAATATTACTCTTGCAGTGACCCGTTGATCCTTGCTAAATAAGTATGTGTTTTGACTCTTGTAATATCTATTTTTTATCTTTTATCTTGAGCAGAAGGCTGTTTAAAGAATATTTACAACAATCTTAAAGGAATTTATTAAGAGTTAAATTAATCTTGAGTAAATACACTTTTAAAGGAATCATATATAGTGAGATCTAAATCATAGTGTTTGGAAACTGATATTTATTAGAGTTTTACAAATTGTGTGTTGTACATGAGATACACATAATTATTTTCTGAGCCCTGTTATGATGAAGATTTTTGAACTTATTTTATAATGGAATATGTGACTTTGAAAACTGTTACATCTAACTAGAGACAACAAAGTGACATTGTATATATTCATTGATGTTTCTTATTTCTTAATGTTGCGAAATCATAAATAATACCTAGAGTGAAGTCTAGTAATGAGGATATGTGAAGGCTTGGTTACGAAAAGTGTTCGTGAAAGCGGGCCACATATGCAATTCGAGGGAATGATTTCTAGCGTCAACATTTGTGACAATCCGTAAATTTATGGTCGATATTTTATTCTCAAATATTATTTAAAAACATTATTTTAATGTTATAGTATGAACTCACACATTTTTGGGAAGAAATTTGAGTTTACGTCTTGAAGTAGCATCGACTACGTCTAAACCGGAGAATTCTATGTTACGTGCTTACGTTTACATACACCGTTTTTGGTGACAGTCTGACATTTCGGGAAATGAATTTATTCTCGAATATTAATTTGGGATTTTAATTTGTGTTGGTTCATAAATTCACAAATTTACGAGAAGAAATTAGAGCTTACGTGAATAATTTAGTGTCTTTTACGACTAAACCAGAAACCCTAGGTTTACGTATTTACGTTTTTGAACTCCGTTTTTGATGAGACAATTTTTATTAGATTCGTTTTGTGCCGTTGATTCATATTTTATAAAAACGTTTTTCGTAAAACGACCCGAGGGCACGCAAATCGAGGAAAATAGAATCGAGGAGTACCCGTAAATTAATAGGGGATGAAACAAGTTACACTTGTCCCACCGCCTCACTATGGGCGGCCAAACACATTTTTGTGTCAAGTGATGGACACTTGTCCTCCAAGCTTGACCAAAACTACCAACACTTGAAAACAAGCTAACACATACCACTTCCTCCATTTCATCTCATGCAAACAACTTCAATCTCTCTCTACTCCATCCTTTTGGCCGTCCCATATCCTCCATCAAACACCACCACTATCAAAAATCTAGCCATAAACCAAGGCTATAATCAACATATGTTGAAGCCTAGTTGAAGTTATTAAGATTGGAGGTGATTTTAACAACTAAAAAGGAGTTTATATGCAGTTCCTAGGCTGATTTTCATGCAGATATTCATCCATTTGAAGGACCCAAGAAGTTCATTTTCCAATTTGAAGGTTTGGTAACAAGGAACCAAGCCTTGTTCATCAAAAACCTCATCTTTTCATCACTATTGGTGGTATAGAGATTGTTTCTTCCTATCCTCTTATTATTTTGAATATATAATCTTGTATTTTCTTTATTTATGTATATTTATATGATGATGAATGATGATCAAAAATATTATGTGGGGATTTGGTGTTGATATATTTGATTAAAAAGATTAAAATCTACTTGAAAGGATGTTAAAATCATGGATAAAAATGTAGGCTGTATAAAACAGTAAAGAACTATATGATAACTTGTTAAAGTGGCTTGGATAATTTAATATACAGTAAGATAAGTGACTTGTACATATGTGAGAGTTGGCCACTCAATGTAATCCATAAAATGAGTGAGATATGATCAAAACAATATGGAAGTTCAAATCTGTATAGTCCATTTTGGACGGACTGTTAAACATATTTAGATGTTGATTGAGCAGTAGCTAATCTGAGTTAACTGTAGCACATATCATGTAGTTTGTGCTGCCCAAAAATGAGCTTCTATCTCCTTGTAGAAATCAAGATATGGTAAAAATGGTGAAAGTGAAATTCATAATCAGATTTGTAAAATAAAAGTATATATTATAAAATTAGCACTCAAGTAAAACTAATATAAAATGTATACCTAAAACCTACTTACTTATATATTACTTATAAATAAGTATATACCTTGATAAGTAAATGGGACATTTTATAAAATTGGCAATTTGATAAGTTTTATAAGTTATAAAACTATATACATAAGTTTTACGTCTTTTCGGCTAAAACCGAAATATTAACGTTTTCGTCAATTAAGACTTAGACGGTCGGACACGTCTAATGTAAACTTTTTATAACTCATATACTGATGTATAAATCCATTTGACAAGTAAAACCGATAAAAACCGAGCTTTATAACTTATGAACATTAACGGGCCAAAATAGCCTTATTGGACTATTAACCCGACAAGTTTGGCTAAAACATTAATGGACTTACTCATTGGGCTTAACCCACTTGGGCCCAACATATAAATAAAGGCCTGATATTAAAAGTATAAATGGGTTATGTTGATCCCAAACTTAGATCGATTTAGCTTTGTGTAAACGAGATTAGATCAAGTAATACACGTAGAGAAACTTTTGATATGTATGAAGTAATCTAAGTGTTATGCGGAATTTAACACTTAGAACAAAGAATAAAACAAAGTAAACCAAACTTTCACTGTGATTAATAATATCAATGAATGATTACAATGAAAGTGTTATGAGATATGTGGAAGAGGTGTATGTGAGATGTATGTGAGATATAAATGAGATGTGTCTTATGTCTAACCCTAAGGCCTCCTTTTATAGGTTTAAGGAGCCTTGTACAAAAAGCTAAGATCAACTATTTTAGGAAGAGACACAAGATAAACATACATAAATAACATATTGACTAAATCTTTTTAAACATTAAGAATATATTCTGAATTCTTATCTTCATACTTTGTCCACCAGCTTGAAGAATTCATCATTTGCAGATTTAGTCCTTGTCTTTGTCTTTAAGATTTTTCTTGTCAACGCCTTGATAATTCGTATCAGCGTCTCATCTGTCAGCGCCCCGTTTACGCTTGTCAGCGTCCAATTTCCTCTTGTCAGCGTTCAAGTGACTTAGCTAATTTTATTCCCAACAATCCTCCCCTAAACTTGATATCTACTCTAGTAATCAAGTTTTTGAATAAAATAAAACATATAGAGAGGATTCTTACAAACATACTTATTCCTGAATTTGAGTAATAATAAGTCATGAAAAGTCAATCACTCAAATCACTTGTATAGTCAGTCTTCACTTGGTCTTAATTATCTTCAACACCTGTAGAGTCTTTGGAGCTTTCTTTATTACTTTTGTCACTCAAATTCGATTGCTCCTCCCCTTTTTAAGACTCCTCTCCAAGATCAATATACAAGGATGGAATCAAGAACATCCTCCATGCATCAGCTTCCAAAATAACAATCCTTGACAATTTGTACCATTTCTGTAGTATGCTTTTACAAGCTAATACAGATTTTCGTCAATTCCATTAATGTCAAAGGTTTCATACTGTCCTCATCCACATTTGGGAAATGAATCCTCAATGTTGATTCATAGGACATGGGGATGGACTTACTGATGATAAGACTGACTTGACCTGCATTAAAGCTAGTGCCAATAGTCTCAGCCATCTCCATAACACTATACACCCTTGTGAAAGTGATCTCTGCTGCTACTAGATGTCAATCACTAGGAAAAACATCTCAATGATCATTAGGCTTCCATATATCCAAAAATTTGAAAACTGTAAGGGTGATGAAACGTTTTGGGACTATAAAGAAGTTTATAAATCACACCAGCTAAGATGTCATAGCATAAAATAGACTTGAGAAAGTAGAAAACTTTAGTTAGAACATAAACAAAGGTAATAATCCTAAGGAAATTAACTAGACTCTAATAAGCAAGAGTGACAAACACTGTTCATGCATACACACATGCAAAAGTATGATAGACACACATGAACTCTAGAGTCCTTTGTTCACAAATGCCCCAAAGAGAAAGTTAATTTATATAAAACCTTTGCAACTCCCCAAGTAAGCCCAAAAATATATCTACCCCAAGTCACCCATACGACCACACCCAATTCTAGGTCAAAAGTCTTGGCAGCGTGCAAAGTATATCAACTTTGCATGCTACAGTGCCTCACGGTTTAGAAAACTAACCCGTACTCACCAGTGGACACAATCTAGAATTGTGATAAGAGCATTCTAAGAATACCCAAAAACCTAGAGGTTTACCTCCCCTTAACAGAAGCATACAAATCATTATATGTGAAGAAGAAAAAATTTATCTCAAGATAGGAATGTAAACACTCCAACCATCATAAATAAATTTTGCAACTTTGTATCCATCCAAATGTAGCTCCACTTTCCTGCATAGTTAGACAAAAACCGCAAAAACACACACCAACAGAGGCTACCCTATCCCATGATAATAGGTAGAGATAACATGTTAGTGGATAAAAATAATATTAGTGGAAAGATCAACAATGCATGTTCCTTGAGCATCCACTATCCCGATATCCTTGATCATTAACCTGCTTTTGGATAGGCTGCTCAAAAAGAAAACAAATTAGTTTCCTTTGGAGATCCAAGCCTTGTCAGACTTGGATCTGTCTAGTTGTTCAACTAGAGTGGTCTTATTCTTTACCATAAATGCCTGTTCATCCCTTTGTGACCTAAGCACCCAATTCGTTCCAATGAGTCTAGTAATGACCTTCTCAAGATATTTAAATCTATTGCAAGTCATTGAAATACCATTAAAACTAGAGTTTTGCTCTTGTTTAGGTTTCCATGTTAAGTGGGATGATGCCCTAGACCCTTGACCCTTACTAACCATGTATCTTTGTTTATATGGTCTAAAATAAGGTCTCATACCAAACTTGGAGCTGTCAGCGCTGCATTTGTGCCTGTCAGCGTTGAATTTGTTCCTGTCAGCGCTGAATTTGTTCTTGTCAGCGCTGAATTTGTTCCTGTCAGCACTGAATTTTTTCTTGTCAGCGCTGAATTTGTTCTTGTCAGCGCCCAAATTAGGGTTTGCTACAGGAACATACTGTCTGTTTGACCAAGTGTTGGTCTTTTGAAAGGGCCTTTGTCCATGGGTATTAGCTGCCTTAGAGAAGAAAGGAGCTGGTCTAGTAGCTTGTGGTCTAGTGTGGACAAAAGGTCTATGATTAACATTGGATGACCTATTGTCAGCGAATGAATTGTATTTACTGACACAATTATAGGCCAAATGAGAAAAGGTCCCACATGTATAACAAGCCTTTTTAGACACAAACTTAGGCTTAGACTGATAAAACCCTGTCCCATTAACACTTGCTTGGCTTTGGGGTGACCTAGGTTTCCTATACATCTCTGCATACTTGACACTAGGTTTCTTAACAGTGTGTGAGCCAAGGTCAACAATCTTGCCAGTGGTTGGGTTTGTTATCTTGATAGGGGTAGGTTCTTGTGTTGTGATAGGGGTAGGGTCATTTGGACTTTCACACAGCAAACCTCCCTTAACAAACAAAGTAGGATTGGCTTTCTTCCATTCATTTAGTTCAGTCAACTTTTGATTATACTCTTCAACTGGGGAAGTGACTCTTGGTGGAGGAATAAATTCCTCTTCTTGGAGTTCTGGAATACCAGTCCAAGACAAGTCCTTTCTTTGGACACCATAGAAGTCCCCAGCTGGTGGTGGAACACCAGTATAATCCTTCATTCCAATCCCACTCATATCCTTAGAGTCCCTTTGTTTACCTACACACTCTCCTAGGGTTTGTGTGGCCTTATCAAATCTCTGGATTTTAAGACTCACATTATCTTTATTTTTATTAGCCTCATCTAACTTAGCTATCAAATCAAGATTAACCCTATTCACGATATCTTGAATATCTTTACTTTGATGTAACTCATGTTTTAAGATATTTATTTTATCTTTTAAATCAAACTCCATTTTCTTATACTCAGCTACAGTCTTTTCAGTTTCAGTAAGAGCAACTTTATAATTAGACCACTTGCATCTCTCATTACTCACATCTTCTAACAATCTTAAAACTTCTTTATTAAGTCGTTCAGTATTTAACCTACAAGAAGAGTTATCACATACCTCATTATCAGAACATGAAGAAGAATTGGAACTTGAAGTAGACGTGGCCTTAACTGAAAACATCATCAGATTCTTCTTCACCTTCTTCTTTAGCCTGGTTCACCTCACGAATATTGGATCTCGTTCTTCAAATCAAAGTTCCTCAACAAGCTCTGATACCACTTGTTGATCCCAAACTTAGATCGATTTAGCTTTGTGTAAACGAGATTAGATCAAGTAATACACGTAGAGAAACTTTTGATATGTATGAAGTAATCTAAGTGTTATGCGGAATTTAACACTTAGAACAAAGAATAAAACAAAGTAAACCAAACTTTCACTGTGATTAATAATATCAATGAATGATTACAATGAAAGTGTTATGAGATATGTGGAAGAGGTGTATGTGAGATGTATGTGAGATATAAATGAGATGTGTCTTATGTCTAACCCTAAGGCCTCCTTTTATAGGTTTAAGGAGCCTTGTACAAAAAGCTAAGATCAACTATTTTAGGAAGAGACACAAGATAAACATACATAAATAACATATTGACTAAATCTTTTTAAACATTAAGAATATATTCTGAATTCTTATCTTCATACTTTGTCCACCAGCTTGAAGAATTCATCATTTGCAGATTTAGTCCTTGTCTTTGTCTTTAAGATTTTTCTTGTCAACGCCTTGATAATTCGTATCAGCGTCTCATCTGTCAGCGCCCCGTTTACGCTTGTCAGCGTCCAATTTCCTCTTGTCAGCGTTCAAGTGACTTAGCTAATTTTATTCCCAACAGGTTAATATAAAGAGTTGAACTCTTAATGGGCTTTTAATGGGCCTATTGGGCCTTAATATGGAATTGGATTGAAACTAGTGTAACTAGTCAAAAATTTGACTAACACATAACACTATAATGTGTATGAAGATATAAACTCCCACATGATCATCATAGTATTTATAATATCATCATATATATATATATACATAGTCATTGCTTTTACAAAGTCATTGGACAAGAGTCTAAGACGAGTATTATTTGTCTAGGTTTCCGTGATTGAAGAACGTACCGTACATCCAAATCGCCGATAACCCGCCTTTCCCAATCAATGTGAGTTCATAGCCTCGCACTCTTTTAAATGTTTTTATGAAATGTTTATAAACCGCGAGGGAGATAACATGTTAGTTTTAATAAAATAGGACACCAGTTGTCCCGATTGTTTGCTTATTGATATGGACTCGAATGATTGCATGACCCGATGAATGATTGTATGACCCGATGCATAAAATGAAATGGATTATTATTAGTTAAGTTATGTCACTAAGAGTCTCATTAGCATGAATTGTGAACTACCGGGATTTCGTAGACGCTTATGCATATAATAGTACTATTTAGGGAAGATCACCCCAGTTCGCGCCTTGACGGTTGATCCCCGTCGTGCCACATTGATTGATAAGAGAATTTATGTATGAGAAGATTTATATAAGCGTGATTATTGTGACGACACGCTGTTTTAGATGGCAAAGGAAATTACGGGTTAGCTACCCGTTGTTTGTTATAGTAAGGTAGCAATGTCATGCGGCTTATAATTATCCAATAACGAAAATACTGCGATACGCATTGAATTACAATATATTGCCTGACTAGCAATACGGGGTCTTATTATTGATATTATGTTCTTGTTTTGGTTTTACACAACCATATTCATATAACGGTTTTTATTTAACTCTATACAACGTTATAAAACGTATTGTATGATGTTTTTACGACATTGGTTTGTATAATGGTTTTGAAGGCAAAAGCCTATTGTATGATTTACAACAAGATTTGTATAAAATGTTTTTTGGCTTATTTATGGCCTTCGACAAGGAACTGTACAAAATGATTTTCGGTGATAATTTCATACCGATGATATATTAATGGATTTCATTAAACTCTATGGATTCACTCGGCGTTTTCGCTGACCATTTCTTTTAACATGTTTTATCTCAGTTACTTGAAGGTAATTCTCGGGAAGACAACAAGAACTTATGGCCCGCACTTAAATAACAATTTCCATTCAAATGTTTTGTAAAGTTGTATGAAATACTATGACTTGCGACCTATGTAAATTTGATATTCATGCATGGAAAATGATTTATTATTAAACGACACGATTTTTAAGCGTTGTCTATGATTTGAGTAATGTGCTATCCCGTAACACCAACGAATTTCCGCTGAACTAAAGTATGAATATTTGGGGGTGTTACAGTTTGGTACCAGAGCTCTCGTTATAGAGAACGAAAGATTTTTAAAAACCAAGATTTTGAATAAAACATTTCAAAATCTTTTAACTATAAATATTTTTCTCAAAATGTCTAAAAATCTTTTTACTATAACGGTGCCGAAGAATTCCCGATTTACCGACAAGGCCAGGCTGAGAAGTGCTATTTTAATATATATATATATATATATATATATATATATATATAACTTGGATTATATATATATGTATGTTGTAATTTGATTACATGATTTTTATTTTTGATGATTATTTTATTACTTATACGAGGTATTTATACGACGTAGATTGTCACAAGAAACCCTAACTCCCCTAGCAAATTAATCGAAGCTATTTCTGTAGGAATTCTAGCTATTCCAGATCTAAACCAAGTTGTGGATAGTTATGATCCCAACAAATGGTTGATATTCGTTGAAATATTGATATTAGTTGATTATGATATTAAAGAAGAATTGGCGAGATTAGATCTGATATCGATGTCATGATGATCTTTCCTTATAGAGTGGAGTTTGACAAAACGTTACCACCCGGAAAGGTGTCATCTGATTCGTTGTCACCCAATTCTTAAATTTGAAATCGAAAGGGTAAATGTTGCACTTGATGCTGTCATTGAAGCCTTTACCCAAAAGCCTCATGCCACTAGTATCTTTCCGAGAAGTCTAATTGAATGTGTGAGTCATTTCATACTAGTGAGTCATTTGATAACTATTGATGAAGGAGCTATATGATTGGAAATTAAGTGTTGTTCATATCGAGCTTTTATTGCCCTTTCAAGGTCTAAGAATAAGGTTGAAAGTATTGGAGAATGAGGTAGGATGTCGCATTTAGTATAAGATTGGTTGAAACTTGAATAAAGTCAAATTTAAATTGTATGGAATATGAGATTGTTAAGAGGAATTCGTTGATTCTTATGATTGAATTATAAGGTTTTAATTGATTGTTGATTCGTGTTAAGGGTTGTTCCTAGGTCATTGTCCAATGACGAGGATGCTCAATGTCCAAGAAATAAATTGAAGAAATCTTCTTCTGAATCGGGACCGATGGATCTTCTGGGATAGGTGGAACACCTAATGACTCTTGTAGATTAGTATTCATTGTGGTATCTTTTAAAAATCTCTAACTTAACTGAGACATCAGTTGGTAGGACGAGTTCTTGGAATTGTATGACATAGTGACACATAATGTGTTACGGTACAATTTTGACTTGTTTGTGATTAATGAAAAGACTACCTTTGATTGCTAAATTCTACATGTATCGATGTTATCTATATTTTATTGCTTCATCCTAATAATCGAATTAGTGATGCAACCATTGAACAAGTACTCATCTCGAATTGAGTTACGTTGTGGATTATTCTTTTTGAGTGCCATCGAGGTCATGAACCTCATGATTATTTGGCTAAAGCTCATTTCCTGATATATTCTAGTTAGTTCTTGGTGAACAACTTTTCATCACTCTTTTGCAGATCACTCATTGTTTTTATAAATAATACGATACCATCTGGGGGAAAATATGAAATTTTCATTTTATATGAGTTATTTAAATCGGTACTATAAGTAATTACCATCGAAATAAAGTTTTGATTAAACATCTTCTAAATGGAAATGCTTCCCTAATGATGAACATTTCGGTAAAATCATTTTTATTTTAATTTCATAATTTAACATGAATATATATTTTAAACATGATGACAAAGTTTTGACGAACTGAGTATTGCATCGTTAATCCTAAAATTGTATATAGTTGCGCGCCTACATACAATTTGGAAGGGACCATGTAAGGCTGATTAATAGTCACCATGAAATTGTTAATAAACATTACATTTTCTTTGTAATTGTGAAAAATTGAATTTTTATGAGATCTGCAAGAAGTGCAAAATAGGGACATATAGTTAGGAACACCTACATATGTACCCGTACCATTTATTTTCTGAATAGAATTTAATCATCCGTGGAAATTGTCTTAATTGACAATTGATATCCCCTCCTTGTCCAATTCTTCCGTGGTGAGATTCTTTGGAAAAGTATCTAATTATCGAGTATTAATACCCGATTGGGTGTTGTAAGACCCGTGAAAGTGCCGTAAGATGCTAAGTTATTGTCTCAAGAGTTGTTGGGTATGAGCATCTCTCTTAAGTTGTGGCTCACTTGTGGATGTGATATCCCGAGCCCAACGTCATTTATTTAATCCTATTTTACGTATATTTTTGAAATTTTTAAGAATTTTTATCGTGGATTTATTTGACGGTTTAAGTTGAAACCAACGTTTACGGTCGTAATTTAACGTTTGACGATTTAAGAAGAACCGAAAACGACTACGATACCGACGGATGCCCAAAATTTATCTTTTATTATCGATTGATCGATATTTGAGTTTTTCGAGATTTTATTTTATTACGTGTTAAGTCGAGTTGGAACCATGTGTATATTCGTTTTGTGTGCGTTTGAACCATTTAAAAGTATTTTCGAGGGTTCGGGACAACCCCCGACTTCCGTAAAATTTTCAAGTCGACTAATATGTCGTTCCCGCTATTTAGAAGAGTCGTTTACAAGTGAGGCCAAAAGATTTACAAAATAGCAAAGAAGGCCCCTCAAATTTTACAAAAAGGGGGCAAGTGAAGACACAATTTCATTTCACTCTCAAAAAAATTAGGGTTTCCCCTTTTCTCTCCAATGGCCGACGGCCACCACCACACAACCACCACCACCATTATTTTTCATGGGTTTTTGAAGAATCTAATCAAAGACCAACCTTCCAATTCACCTTGTAAGTAAATCCCACTAACAAAAACACACATGCAATCAAGAAATCTTTCCAAAAATTTATGATTTTACAAAAATGGATTTTGGTCTAATTAAATGGTACACATGTTTAATTCATGTGTTTATAAGGATGAATCATCAATAAAATGAGTTGGGGGCTGTTTTTCTTGGGTGTTTTGGCTACACCAAACCCACGGCCAAAGTGGGATTGGTTGTGGTTTGATGAGTTTGATGTTTTGTGTTGTGGGTTCATGTTTAGAATTGTGTTTTAGATGTTTTTGAATGAATGGAACCAATTGCATGTATGATTTAGGCTTTAGGTTTTGATGAGGATTCGATTTTTATAGTGTTATAGGCTGTTTGGGTGATTGGGAATGGGTATGAGTGGTTAATCTAGGTTTAGGTGATGTTTGGATGGATTGAAAACAAGTAGAAAGGTGATTTTGAATGAGTCGTTTTCAAACAGATTGTTTAGGGCTATTTTCGTGGTTTTAATTTTTGGTCCAGGTTATGATTGTAGGATGTAGTTGTAGTGGTCGTCGAGACGCTCGTTTCGGTATAAGGTAGAGCTTACGACTCCAAACGAGTCAAAAGTTATGTTACTTTAAAAATACGTGTACCGGGAGATGAGAACCAACACAATCCGAATTTGTGTTTGGTTTTGGGTCAAATCCCGGGGACCATAAGTTTAGTTTGGTAAATGGTCAAAGGTTGATTTTTGGTCTCAAACCTGCATATTTGAGTCTATTATAAGACTTAGGTGTCAAATGGGTCAATGATACATTTTAAATGGGTCAAACAAGTCCAACTTGGTCAATGTGCAAAATCAGTCCGAAAAACGTAGGCTTAGTAATGTGTTGAGCAACGGGTCGTTAAAGCGAAAACTTTTAAGGGGATTAAAAATGTGATTTCTACAGGTCTTAAGGTATTTTTGAGAATTTTCCCAAAATTTTATAAAAGGGTATAAGTTTAGGAAAACAGCCCATACTTTTGGTAAGTATCGGCGATCGTAAAATGGATAGCAACTTTAATAACATTGATAAATGATATAAGTCTAGTAACAACTACTTGTTTGACTTTGGCGTGAGTTTTTATAAGCATTGAGTGTGTTTGCATTTGCGTGTGTTTAGTACAATAATGTACGCGGAGTATTGATTTGGTTTACGTACCTTGATTTTTAGGTCAAGTGTTTGATTTTCCCGGGCATCCACGTCGTCGGTGACATTTCTCGTTACGTCTTCGCTAGAACCACTACTACTACGCAAGGTGAGTCTATAGCCTCGCTCTTTACTTATTTCAAATGTTTTTACCCGCGAGGGGGATACATGCTATTTAAATGAAAATGAAGATAAGTCATGAATGATTGTTGGACCCGAATGTTGCCTTGAAATTGTGTTGAGTACCTAGTTGCAAAAGGCCCTAATTTCATGAACTATTAACTATTGTCTTGCCCTTGCAAAGGGGGAAATAGCCGCTTATACAAAGTGATAGTACTATGGGGTTGACTACCCTATCCGAGACGAGGGCTAGTACGTTGATACCCCCCTGCGGACGTATAATTTGTGTTAAGAGATAAGGTATAATTGCAACTAATGCCTTTAGTAGGGGCACTGGTTTCATCTGAATCACGCCGGTAATTATTACGCGGGTGATTGAGTTAACGGATTAGTGTCATGAGCTTAAACACAATTGTCATATCCTTGAATAATAGATTGTTTGCGCGACAATGCTATTGAATGATCATAATTGGTTTTAATACTTATGTTCAACTTATGATTTGATAAACCTATAGATTCGCTCAACCTTTGTGTTGACAGTTTTAAGCATGTGTTTCAGGTAACCGAGATTAATAGCAGCGGAGCATGCGAGGATGGAAGTTGTTGTGGCTTGGCGGTCTACTTGTTTTTCCACCCCTATTTAACTTAAAACTCTTTTATTATTCTGTCATGTGAGCAAAAATGTACTTTTGGGTTGAGATTCAGTGGGGACCTAACGCAAACTCTGTTTAGTATTATTTGGGATTTGGAAAACTGTAGACTTGTATGATTTTAATAATTTTTAAATTTATGTTTAAACTTTTACGTCTCTTTGAGTCGTTTAATATAGCTTATGTGTGATGATAACTACGTAGCACCCAAATGTTTTAGTTCCGCTGTGCATAGCATTTGTTGGGGGTGTTATAGATTTGTAATCAGAGCCATGAGTTATAGAGAACTAGGTCATTTTGAAAAATCCTAAACTATAACTTTTGGTGTCGTAAGAAATTGTCCAAGCACACAACTATCCTGCATGGCTCCGGTAAGAATTCTTTAGCATTGCTTTATATTTTAGATGTATCCCTCAAAATTGATATGAATTCCCTAGTATTTAGTAAGTAAATACTTTGATATATTTTGAGATATATTGATTTGTACTTTGAGTACTTATCATCGTAATTTGCAAATTCCTGTAAAGATTATCGTATATGTTGCATGTATTTGGCATAACGGGCTACATTGCATTACATGGCAACACCGCGTTGTAATCCTACGTGTATGTAGGAATGGTTGTATGTATAAGTATGTATATACTATGGTATTTAAAGGCATTGCACGCGAAGCAATGGTCCTTGAGTGATTATCGTACATGTTATAATGCGGTTTTGTTGAGAATTCGGCCTCACCGCAAATTATCAATCTTGATAATTAATTTATTGTTCGGATAACCGAATATGAACCTCGTTTGATACTCTAGATACGTAAATAACGCTTCGTAACATATTGTATATTGACTAGATTGATCTCGATTGTCGTTATCGCACCGTGATGTGTCATTTTGGAGATTTTCTTTTGAAACGTAATTTACTTACGTATTAATTTATTTCCTTTGTTCCTTATGGGTTTGATATATTGGTTGGTGTAACTATAATATAGACGAAGTATAATCAACGATGCGTACATCGTAGCGACGAATCACATGTGTATTTTATAAAACGTGGTTGAGGTGTGTTGCCATTTAATCATTGTTTACTATTCTACTTGAATTTTAAGATGTGTTTTAAAATAGACTAGCGTTGTGATCAATCGTGATAACTTGGAATTTGGTTGGTTTTTTGTGTTAATTTTGTGGAGTATGATTTCGAGACTCATCCGAGGCCGATAACAACATTTAGTTGACATGCGTATTCTCGTTCCATTTATTTCATTTTGTTTTGTTGTTTCATTATTTTGAAGTTAATATTTTACATGACGAGGTCCGGCATTTGTGCGAGTTAAGTAAGCATCGAATTTTTTTGATTGAATGATTTAAACATAAAGTGTTTTACATATTAAATAAATGGTGAACGAAACTTTTGGACAAAAATGACTTATGATGTGTCTTGTAAAAAGTAAAACTCTTATAGAGAGTAAAGTGACAATGTGAAATTATTTTTCTTTCAACTTTGGTTGGTAAATCGTAATAAGTAATTTGTATTACTCGTAAAATCCTTGTTTTCATATATTAATAATTTGATACTAGAAGCTAGTGATGGATTTGTTAAGAATTTGTTTAATATAATTTGAAAAAGGAGTTTATAATAAAATTTACGATATGACTATTGAGTATATGTAACTTTGGATTTAGTACGAATTAATTTTCGGGTCAATGTAGCAAACTTTTGGCGTATCTTGTAATATAAAACATGAGTAGAAGAATTGGTCAGGTATTTTGGAGATAAAAACTTTGTAAAATTTGTTTCATTTTAAACATAAGGTTATGTTATGTATGCATTGGTATAAACTAGAACACGTTACTTGTTATAGCGAATAAAATGGGATAAAATCAGAATATACACTTTAAGTAAGAAATTATAATGCTTGAAATAAATTTTTAAACATTGATGGAACATCATTGGAAATCATTTGTTTATTAAATTGTCGTTATAGAGAATCACTATGCAAAATTTGATGATGCTTGTTTAAAATCGTTTGAAAAATCTTTTGTTTTATTCCGCTGCGAGATGTGTTAATGTTAAAAACCCTTTGATAATGGGCTAAGGATTAAAAGTTGAATTTTATATATTTTAGAATTATTGAAATAAGCATTTCTGATTAATTATTATATTATTATATTGTTATTATTTTTGAGATTCAAGTGTCGACTAAAATCAGTAAATTATCTGAGATAAAACTACGTGAAACCTCTTTATCATTTGAGTCCAAGTGCGCGAATGTGATTTAACAAACCAGTTTTAAGGAAGACTTATGTATAATAAAAAGTCAAAAGTTGATTTTAAGAGTTAATTGAACTAGTTTGAGTCATGTTGGATATGTGTATATATGTGATAATATAAGTCGTAATAATAAAAACGTAAAACTTGGAAAATTCTTACTGTATACGTTTTGGTACTTAGGATATGAACATTAACGAGATTTTGACACAAGTATGGAGATTTTCAAACCTAATGATTTGTCAATTATGATAACCGAGTCACCGCATCTACTAATGTTAATAATTTCCGAGAGATTGAAATTTTTCCAGAAATGAAAACGTTGTAAAGATTGGAAAATGAAAGGTATAAATTCTTTAATGGTGTAACACAAATTAAAAATGTGTAAATGTTCGGTTTTACAATGTACAAGGTAACACTAATTATTGTACGCAACTGGATTATACAACACACGTCTACTTGTATATTATTTAATAAAGATGTATATGTAATGTTTTGAGTCACAATGGTTCGATCGTCCGACATCCCTTCTTTGATTTTATGAGTCTGTATTTGAACTTGAGTCGTCATGTGACTGTTCATTTTAATATTTTCCATGATATGAAATCATTATTATTATATTTATTTAAAAAACTACTATTTCGCTAGTACTTGATAATGAGGGTATGTTACCCGGTGTATATTTTGTCCTGTTCATGGACGTTGTGACTTTTCTTCTTACGGTTAATGGAACCTAAAATACCTTGTTTACTTGAATGATGCAATAAATCTTCATTAAATTGGTTATTTATTTATATTGAACAAAAGCGAGGAGGCAAAGCCGCTTTACCAAATTATAGAGGTGAAAGAACTCGATCTTCCTGGTGAAATTGTTTCTATTTAACCAAGTGATTAATTTCCTCTCCCCGTATACCCTTGGTGGAATGTGTGTGCAACTCGAGACGATGGGAATTATGATCGTTGTTTTATTTTTAATTTTTTTTACGCTTGTATTGATATTCAATTTTTACTCTATGTATTCGTAGATCGCTGTTGTTATCCCAAGACTTTTGTCATATGTTTGAAGTGTTTTCATTTCTAATATAGTTAATTATAGTTGGAAATTATATTACTCGTTTACCTTGTTCGATCTCATTGATTTTTGAATTTATTACTGGTTGTGTTTGCAATGATCTTTAATCTTGAACCACCTTACCATTATTTTGTGAGTAGTCTATTTTGAAAATATGTATGAGTGTGAAATGTTTCGTTTAACCAAATGTAAATGGTGTCGATTTATTTACTTAATTATTTATTCATTTTTGTTTTCTCATAAATAGGAAAAGTAATGTATGTTTCCAAAGTGGACGAAAAATGTTTGATGTGTTTCTTAAAACGATGGTAACAATATTTTCCCATTTCAAATTCCATTTCAAATGGTTTAATTATTTTGAAGATTAGGTCAAAAACTTTCGTAGTCATATTTGGTATGTAGTAATAATGTTTGTGTTGTCACTCGATCCTCAATTATGCACAGCTTAGCTAACTATGCATAATTCGGGAAGAGTCCTGTTTTGTCGGTTGTTGTTGCTTGATCCTTAAGTATGCATGATCTAGCTAATTATGCATAGTTTAGGAAGGGCACGATCGTGTCAAACAAATTGGTCATCTTGAAACTTGTAGTGTTTTGATAAATGTTTGGATGAGAACGTTTTAAAAATGGTGGATCCTTATGCAAGTAATCGTATTCTCCTTGATTCCTAAAGAAAATTTTTAAATTCTCTTGTGTTCCTTGAAATCTTTTCTTTTTGTTTGGCGTTGACTTAGTAAGTCATTGTGGCCGAGTAATTTTGGAAAATGTTTTTATGTGTTGTGTGTGACGTGTGAAATTTATCAGAATCGTTAGGGTGTTGATGAAATACCAAAGGGACTCATACCGACACTGAGAAGAAATTTTAAACAAGAATAGAAGACTACCAAAGTAGAGGAAATCAAAGTTCAAGTGACTCTGAGGGGAATGACGAAGACTTCTCCTACATCAAACGCATCGTACCTTATTTAATTTCTATTCTCATTCTTTTGATATGTTTAACGACACACGATAAACTGTTGAAGTTTACCAACTGTGCATCGGTAGTTGGAAGACAATTCCATTGCCGTCTTCGTTTATTTAAGTAAGGAATCCTCTTTTCTTGACTCAACCATCCTTGATTATCGATGGTTAAACGATAGATAGCCATAGTTGAGGTTTTTGTGGTGAACCCTTATCTTTTATGTGTTTATGTTGTATGTGATCTGGTCAAGTGATCGTAAGTTGTGAGAACTTGAGACGACATTGTCCAATGAAGTCCGATCATGGAGAACACGTGCCATGTAATATATATATGTATTTTTTTTATATATACTATGAACGATGATGCTTATTGAGATTTTGACCATGTTTGAGATGAAAGTGAGATGGTGTTCTTGTAATAACTTTTGGGTATGGATCCGTGTGTGAGAACCCTACGATGACATATGTATGTATTTAATTTTATTTTATTTTCTTTTTGGATATGCATCTATAGCTAGCAAGCTTTTGAACCCTCTTAAACTTGCAATTTTCTTTTTGACCGGACTCATCTGAGAAATATGTCAAATATTCTTATTTTATCATGGCTTGGCTGATTAGCAAGCATGAGTTAACTTGGTTGAACTTATTTACTTGGCATGGTTTGGCTATTTCGCAAACGTGTCGTAATGTGGTTGTATGTGTTTCATAAAGGCTTTTGTGTTTGATTGGATTGTGATGTTTTCGAGAGAGTTATGTATACGTCGAATGATTTCCGTATCGATGAATTCGTTTTTGACGAACTAGGGTTGTATGTACGTAATATTGCGATAAGGTGATTTTGTACGACTAGTAATAATTACTTCGTCTTGTATATTCTGAACGTTTTCGATGGGGTTATGTGTGACCCGTGCGATTTTATTTTGTGAGTAGTTGTTTTATGAGATGATGAACCAAGTGAAAGGACAATTCGAAAGTTGGAAGACATGCTCCGAACGTGTGTGATTATTTTGATAGTTGTTGAGATCGATACTTGCCGTTGGTAGTATCTTAGTACAACGACATTTACCAAGTTAACAATGAAGATGCAACATTTGAAGAAATATGTTGATGAAAATATAGATCGCCAGTTGGATAGAATGAAGTAGGAAAAAGTCAGTTGAATGGACTTGAAATGATTCGAGAGGCTACGGAAGAGATGGTGTAAATTAAGAATCACTTGTTAACCGCGAGGACCTATGAGAAGAGACGTGTTGATAACCGTAGGAAGAAATTGGGAAATTGAAGTGGAGACCATGGATCGAGATGTTAAGAGATTGAAGCAAGGTATAATACTCATCGTGAAGGTGTGATGGAATCCGAGACGTGAACCGAAGTCCACATTGGAACGTGAAGACCTCTATAGTAAGAAATACCTCCATCTTTCTAGTAGTACGAAATGCGAGTATAAGAACCAGAGAGCGCCGGGACGTCGCTCCTTTAAGGAGGGGAGGATGTAAGACCCGTGAAAGTGCCGTAAGATGCTAAGTTATTGTCTCAAGAGTTGTTCGGTATGAGCATCTCTCTTAAGTTGTGGCTCACTTGTGGATGTGATATCCCGAGCCCAACGTCATTTATTTAATCCTATTTTACGTATATTTTTGAAATTTTTAAGAATTTTTATCGTGGATTTATTTGACGGTTTAAGTTGAAACCAACGTTTACGGTCGTAATTTAACGTTTGACGATTTAAGAAGAACCGAAAACGACTACGATACCGACGGATGCCCAAAATTTATCTTTTATTATCGATTGATCGATATTTGAGTTTTTCGAGATTTTATTTATGTTACGTGTTAAGTCGAGTCGGAAACATGTGTATATCCGTTTTGTGTGCGTTTGAACCATTTAAAAGTATTTTCGAGGGTTCGGGACAACCCCCGACTTCCGTAAAATTTTCAAGTCGACTAATATGTCATTCCCGCTATTTAGAAGAGTCGTTTACAAGTGAGGCCAAAAGATTTACAAAATAGCAAAGAAGGCCCCTCAAATTTGTTGGGAATAAATTAAGGCCAGATCACTTGAACGCTGACAAGAACAACTCAAGCGTTGACAAGAGCAAAGTGAGCGCTGACAGCTTAAGCGTTGACAAGTTAAAGTCAAGCGTTGACAGATTGAAGACAAGCACTGATGGAAGATGTGAGCTACACGTTTATTATGTTCTAGAATACTTCTAGTAAGGATAGAAACAACAATTTATTTTCTATGTTTATCTTTACCTAGAATAGTTGATACGTAGCTTATTGTACAAGGCTTCTTAGTCTATAAAAGAAGGCCTTTAGGTTAATGTTTAATATCAAGTTTTCATTAAGTTTTTCATTCGTAAACATCTTTCATTGTAAGCAAGTCCGACATTGATAATCAAAGTGAAAGTTTTGTTTACATCTAGTGTTCTTGTTTAAGTATTAAATTCCGCATAATACTTAGATTCACAAAGCATATAACAAAGGTTTCTCTACATGTTATACTTGATCTAATCTCGTATACACAAAGCTAATCGATCTAAGTTTGGGATCAACAAGTGGTATCAGAGCTTGTTGAGGAACTTTTGATCTTTGAAGAACACCAGAACGATATACGTACACCAAAACCCTAATTTTCTCAAAACCCTAAAAACATCATGTCTGAAGCAATAACCTCCTCCTCCTCATCCTTACCAAACATCAAGATTCCCATGCTTGATGCAACCAACTTTGACTTATGGAGGATCAACTTTGAACAATATCTGGGGATCTTTGACTACACACTCTGGGACATCATTGAATATGGAAACTCATTCAATAAAGCTCAAAAGATTCTGAATGCCATTGCAAAAAGAACAGCTGTTGAAGGATGTCCTGATGAAGATAAGAAAGAAAAACCTGGAGATGGTAGAGCTGTAAGTGCTGAAGATATTGCAAAGAAAAGGGCTGACATGAAAGCCCTAAATATTCTGAAAGTGTCTTTGGGACAAGAAAATCAGCACAAATATAGAAGCTATGAATCTGCTAAGGATCTTTGGGAAGCAATTGAAGTTGCATATGGTGGTAATGCAGAAACTAAGGAAGAAAAGAAGAAGCAACTTCTGCATGATTATGCTGTCTTCAAAGCTCAGCCCAATGAGAAACTGAGCAGTGTGAGAAGCAGATTGCTTGACATCACAAGCAAATTGTCCTTCATGGGGACACAAGTTGGTGATATTGACACCAATGCTACTTTTCTGAAAAGTCTTGGTGAGACATGGAAGATTGAGGAAAGATCTATTCTTGCCAATAATACTCACAAGAGCTCTTCGTTTGATGACATCTACAACAAACTAAGACTGTTGGAAGATGAAACTCTTTCAAGCAAAGCCAGCACCAGCAACATGGCCTTCTTCTCTCATAGAGAAGGTCAATTCAATCAGCAGAATTCTTTTATGCATCCAGTTACTGGATCATCATTTGTCAGCGCTGGAACAAGTCCTGTCAACGTCTCCTTTTCAGACGCTGACACATTCATGAATGACTCACCAAGAGTTAAACCTGCTGGTTTGGATTTGGATACTGTTTGTGCTTACATTGCTTCTTTGCCCAATGGTTCAGTGATTACATATGAGGACCTTGAGCAGATAAGTGATGAACACTTGGAAGAGATGGACATCAAGTGGAACATGGCTCTTGCTAGTATAAGAGCAAATAGGTGGAATAGAAGGTTCAAGAAGAAGATGACCTTCAATGCTAAAGACACTGCTGGATTTGATAAATCCAAAGTTGAGTGCTACAACTGTCATCGCATGGGCCACTTCATGAGGGAATGCAGATCTCCTAGAAGATCTGATGCTGGTAAACCCTCAAGTCAGGTTGTTAAAGCTCAAGACTCCAAAGCCATGGTTGCAGTTCAAGGAATTGATGGTACTGGATGGGATTGGAGCTATCTGGCTAAGGATGCTGAAGAGGACAAAGCCTTGATTGCTGACATTGAAGAAGAAGAGCATGTTGAATATGCTCTCATGGCACACTCCTCCTCTTCATCTGATAATGAGGTATATGATGATGCTTTTTGTAGCAAAGGCTGTAGGTTAAACACTGACAGACTTAACAAAGAAGCGTTAAAACTAAAAGAGGATATGAGCACTGAAAGGTGTAAATTATCCAATTACCAACTAGCTCTTACTGAAACTGAGAAAACCGTTTCTGAATACAAGAAAATGGAATTTGATTTAAAAGATAAGATAAATATCTTACAACATGAGCTAGAGGGTAGTATGGATATTAGAAATATCATGTCAAAAGTCAATAAAGACCTACAAGCTAAGTTAGATGAGGCCATTAAGAATAAAGATAATGTTGACCTCAAGATTCAAAGATTTGATAGAGCCACCCAAGCCCTAGGAGACTGTGTAGCTAAACAAAGAGATCCTAAGGATATGACTGGGCTTGGGATGAATGAGAATGATTACTCTCTGGTTAGACCACCAGCTGGTGACTTCTATGGTGTCCTTAGAAAGGATTTATCTTGGACTGGTATTCCAGAATGCCAAGAAGAGGAATTTATTCCTCCACCAAGAGTTGTCACCCCAGTAGAAGAGTATCAACAAAAACTGACTGACCTAAATGAGTGGAAGAAAGCTAACCCTACTTTATTTGTTAAGGGAGGTTTGCTGTGTGAAAGTCCCATTGAATCCCCACCCATTAAGGTTACTCACCCAGTTACTGGTAAAGGTGTTGACTTAGGCTCCAACACTGTTAGAAGACCTACCATTAAATATGCAGCGATGTATAGAAATAATAGGTCACCCAAGAGCCAAGTCAACAATCATGGAACATGTTTCTTTGTTTCTAGACCTAAGAATGTGTCTAAGAAAGCCTGTTATACTTGTGGTAGCTTTTCACATTTGGCATACAAGTGTGTCAACGCTCCCAAAGCCAGCGCTGATAGGAACAGTTTCAGCGCTGATAGGAAGAAAGTCAACGTTGTTAGGAAGTCAAACGTTGTCAGACCCAGACCTTGTGTGCAGCAAAGTCCACAAGTGATTAGACCAGCCCCATTCTTTACTAGAAGGTCTAACACTCATGGACAAAGACCTTTTCAAAAGACAGATACCTGGTCAAATAGGCAATGGGTTCCTGTAGCAAACCCTAGGTTCAACGCTGACAAGCGTAATTTCAGCGTTGACAAGACAAAATCCAATGCTGACAGAAACGTGACCAGACCTAAGTATTTGCAGCCACAAGGTAAGGGGTCTAAAGCTTCTTCAAGCTTAACATGGAGACCCAAGAAGGATCAAAACCCTAATAATAATGGAATTTCAATGACTTGCAACAGGTTTAATTATATTTCAAAAGTCATTACAAAACCAATTGGGGTTAACTGGGTATTTCATCCTAAAAGGGATGAGAATGGGGTTGTTGTGAGAACTAAGTCTGTTCTTATTGAACAACCAGATGAATCCAAGTCTTCTGAGACTTGGGTTCCCAAAGAAAACTAATTTGTTTTCTTTATGTGCAGGGCATTCAAAAGCAGATCAATGACTATGGATATTGGGATAGTGGATGCTCAAGGCACATGACAGGAAAGGAAGACTATCTGACGAACTTCTCTCCTATTAAAGATGGTGATAAGGTATACTTTGGAGGGGGCTACGGCACCATCACAGGCAAAGGAACCCTTCTCACCAATAATCTATGTTTTGAGAATGTCTTCCTGGTAAAAGAACTGGACTATAATCTGTTTAGTGTATCACAAGTGTGTGATAACAAAAATAAGGTTCTTTTCACTGATACTGAGTGTTTGGTGTTAAGCAAGGATTTTAAGATCCCTGATGAGAAGTATATTGAGTATAGAACACCTAGGCATAAGGACATATACAATGTGAATTTAAATGGGATTAAAGTGAATACAAATATGTCTTGTTTTTATGCTAAGGCCTCAGTAGATGAAAGTAATTTGTGGCACAGGAGACTAGGGCACATAAACTTTAAAAATATAAATAGACTTGTGAGGCTTGGTTTAGTTGATGGTTTGCCTGAGAAGGCCTTCCACAATGACCACTCTTGTGTTGCATGTCTTAAAGGCAAGCAGCACAAGGTCTCATTCAAGTCCAAGCAGGTGCATACTAGTTCCAGACCTCTTCATATGCTTCACATGGACCTCTTTGGTCCAACTAATATAGAAAGTTTAAATGGCAAGTCATATTGTTTTGTTGTCACTGATGATTTTTCTAGGTTTACTTGGACATTCTTTTTAGCTATGAAGAGTGACACAGCTGATGTTCTTATTGAATTTATCACTCAAATTGAGAAAAGGTCTGGCAATGAGGTTAAGATGCTTAGGAGTGATAATGGTGGAGAATTTAGGAACAAGAAGCTAGATGATTTTTGTGCCAGGAAGGGAATTACTAGGCAGTTTAGTATTGCTAGAACCCCACAACAAAATGGGGTTGCTGAAAGGAAGAATAGAACCCTAATTGAAGCAGCCAGAACAATGTTGGCTGATGCTCACTTTCCCATAGCCTTTTGGGCTGAGGCTGTTAATACAGCATGCTATGTGCAAAATAGAGCATTGGTTAACCAAATTCAGAACAAGACACCTTATGAGTTACTTTGGGGAAGAAAACCTAATATTGGTTTTCTCAGACCTTTTGGATGTCATGTAGTAGTCTTAGACACTAGTGATGCCTTAGGGAAATTTAGTGCAAAAGGTGATGAAGGTTACTTCATGGGGTATTCAGTGCAGAGCAAGGGTTATAGAGTTTATCTTAAGGAGGACAAACGTATTGTTGAAAGAGTACATGTTAGGTTCTTAGAGAATAAACCTAGTGATCCTGAAAGTGGTCCTAATTGGTTGTTTGATTTGGAACCCTTATCTAGAACTTTAAATTATTTGCCTGTCACAAATCCAGACATTGTGAAGGTAACTTCAAATGTTGTGGAGGAACAAGTTGTTCATGTTTCAGGTACTCAGGTTGATGAAAGGGTTGGATTACAAGCAGAAAAGGCATCTCCTACATTTGAATATGTCACAATTCCCATTTGGACTGATGCTTTTGCTGCTGCTGCTGCTGCTGGACAAGATAATGGTGGTTTCCAAATACCACTAGATACAAACATGCATGGTTCTTCAGGCGCTGACAAAGGCAAATCAAGTGCTGACAAGAGCAATTCAGACGTTGATGGCTCAGACGTTGACAACAACAGTTCAAGCGTTGTTAGCCCAAGCGCTGACAAACAAGGTTCAGACATTGACAACACCTTTGCACATCTTTTCTCTTCCACTTTTGAACAAGGAGGACCTTCCAGAGTTTATGAAGAGATTCCTGTTGATCAAAGAGAGTCTGATGAAGAAGATATTGGCAACATGGAGCGTGAAGTTGAGGACACCAGACTTTTTGAAGGAGGAGTTCTCACTTCCACAATGAAGAATCACCCCCCATCTCAGATCATTGGTGATGTTATGACTCTAGTTCAGACAAGAAGATCCCATCAAAGTCTTGGTGGATTTATTGCCAATATACACAAGAAGGTTGATACCCCTCTTGTACAAGCATGTTTGTTTGCATGTTTTCTGTCACAAGAAGAACCCAAGAAGATATTTGATGCTCTCAAAGAACCAAGTTGGGTGGAAGCAATGCAGGATGAGCTTCACCAATTTGCTATTCAGGATGTTTGGGAGCTGGTTGATTGTCCTAGATATGTCAGACCAATTAGGACAAGATGGGTTCTCAGGAACAAAAGAGATGAAAGAGGTATTGTGGTCAGAAACAAGGCAAGGTTAGTGGCTCAAGGTTATACACAAGAGGAGGGGATAGACTATGAAGAAGTCTTTGCACCAGTTGCAAGGATTGAAGCTATTAGGATTTTTCTAGCCTATGCATCTTGCATGGGCTTTACAGTCTATCAAATGGATGTAAAGAGTGCATTCTTGTATGGCACCATTGTTGAAAAAGTTTATGTCATGCAACCTCCTGGTTTTGAGGATCCTGAGCATCCAGACAAAGTGTATAGAGTCAAAAAGGCTATGTATGGCCTTCATCAAGCCCCTAGAGCATGGTATGGTACTTTGTCTACCTATTTGGTGGACAATGGCTTCAAGAGGGGCACTCGGTGATAACACAAAACATGGGTCATAGAGCACGTGTTCACCCAACACATTATATAATCAAAACTTGCTTTAATTCAGGATATAAGATACCCTAATCTCATTCCACAAAACATCCGCCCCCATTCAACTCATTCTCCCAAAAACAGAACCCAACTTACCTTGTTTCTACCGCCCCTATCCTTCGTTCATCTACACCAATAATCGATCCATCCTGAACTACTCATCTTTTCCATTGAAACCTCCGCCCCTATAGTGAAATACACAGTCACAAAAACGACTCATCCATCATCTCATACGATCAACTCCTCATTCTAAATCAGTCCCTACATAAAATCCATCACCTACTATCCCCAAATCTCATCATCTATTGAATCACATAAAGAATTACAAAGATCATTTGATATCAATTAATCACGAAAATCAGTGATTAATTAATGTTACTCAAATCAAAATCCAAACAATTAGACGAGAGCACGAGACAAGACGAGAAGAAACAGGTCTTCAAGATCATAGAAAGGTCTCGGGTAGGTCAGCTTTTGTGATTGCATGAGATAGATATGGTCAATGATTTTGATAAAACGAAAAAAAATCTTTTGAACAGATTTAAAAAAATGTTTTATCAAACTGAGATCATGATTTGGTGATATTGAAAACAATGATTTTCGTGTGAGTTACTGTAGATCGAGTCTAGGTGTTGGGTTATAGGTGACGATGGGATTAGGATTAGATGAGTGGTGTTGAAGAGATAAAAGGCAGGAATGATGTTACAGATTAGGTCTCGTATAGGGTACGGATTGGTGTAAGTGTCAGGAGTCGTTAAATGAGGTTACTGGTTTGTGAAAAAAAAAATTGGTTTGATTTAAGTCCAAATCTGATTTTACATTTTGACTGATTTAAACTCTCTTCAAAATGGTATTCAATAATGCACCATCGTAATGTATCACTTCATCGCAATATATCACTCCATCGCAATAGACTGTCCATCGCAATAACATGTTCTTCCATCGCAATATTACACAAATACCCATCGCAATAAACATGATCCATCGCAATGTCATCGGGAAAATTTGGGCAGCGTGACGACATGGCTACCATTGCGATGAATCAAGCCGCCCATCGCAATGTGGACAGCCCAACCCATCGGAATGTGTAAAAACTCCATCGGAATACATCCGAAAAAGAAGCCGTCGTTATGTGATCCCATCTGACTGAGTATCGCAATGTTCCATCTTAAAAGTACCATCGCAAAGGGTATTTGACCAAAAGTTTGAATCCCCGGAAAAAATGGTTAGGACCATAAATTTTGTCCTTATCCCCATGATGCAAAACTGATGTGTATAGGGACAAAAACAAAAAAAAACAGGGTACAAAAATTTGACAAATCTTATATGACGAGGCACAATCAACCCAGATTTGACCAACAATAACTTTGATACGAGGCACTTTGACATGTAAATCAACGACTGTTTGATAGAGATAGAAAAAAATGAAACACAAAAGTTGATAGTTTTAGATATGACATGAGAAAAAAAATACCAACCGTGATTCATGAACAATAAAGTACGAATCTGATGAACATACCACGAACACAAACACGAATCACACAGATACAAAACACCCCCGGTTAGCTCTGATACCAATTGTAAGGCATCAAAAACCCACCATGGTTCGGGTGGTCGGGGATGATCAAAGAACATGGTAAACATGATGTTGTTCTTAGTGAGAGAAAGTTAGAGAGAGGTGAGAAGAATGTGTGTTTTATTCCAAGTGAAAATAAAACAATGAAAAAAATGACAAACTTCCACACCCCCATGGAGAGTCATGGGGGGTATTTATAGACCTATCCTACCTAGACTTTCCATACTTTACACATTAAGCCCCTGCGTATAGCAAAGTACGTAAATCTAGTCCAACTCACGTGAAAGGCGCCAGCTTACCAAAAAGTAAGTCTAACAGCTTGAGACAATGGTGGGGGTTCTATGTACTCGTAGTTATTTAGCTCATACTAAAAGCTACATACCATGTGTACACGTTTTATGTGTGAGATATGATAAAGGCCCATGTGATTGAGGCCCATATGGTTGATTTGGTAAGAAAGAAACCGTCTCCTATGTTGCTGATTATTACGAGGAGAATCGTGATCTTAACTAATCACTTTGATCACGATCTAACAATAAATAGCAACTTTGTCTCTTCATAAATGGGGAGACTGACCCAAAACATTTACACTGAACACCATGAAATCCCTTTTATAGCCAATAATGATTGGCTGCAATCTTTTGTTTTCTGTCTACCACCAATGGCATTACGTTGCTATGGATCGCTGCAATAGCAACGTTGTGCCTCCATCAAATCCTGGGGGTTTTACGATGAAGGCTCTCAGCGAAATAGAGCATGTAAATTACTTTAAGGACAGGGGCATCTCCCGTGCAACGACACTATTTTACAGTTTTGAGTTTTGTCTGCTTTCGTTGTTGTTGTTGTTGTTGTAGGTTTAACCATCAGCAACCTCCTTGGATGTATCAAAGTCCATTGTTGGATACTTTCTGCAATATTACTCTTGCAGTGACCCGTTGATCCTTGCTAAATAAGTATGTGTTTTGACTCTTGTAATATCTATTTTTTATCTTTTATCTTGAGCAGAAGGCTGTTTAAAGAATATTTACAACAATCTTAAAGGAATTTATTAAGAGTTAAATTAATCTTGAGTAAATACACTTTTAAAGGAATCATATATAGTGAGATCTAAATCATAGTGTTTGGAAACTGATATTTATTAGAGTTTTACAAATTGTGTGTTGTACATGAGATACACATAATTATTTTCTGAGCCCTGTTATGATGAAGATTTTTGAACTTATTTTATAATGGAATATGTGACTTTGATAACTGTTACATCTAACTAGAGACAACAAAGTGACATTGTATATATTCATTGATGTTTCTTATTTCTTAATGTTGCAAAATCATAGATAATACCTAGAGTGAAGTCTAGTAATGAGGATATGTGAAGGCTTGGTTACGAAAAGTGTTCGTGAAAGCGGGCCACATATGCAATTCGAGGGAATGATTTCTAGCGTCAACATTTGTGACAATCCGTAAATTTATGGTCGATATTTTATTCTCAAATATTATTTAAAAACATTATTTTAATGTTATAGTATGAACTCACACATTTTTGGGAAGAAATTTGAGTTTACGTCTTGAAGTAGCATCGACTACGTCTAAACCGGAGAATTCTATGTTACGTGCTTACGTTTACATACACCGTTTTTGGTGACAGTCTGACATTTCGGGAAATGAATTTATTCTCGAATATTAATTTGGGATTTTAATTTGTGTTGGTTCATAAATTCACAAATTTACGAGAAGAAATTAGAGCTTACGTGAATAATTTAGTGTCTTTTACGACTAAACCAGAAACCCTAGGTTTACGTATTTACGTTTTTGAACTCCGTTTTTGATGAGACAATTTTTATTAGATTCGTTTTGTGCCGTTGATTCATATTTTATAAAAACGTTTTTCGTAAAACGACCCGAGGGCACGCAAATCGAGGAAAATAGAATCGAGGAGTACCCGTAAATTAATAGGGGATGAAACAAGTTACACTTGTCCCACCGCCTCACTATGGGCGGCCAAACACATTTTTGTGTCAAGTGATGGACACTTGTCCTCCAAGCTTGACCAAAACTACCAACACTTGAAAACAAGCTAACACATACCACTTCCTCCATTTCATCTCATGCAAACAACTTCAATCTCTCTCTACTCCATCCTTTTGGCCGTCCCATATCCTCCATCAAACACCACCACTATCAAAAATCTAGCCATAAACCAAGGCTATAATCAACATATGTTGAAGCCTAGTTGAAGTTATTAAGATTGGAGGTGATTTTAACAACTAAAAAGGAGTTTATATGCAGTTCCTAGGCTGATTTTCATGCAGATATTCATCCATTTGAAGGACCCAAGAAGTTCATTTTCCAATTTGAAGGTTTGGTAACAAGGAACCAAGCCTTGTTCATCAAAAACCTCATCTTTTCATCACTATTGGTGGTAGGGGTGGGAATCGGGTCGGGTTGGTCGGGTTCGGGTTATTCGGGTCGGGTTGAATTCGGGTTGAGGGTAAAAATATTTTACCCGAACCCGACCCGAGTTGAACTCGGGTTAGTCGGGTTCGGGTCTATTCGGGTCGGGTCTACTCGGGTCGGGTCTATTCGGGTTCGGGTCAACCCGACTACGGGTAAAATATAAAAAAAAAACTTTTTTTTAATTTTTTTAATAGAATTTATATTTAATTTTAATTTTAAAAATAAAAAAAATAAAAAAAATTCTTATTCGGGTCAATCGGGTTGACCCGAACCCGAATTAAGCATAAATATTTTACCCGATGTCCGACCCGATTTCGAATTCGGGTTAGTCGGGTTGACCCGACTAACCCGAATTGAAAATTCAACCCGAGTAACCCGACCCGAATATGCTCGGGTCGGGTTCGGGTCGGGTCGGGTTCGGGTCGGGTCGGAAATATTGACACCCCTAATTGGTGGTATAGAGATTGTTTCTTCCTATCCTCTTATTATTTTGAATATATAATCTTGTATTTTCTTTATTTATGTATATTTATATGATGATGAATGATGATCAAAAATATTATGTGGGGATTTGGTGTTGATATATTTGATTAAAAAGATTAAAATCTACTTGAAAGGATGTTAAAATCATGGATAAAAATGTAGGCTGTATAAAACAGTAAAGAACTATATGATAACTTGTTAAAGTGGCTTGGATAATTTAATATACAGTAAGATAAGTGACTTGTACATATGTGAGAGTTGGCCACTCAATGTAATCCATAAAATGAGTGAGATATGATCAAAACAATATGGAAGTTCAAATCTGTATAGTCCATTTTGGATGGACTGTTAAACATATTTAGATGTTGATTGAGCAGTAGCTAATCTGAGTTAACTGTAGCACATATCATGTAGTTTGTGCTGCCCAAAAATGAGCTTCTATCTCCTTGTAGAAATCAAGATATGGTAAAAATGGTGAAAGTGAAATTCATAATCAGATTTGTAAAATAAAAGTATATATTATAAAACTAGCACTCAAGTAAAACTAATATAAAATGTATACCTAAAACCTACTTACTTATATATTACTTATAAATAAGTATATACCTTGATAAGTAAATGGGACTTTTTATAAAATTGGCAATTTGATAAGTTTTATAAGTTATAAAACTATATACATAAGTTTTACGTCTTTTCGGCTAAAACCGAAATATTAACGTTTTCGTCAATTAAGACTTAGACGGTCGGACACGTCTAATGTAAACTTTTTATAACTCATATACTGATGTATAAATCCATTTGACAAGTAAAACCGATAAAAACCGAGCTTTATAACTTATGAACATTAACGGGCCAAAATAGCCTTATTGGACTATTAACCCGACAAGTTTGGCTAAAACATTAATGGACTTACTCATTGGGCTTAACCCACTTGGGCCTAACATATAAATAAAGGCCTGATATTAAAAGTATAAATGGGTTAATATAAAGAGTTGAACTCTTAATGGGCTTTTAATGGGCCTATTGGGCCTTAATATGGAATTGGATTGAAACTAGTGTAACTAGTCAAAAATTTGAATAACACATAACACTATAATGTGTATGAAGATATAAACTCCCACATGATCATCATAGTATTTATAATATCATCATATATATATATACATAGTCATTGCTTTTACAAAGTCATTGGACAAGAGTCTAAGACGAGTATTATTTGTCTAGGTTTCCGTGATTGAAGAACGTACCGTACATCCAAATCGCCGATAACCCGCCTTTCCCAATCAATGTGAGTTCATAGCCTCGCACTCTTTTAAATGTTTTTATGAAATGTTTATAAACCGCGAGGGAGATAACATGTTAGTTTTAATAAAATAGGACACCAGTTGTCCCGATTGTTTGCTTATTGATATGGACTCGAATGATTGCATGACCCGATGAATGATTGTATGACCCGATGCATAAAATGAAATGGATTATTATTAGTTAAGTTATGTCACTAAGAGTCTCATTAGCATGAATTGTGAACTACCGGGATTTCGTAGACGCTTATGCATATAATAGTACTATTTAGGGAAGATCACCCCAGTTCGCGCCTTGACGGTTGATCCCCGTCGTGCCACATTGATTGATAAGAGAATTTATGTATGAGAAGATTTATATAAGCGTGATTATTGTGACGACACGCTGTTTTAGATGGCAAAGGAAATTACGGGTTAGCTACCCGTTGTTTGTTATAGTAAGGTAGCAATGTCATGCGGCTTATAATTATCCAATAACGAAAATACTGCGATACGCATTGAATTACAATATATTGCCTGACTAGCAATACGGGGTCTTATTATTGATATTATGTTCTTGTTTTGGTTTTACACAACCATATTCATATAACGGTTTTTATTTAACTCTATACAACGTTATAAAATGTATTGTATGATGTTTTTACGACATTGGTTTGTATAATGGTTTTGAAGGCAAAAGCCTATTGTATGATTTACAACAAGATTTGTATAAAATGTTTTTTGGCTTATTTATGGCCTTCGACAAGGAACTGTACAAAATGATTTTCGGTGATAATTTCATACCGATGATATATTAATGGATTTCATTAAACTCTATGGATTCACTCGGCGTTTTCGCTGACCATTTCTTTTAACATGTTTTATCTCAGTTACTTGAAGGTAATTCTCGGGAAGACAACAAGAACTTATGGCCCGCACTTAAATAACAATTTCCATTCAAATGTTTTGTAAAGTTGTATGAAATACTATGACTTGCGACCTATGTAAATTTGATATTCATGCATGGAAAACGATTTATTATTAAACGACACGATTTTTAAGCGTTGTCTATGATTTGAGTAATGTGCTATCCCGTAACACCAACGAATTTTCCGCTGAACTAAAGTATGAATATTTGGGGGTGTTACAGTTTGGTACCAGAGCTCTCGTTATAGAGAACGAAAGATTTTTAAAAACCAAGATTTTGAATAAAACATTTCAAAATCTTTTAACTATAAATATTTTTCTCAAAATGTCTAAAAATCTTTTTACTATAACGGTGCCGAAGAATTCCCGATTTACCGACAAGGCCAGGCTGAGAAGTGCTATTTTAATATATATATATATATATATAACTTGGATTATATATATATGTATGTTGTAATTTGATTACATGATTTTTATTTTTGATGATTATTTTATTACTTATACGAGGTATTTATACGACGTAGATTGTCACAAGAAACCCTAACTCCCCTAGCAAATTAATCGAAGCTATTTCTGTAGGAATTCTAGCTATTCCAGATCTAAACCAAGTTGTGGATAGTTATGATCCCAACAAATGGTTGATATTCGTTGAAATATTGATATTAGTTGATTATGATATTAAAGAAGAATTGGCGAGATTAGATCTGATATCGATGTCATGATGATCTTTCCTTATAGAGTGGAGTTTGACAAAACGTTACCACCTAGAAAGGTGTCATCTGATTCGTTGTCACCCAATTCTTAAATTTGAAATCGAAAGGGTAAATGTTGCACTTGATGCTGTCATTGAAGCCTTTACCCAAAAGCCTCATGCCACTAGTATCTTTCCGAGAAGTCTAATTGAATGTGTGAGTCATTTCATACTAGTGAGTCATTTGATAACTATTGATGAAGGAGCTATATGATTGGAAATTAAGTGTTGTTCATATCGAGCTTTTATTGCCCTTTCAAGGTCTAAGAATAAGGTTGAAAGTATTGGAGAATGAGGTAGGATGTCGCACTTAGTATAAGATTGGTTAAAACTTGAATAAAGTCAAATTTAAATTGTATGGAATATGAGATTGTTAAGAGGAATTCGTTGATTCTTATGATTGAATTATAAGGTTTTAATTGATTGTTGATTCGTGTTAAGGGTTGTTCCTAGGTCATTGTCCAATGACGAGGATGCTCAATGTCCAAGAAATAAATTGAAGAAATCTTCTTCTGAATCGGGACCGATGGATCTTCTGGGATAGGTGGAACACCTAATGACTCTTGTAGATTAGTATTCATTGTGGTATCTTTTAAAAATCTCTAACTTAACTGAGACATCAGTTGGTAGGACGAGTTCTTGGAATTGTATGACATAGTGACACATAATGTGTTACGGTACAATTTTGACTTGTTTGTGATTAATGAAAAGACTACCTTTGATTGCTAAATTCTACATGTATCGATGTTATCTATCTTTTATTGCTTCATCCTAATAATCGAATTAGTGATGCAACCATTGAACAAGTACTCATCTCGAATTGAGTTACGTTGTGGATTATTCTTTTTGAGTGCCATCGAGGTCATGAACCTCATGATTATTTGGCTAAAGCTCATTTCCTGATATATTCTAGTTAGTTCTTGGTGAACAACTTTTCATCACTCTTTTGCAGATCACTCATTGTTTTTATAAATAATACGATACCATCTGGGGGAAAATATGAAATTTTCATTTTATATGAGTTATTTAAATCGGTACTATAAGTAATTACCATCGAAATAAAGTTTTGATTAAACATCTTCTAAATGGAAATGCTTCCCTAATGATGAACATTTCGGTAAAATCATTTTTATTTTAATTTCATAATTTAACATGAATATATATTTTAAACATGATGACAAAGTTTTGACGAACTGAGTATTGCATCGTTAATCCTAAAATTGTATATAGTTGCGCGCCTACATACAATTTGGAAGGGACCATGTAAGGCTGATTAATAGTCACCATGAAATTGTTAATAAACATTACATTTTCTTTGTAATTGTGAAAAATTGAATTTTTATGAGATCTGCAAGAAGTGCAAAATAGGGACATATAGTTAGGAACACCTACATATGTACCCGTACCATTTATTTTCTGAATAGAATTTAATCATCCGTGGAAATTGTCTTAATTGACAATTGATATCCCCTCCTTGTCCAATTCTTCCGTGGTGAGATTCTTTGGAAAAGTATCTAATTATCGAGTATTAATACCCGATTGGGTGTTGTAAGACCCGTGAAAGTGCCGTAAGATGCTAAGTTATTGTCTCAAGAGTTGTTCGGTATGAGCATCTCTCTAAAGTTGTGGCTCACTTGTGGATGTGATATCCCGAGCCCAACGTCATTTATTTAATCCTATTTTACGTATATTTTTGAAATTTTAAAGAATTTTTATCGTGGATTTATTTGACGGTTTAAGTTGAAACCAACGTTTACGGTCGTAATTTAACGTTTGACGATTTAAGAAGAACCGAAAACGACTACGATACCGACGGATGCCCAAAATTTATCTTTTATTATCGATTGATCGATATTTGAGTTTTTCGAGATTTTATTTTATTACGTGTTAAGTCGAGTTGGAACCATGTGTATATTCGTTTTGTGTGCGTTTGAACCATTTAAAAGTATTTTCGAGGGTTCGGGACAACCCCCGACTTCCGTAAAATTTTCAAGTCGACTAATATGTCGTTCCCGCTATTTAGAAGAGTCGTTTACAAGTGAGGCCAAAAGATTTACAAAATAGCAAAGAAGGCCCCTCAAATTTTACAAAAAGGGGGCAAGTGAAGACACAATTTCATTTCACTCTCAAAAAAATTAGGGTTTCCCCTTTTCTCTCCCATGGCCGACGGCCACCACCACACAACCACCACCACCATTATTTTTCATGGGTTTTTGAAGAATCTAATCAAAGACCAACCTTCCAATTCACCTTGTAAGTAAATCCCACTAACAAAAACACACATGCAATCAAGAAATCTTTCCAAAAATTTATGATTTTACAAAAATGGATTTTGGTCTAATTAAATGGTACACATGTTTAATTCATGTGTTTATAAGGATGAATCATCAATAAAATGAGTTGGGAGCTGTTTTTCTTGGGTGTTTTGGCTACACCAAACCCACGGCCAAAGTGGGATTGGTTGTGGTTTGATGAGTTTGATGTTTTGTGTTGTGGGTTCATGTTTAGAATTGTGTTTTAGATGTTTTTGAATGAATGGAACCAATTGCATGTATGATTTAGGCTTTAGGTTTTGATGAGGATTCGATTGTTATAGTGTTATAGGCTGTTTGGGTGATTGGGAATGGGTATGAGTGGTTAATCTAGGTTTAGGTGATGTTTGGATGGATTGAAAACAAGTAGAAAGGTGATTTTGAATGAGTCGTTTTCAAACAGATTGTTTAGGGCTATTTTCGTGGTTTTAATTTTTGGTCCAGGTTATGATTGTAGGATGTAGTTGTAGTGGTCGTCGAGACGCTCGTTTCGGTATAAGGTAGAGCTTACGACTCCAAACGAGTCAAAAGTTATGTTACTTTAAAAATACGTGTACCGGGAGATGAGAACCAACACAATCCGAATTTGTGTTTGGTTTTGGGTCAAATCCCGGGGACCATAAGTTTAGTTTGGTAAATGTTCAAAGGTTGATTTTTGGTCTCAAACCTGCATATTTGAGTCTATTATAAGACTTAGGTGTCAAATGGGTCAATGGTACATTTTAAATGGGTCAAACAAGTCCAACTTGGTCAATGTGCAAAATCAGTCCGAAAAACGTAGGCTTAGTAATGTGTTGAGCAACGGGTCGTTAAAGCGAAAACTTTTAAGGGGATTAAAAATGTGATTTCTACAGGTCTTAAGGTATTTTTGAGAATTTTCCCAAAATTTTATAAAAGGGTATAAGTTTAGGAAAACAGCCCATACTTTTGGTAAGTATCGGCGATCGTAAAATGGATAGCAACTTTAATAACATTGATAAATGATATAAGTCTAGTAACAACTACTTGTTTGACTTTGGCGTGAGTTTTTATAAGCATTGAGTGTGTTTGCATTTGCGTGTGTTTAGTACAATAATGTACGCGGAGTATTGATTTGGTTTACGTACCTTGATTTTTAGGTCAAGTGTTTGATTTTCCCGGGCATCCACGTCGTCGGTGACATTTCTCGTTACGTCTTCGCTAGAACCACTACTACTACGCAAGGTGAGTCTATAGCCTCACTCTTTACTTATTTCAAATGTTTTTACCCGCGAGGGGGATACATGCTATTTAAATGAAAATGAAGATAAGTCATGAATGATTGTTAGACCCGAATGTTGCCTTGAAATTGTGTTGAGTACCTAGTTGCAAAAGGCCCTAATTTCATGAACTATTAACTATTGTCTTGCCCTTGCAAAGGGGGAAATAGCCGCTTATACAAAGTGATAGTACTATGGGGTTGACTACCCTATCCGAGACGAGGGCTAGTACGTTGATACCCCCTGCGGACGGATAATTTGTGTTAAGAGATAAGGTATAATTGCAACTAATGCCTTTAGTAGGGGCACTGGTTTCATCTGAATCACGCCAGTAATTATTACGCGGGTGATTGAGTTAACGGATTAGTGTCATGAGCTTAAACACAATTGTCATATCCTTGAATAATAGATTGTTTGCGCGACAATGCTATTGAATGATCATAATTGGTTTTTAATACTTATGTTCAACTTATGATTTGATAAACCTATAGATTCGCTCAACCTTTGTGTTGACAGTTTTAAGCATGTGTTTCAGGTAACCGAGATTAATAGCAGCGGAGCATGCGAGGATGGAAGTTGTTGTGGCTTGGCGGTCTACTTGTTTTTCCACCCCTATTTAACTTAAAACTCTTTTATTATTCTGTCATGTGAGCAAAAATGTACTTTTGGGTTGAGATTTAGTGGGGACCTAACGCAAACTCTGTTTAGTATTATTTGGGATTTGGAAAACTGTAGACTTGTATGATTTTAATAATGTTTAAATTTATGTTTAAACTTTTACGTCTCTTTGAGTCGTTTAATATAGCTTATGTGTGATGATAACTACGTAGCACCCAAATGTTTTAATTCCGCTGTGCATAGCATTTGTTGGGGGTGTTATAGATTTGTAATCAGAGCCATGAGTTATAGAGAACTAGGTCATTTTGAAAAATCCTAAACTATAACTTTTGGTGTCGTAAGAAATTGTCCAAGCACACAACTATCCTGCATGGCTCCGGTAAGAATTCTTTAGCATTGCTTTATATTTTAGATGTATCCCTCAAAATTGATATGAATTCCCTAGTATTTAGTAAGTAAATACTTTGATATATTTTGAGATGTATTGTTTTGTACTTTGAGTACTTATCATCGTAATTTGCAAATTCCTGTAAAGATTATCGTATATGTTGCATGTATTTGGCATAACGGGCTACATTGCATTACATGGCAACACCGCGTTGTAATCCTACGTGTATGTAGGAATGGTTGTATGTATAAGTATGTATATACTATGGTATTTAAAGGCATTGCACGCGAAGCAATGGTCCTTGAGTGATTATCGTACATGTTATAATGCGGTTTTGTTGAGAATTTGGCCTCACCGCAAATTATCAATCTTGATAATTAATTTATTGTTCGGATAACCGAATATGAACCTCGTTTGATACTCTAGATACGTAAATAACGCTTCGTAACATATTGTATATTGACTAGATTGATCTCGATTGTCGTTATCGCACCGTGATGTGTCATTTTGGAGATTTTCTTTTGAAACGTAATTTACTTACGTATTAATTTATTTCCTTTGTTCCTTATGGGTTTGATATATTGGTTGGTGTAACTATAATATAGACGAAGTATAATCAACGATGCGTACATCGTAGCGACGAATCACATGTGTATTTTATAAAACGTGGTTGAGGTGTGTTGCCATTTAATCATTGTTTACTATTCTACTTGAATTTTAAGATGTGTTTTAAAATAGACTAGCGTTGTGATCAATCGTGATAACTTGGAATTTGGTTGGTTTTTGTGTTAATTTTGTGGAGTATGATTTCGAGACTCATCCGAGGCCGATAACAACATTTAGTTGACATGCGTATTCTCGTTCCATTTATTTCATTTTGTTTTGTTGTTTCATTATTTTGAAGTTAATATTTTACATGACGAGGTCCGGCATTTGTGCGAGTTAAGTAAGCATCGAATTTTTTTGATTGAATGATTTAAACATAAAGTGTTTTACATATTAAATAAATGGTGAACGAAACTTTTGGACAAAAATGACTTATGATGTGTCTTGTAAAAAGTAAAACTCTTATAGAGAGTAAAGTGACAATGTGAAATTATTTTTCTTTCAACTTTGGTTGGTAAATCGTAATAAGTAATTTGTATTACTCGTAAAATCCTTGTTTTCATATATTAATAATTTGATACTAGAAGCTAGTGATGGATTTGTTAAGAATTTGTTTAATATAATTTGAAAAAGGAGTTTATAATAAAATTTACGATATGACTATTGAGTATATGTAACTTTGGATTTAGTACGAATTAATTTTCGGGTCAATGTAGCAAACTTTTGGCGTATCTTGTAATATAAAACATGAGTAGAAGAATTGGTCAGGTATTTTGGAGATAAAAACTTTGTAAAATTTGTTTTATTTTAAACATAAGGTTATGTTATGTATGCATTGGTATAAACTAGAACACGTTACTTGTTATAGCGAATAAAATGGGATAAAATCAGAATATACACTTTAAGTAAGAAATTATAATGCTTGAAATAAATTTTTAAACATTGATGGAACATCATTGGAAATCATTTGTTTATTAAATTGTCGTTATAGAGAATCACTATGCAAAATTCGATGATGCTTGTTTAAAATCGTTTGAAAAATCTTTTGTTTTATTCCGCTGCGAGATGTGTTAATGTTAAAAACCCTTTGATAATGGGCTAAGGATTAAAAGTTGAATTTTATATATTTTAGAATTATTGAAATAAGCATTTCTGATTAATTATTATATTATTATATTGTTATTATTTTTGAGATTCAAGTGTCGACTAAAATCAGTAAATTATCTGAGATAAAACTACGTGAAACCTCTTTATCATTTGAGTCGAAGTGCGCGAATGTGATTTAACAAACCAGTTTTAAGGAAGACTTATGTATAATAAAAAGTCAAAAGTTGATTTTAAGAGTTAATTGGACTAGTTTGAGTCATGTTGGATATGTGTATATATGTGATAATATAAGTCGTAATAATAAAAACGTAAAACTTGGAAAATTCTTACTGTATACGTTTTGGTACTTAGGATATGAACATTAACGAGATTTTGACACAAGTATGGAGATTTTCAAACCTAATGATTTGTCAATTATGATAACCGAGTCACCGCATCTACTAATGTTAATAATTTCCGAGAGATTGAAATTTTTCCAGAAATGAAAACGTTGTAAAGATTGGAAAATGAAAGGTATAAATTCTTTAATGGTGTAACACAAATTAAAAATGTGTAAATGTTCGGTTTTACAATGTACAAGGTAACACTAATTATTGTACGCAACTGGATTATACAACACACGTCTACTTGTATATTATTTAATAAAGATGTATATGTAATGTTTTGAGTCACAATGGTTCGATCGTCCGACATCCCTTCTTTGATTTTATGAGTCTGTATTTGAACTTGAGTCGTCATGTGACTGTTCATTTTAATATTTTCCATGATATGAAATCATTATTATTATATTTATTTAAAAAACTACTATTTCGCTAGTACTTGATAATGAGGGTATGTTACCCGGTGTATATTTTGTCCTGTTCATGGACGTTGTGACTTTTCTTCTTACGGTTAATGGAACCTAAAATACCTTGTTTACTTGAATGATGCAATAAATCTTCATTAAATTGGTTATTTATTTATATTGAACAAAAGCGAGGAGGCAAAGCCGCTTTACCAAATTATAGAGGTGAAAGAACTCGATCTTCCTGGTGAAATTGTTTCTATTTAACCAAGTGATTAATTTCCTCTCCCCGTATACCCTTGGTGGAATGTGTGTGCAACTCGAGACGATGGGAATTATGATCGTTGTTTTATTTTTAATTTTTTTTACGCTTGTATTGATATTCAATTTTTACTCTATGTATTCGTAGATCGCTGTTGTTATCCCAAGACTTTTGTCATATGTTTGAAGTGTTTTCATTTCTAATATAGTTAATTATAGTTGGAAATTATATTACTCGTTTACCTTGTTCGATCTCATTGATTTTTGAATTTATTACTGGTTGTGTTTGCAATGATCTTTAATCTTGAACCACCTTACCATTATTTTGTGAGTAGTCTATTTTGAAAATATGTATGAGTGTGAAATGTTTCGTTTAACCAAATGTAAATGGTGTCGATTTATTTACTTAATTATTTATTCATTTTTGTTTTCTCATAAATAGGAAAAGTAATGTATGTTTCCAAAGTGGACGAAAAATGTTTGATGTGTTTCTTAAAACGATGGTAACAATATTTTCCCATTTCAAATTCCATTTCAAATGGTTTAATTATTTTGAAGATTAGGTCAAAAACTTTCGTAGTCATATTTGGTATGTAGTAATAATGTTTGTGTTGTCACTCGATCCTCAATTATGCACAGCTTAGCTAACTATGCATAATTCGGGAAGAGTCCTGTTTTGTCGGTTGTTGTTGCTTGATCCTTAAGTATGCATGATCTAGCTAATTATGCATAGTTTAGGAAGGGCACGATCGTGTCAAACAAATTGGTCATCTTGAAACTTGTAGTGTTTTGATAAATGTTTGGATGAGAACGTTTTAAAAATGGTGGATCCTTATGCAAGTAATCGTATTCTCCTTGATTCCTAAAGAAAATTTTTAAATTCTCTTGTGTTCCTTGAAATCTTTTCTTTTTGTTTGGCGTTGACTTAGTAAGTCATTGTGGCCGAGTAATTTTGGAAAATGTTTTTATGTGTTGTGTGTGACGTGTGAAATTTATCAGAATCGTTAGGGTGTTGATGAAATACCAAAGGGACTCATACCGACACTGAGAAGAAATTTTAAACAAGAATAGAAGACTACCAAAGTAGAGGAAATCAAAGTTCAAGTGACTCTGAGGGGAATGACGAAGACTTCTCCTACATCAAACGCATCGTACCTTATTTAATTTCTTTTCTCATTCTTTTGATATGTTTAACGACACACGATAAACTGTTGAAGTTTACCAACTGTGCATCGGTAGTTGGAAGACAATTCCATTGCCGTCTTCGTTTATTTAAGTAAGGAATCCTCTTTGCTTGACTCAACCATCCTTGATTATCGATGGTTAAACGATAGATAGCCATAGTTGAGGTTTTTGTGGTGAACCCTTATCTTTTATGTGTTTATGTTGTATGTGATCTGGTCAAGTGATCGTAAGTTGTGAGAACTTGAGACGACATTGTCCAATGAAGTCCGATCATGGAGAACACGTGCCATGTAATATATATATGTATTTTTTTTATATATACTATGAACGATGATGCTTATTGAGATTTTGACCATGTTTGAGATGAAAGTGAGATGGTGTTCTTGTAATAACTTTTGGGTATGGATCCGTGTGTGAGAACCCTACGATGACATATGTATGTATTTAATTTTATTTTATTTTCTTTTTGGATATGCATCTATAGCTAGCAAGCTTTTGAACCCTCTTAAACTTGCAATTTTCTTTTTGACCGGACTCATCTGAGAAATATGTCAAATATTCTTATTTTATCATGGCTTGGCTGATTAGCAAGCATGAGTTAACTTGGTTGAACTTATTTACTTGGCATGGTTTGGCTATTTCGCAAACGTGTCGTAATGTGGTTGTATGTGTTTCATAAAGGCTTTTGTGTTTGATTGGATTGTGATGTTTTCGAGAGAGTTATGTATACGTCGAATGATTTCCGTATCGATGAATTCGTTTTTGACGAACTAGGGTTGTATGTACGTAATATTGCGATAAGGTGATTTTGTACGACTAGTAATAATTACTTCGTCTTGTATATTCTAAACGTTTTCGATGGGGTTATGTGTGACCCGTGCGATTTTATTTTGTGAGTAGTTGTTTTATGAGATGATGAACCAAGTGAAAGGACAATTCGAAAGTTGGAAGACATGCTCCGAACGTGTGTGATTGATTTTGATAGTTGTTGAGATCGATACTTGCCGTTGGTAGTATCTTAGTACAACGACATTTACCTAGTTAACAATGAAGATGCAACATTTGAAGAAATATGTTGATGAAAATATAGATCGCCAGTTGGATAGAATGAAGTAGGAAAAAGTCAGTTGAATGGACTTGAAATGATTCGAGAGGCTACGGAAGAGATGGTGTAAATTAAGAATCACTTGTTAACCGCGAGGACCTATGAGAAGAGACGTGTTGATAACCGTAGGAAGAAATTGGGAAATTGAAGTGGAGACCATGGATCGAGATGTTAAGAGATTGAAGCAAGGTATAATACTCATCGTGAAGGTGTGATGGAATCCGAGACGTGAACCGAAGTCCACATTGGAACGTGAAGACCTCTATAGTAAGAAATACCTCCATCTTCTAGTAGTACGAAATGCGAGTATAAGAACCGGAGAGCGCCGGGACGTCGCTCCTTTAAGGAGGGGAGGATGTAAGACCCGTGAAAGTGCCGTAAGATGCTAAGTTATTGTCTCAAGAGTTGTTCGGTATGAGCATCTCTCTTAAGTTGTGGCTCACTTGTGGATGTGATATCCCGAGCCCAACGTCATTTATTTAATCCTATTTTACGTATATTTTTGAAATTTTTAAGAATTTTTATCGTGGATTTATTTGACGGTTTAAGTTGAAACCAACGTTTACGGTCGTAATTTAACGTTTGACGATTTAAGAAGAACCGAAAACGACTACGATACCGACGGATGCCCAAAATTTATCTTTTATTATCGATTGATCGATATTTGAGTTTTTCGAGATTTTATTTATGTTACGTGTTAAGTCGAGTCGGAAACATGTGTATATTCGTTTTGTGTGCGTTTGAACCATTTAAAAGTATTTTCGAGGGTTCGGGACAACCCCCGACTTCCGTAAAATTTTCAAGTCGACTAATATGTCGTTCCCGCTATTTAGAAGAGTCGTTTACAAGTGAGGCCAAAAGATTTACAAAATAGCAAAGAAGGCCCCTCAAATATGTTGGGAATAAATTAAGGCCAGATCACTTGAACGCTGACAAGAACAACTCAAGCGTTGACAAGAGCAAAGTGAGCGCTGACAGCTTAAGCGTTGACAAGTTAAAGTCAAGCGTTGACAGATTGAAGACAAGCACTGATGGAAGATGTGAGCTACACGTTTATTATGTTCTAGAATACTTCTAGTAAGGATAGAAACGACAATTTATTTTCTATGTTTATCTTTACCTAGAATAGTTGATACGTAGCTTATTGTACAAGGCTTCTTAGTCTATAAAAGAAGGCCTTTAGGTTAATGTTTAATATCAAGTTTTCATTAAGTTTTTCATTCGTAAACATCTTTCATTGTAAGCAAGTTCGACATTGATAATCAAAGTGAAAGTTTTGTTTACATCTAGTGTTCTTGTTTAAGTATTAAATTCCGCATAATACTTAGATTCACAAAGCATATAACAAAGGTTTCTCTACATGTTATACTTGATCTAATCTCGTATACACAAAGCTAATCGATCTAAGTTTGGGATCAACAAGTGGTATCAGAGCTTGTTGAGGAACTTTTGATCTTTGAAGAACACCAGAACGATATACGTACACCAAAACCCTAATTTTCTCAAAACCCTAAAAACATCATGTCTGAAGCAATAACCTCCTCCTCCTCATCCTTACCAAACATCAAGATTCCCATGCTTGATGCAACCAACTTTGACTTATGGAGGATCAACTTTGAACAATATCTGGGGATCTTTGACTACACACTCTGGGACATCATTGAATATGGAAACTCATTCAATAAAGCTCAAAAGATTCTGAATGCCATTGCAAAAAGAACAGCTGTTGAAGGATGTCCTGATGAAGATAAGAAAGAAAAACCTGGAGATGGTAGAGCTGTAAGTGCTGAAGATATTGCAAAGAAAAGGGCTGACATGAAAGCCCTAAATATTCTGAAAGTGTCTTTGGGACAAGAAAATCAGCACAAATATAGAAGCTATGAATCTGCTAAGGATCTTTGGGAAGCAATTGAAGTTGCATATGGTGGTAATGCAGAAACTAAGGAAGAAAAGAAGAAGCAACTTCTGCATGATTATGCTGTCTTCAAAGCTCAGCCCAATGAGAAACTGAGCAGTGTGAGAAGCAGATTGCTTGACATCACAAGCAAATTGTCCTTCATGGGGACACAAGTTGGTGATATTGACACCAATGCTACTTTTCTGAAAAGTCTTGGTGAGACATGGAAGATTGAGGAAAGATCTATTCTTGCCAATAATACTCACAAGAGCTCTTCGTTTGATGACATCTACAACAAACTAAGACTGTTGGAAGATGAAACTCTTTCAAGCAAAGCCAGCACCAGCAACATGGCCTTCTTCTCTCATAGTGAAGGTCAATTCAATCAGCAGAATTCTTTTATGCATCCAGTTACTGGATCATCATTTGTCAGCGCTGGAACAAGTCCTGTCAACGTCTCCTTTTCAGACGCTGACACATTCATGAATGACTCACCAAGAGTTAAACCTGCTGGTTTGGATTTGGATACTGTTTGTGCTTACATTGCTTCTTTGCCCAATGGTTCAGTGATTACATATGAGGACCTTGAGCAGATAAGTGATGAACACTTGGAAGAGATGTACATCAAGTGGAACATGGCTCTTGCTAGTATAAGAGCAAATAGGTGGAATAGAAGGTTCAAGAAGAAGATGACCTTCAATGCTAAAGACACAGCTGGATTTGATAAATCCAAAGTTGAGTGCTACAACTGTCATCGCATGGGGCACTTCATGAGGGAATGCAGATCTCCTAGAAGATCTGATGCTGGTAAACACTCAAGTCAGGTTGTTAAAGCTCAAGACTCCAAAGCCATGGTTCCAGTTCAAGGAATTGATGGTACTGGATGGGATTGGAGCTATCTGGCTAAGGATGCTGAAGAGGACAAAGCCTTGATTGCTGACATTGAAGAAGAAGAGCATGTTGAATATGCTCTCATGGCACACTCCTCCTCTTCATCTGATAATGAGGTATATGATGATGCTTTTTGTAGCAAAGGTTGTAGGTTAAACACTGACAGACTTAACAAAGAAGCGTTAAAACTAAAAGAGGATATGAGCACTGAAAGGTGAAAATTATCCAATTACCAACTAGCTCTTACTGAAACTGAGAAAACCGTTTCTGAATACAAGAAAATGGAATTTGATTTAAAAAGATAAGATAAATATCTTACAACATGAGCTAGAGGGTAGTATGGATATTAGAAATATCATGTCAAAAGTCAATAAAGACCTACAAGCTAAGATTGATGAGGCCATTAAGAATAAAGATAATGTTGACCTCAAGATTCAAAGATTTGATAGAGCCACCCAAGCCCTAGGAGACTGTGTAGCTAAACAAAGAGATCCTAAGGATATGACTGGGCTTGGGATGAATGAGAATAATTACTCTCTGGTTAGACCACCAGCTGGTGACTTCTATGGTGTCCTTAGAAAGGATTTATCTTGGACTGGTATTCCAGAATGCCAAGAAGAGGAATTTATTCCTCCACCAAGAGTTGTCACCCCAGTAGAAGAGTATCAACAAAAACGGACTGACCTAAATGAGTGGAAGAAAGCTAACCCTACTTTATTTGTTAAGGGAGGTTTGCTGTGTGAAAGTCCCATTGAATCCCCATCCATTAAGGTTACTCACCCAGTTACTGGTAAAGCTGTTAACTTAGGCTCCAACACTGTTAGAAGACCTACCATTAAATATGCAGAGATGTATAGAAATAATAGGTCACCCAAGAGCCAAGTCAACAATCATGGAACAGGTTTCTTTGTTTCTAGACCTAAGAATGTGTCTAAGAAAGCCTGTTATACTTGTGGTAGCTTTTCACATTTGGCATACAAGTGTGTCAACACTCCCAAAGCCAGCGCTGATAGGAACAGTTTCAGCGCTGATAGGAAGAAAGTCAACGTTGTTAGGAAGTCAAACGTTGTCAGACCCAGACCTTGTGTGCAGCAAAGTCCACAAGTGATTAGACCAGCCCCATTCTTTACTAGAAGGTCTAACACTCATGGACAAAGACCTTTTCAAAAGACAGATACCTGGTCAAATAGGCAATGGGTTCCTGTAGCAAACCCTAGGTTCAACGCTAACAAGCGTAATTTCAGCGTTGACAAGACAAAATCCAATGCTGACAGAAACGTGACCAGACCTAAGTATTTGCAGCCACAAGGTAAGGGGTCTAAAGCTTCTTCAAGCTTAACATGGAGACCCAAGAAGGATCAAAACCCTAATAATAATGGAATTTCAATGACTTGCAACAGGTTTAATTATATTTCAAAAGTCATTACAAAACCAATTGGGGTTAACTGGGTATTTCATCCTAAAAGGGATGAGAATGGGGTTGTTGTGAGAACTAAGTCTGTTCTTATTGAACAACCAGATGAATCCAAGTCTTCTGAGACTTGGGTTCCCAAAGAAAACTAATTTGTTTTCTTTATGTGCAGGGCATTCAAAAGCAGATCAATGACTATGGATATTGGGATAGTGGATGCTCAAGGCACATGACAGGAAAGGAAGACTATCTGACGAACTTCTCTCCTATTAAAGATGGTGATAAGGTATACTTTGGAGGGGGCTACGGCACCATCACAGGCAAAGGAACCCTTCTCACCAATAATCTATGTTTTGAGAATGTCTTCCTGGTAAAAGAACTGGACTATAATCTGTTTAGTGTATCACAAGTGTGTGATAACAAAAATAAGGTTCTTTTCACTGATATTGAGTGTTTGGTGTTAAGCAAGGATTTTAAGATCCCTGATGAGAAGTATATTGAGTATAGAACACCTAGGCATAAGGACATATACAATGTTAATTTAAATGGGATTAAAGTGAATACAAATATGTCTTGTTTTTATGCTAAGGCCTCAGTAGATGAAAGTAATTTGTGGCACAGGAGACTAGGGCACATAAACTTTAAAAATATAAATAGACTTGTGAGGCTTGGTTTAGTTGATGGTTTGCCTGAGAAGGCCTTCCACAATGACCACTCTTGTGTTGCATGTCTTAAAGGCAAGCAGCACAAGGTCTCATTCAAGTCCAAGCAGGTGCATACTAGTTCCAGACCTCTTCATATGCTTCACATGGACCTCTTTGGTCCAACTAATATAGAAAGTTTAAATGGCAAGTCATATTGTTTTGTTGTCACTGATGATTTTTCTAGGTTTACTTGGACATTCTTTTTAGCTATGAAGAGTGACACAGCTGATGTTCTTATTGAATTTATCACTCAAATTGAGAAAAGGTCTGGCAATGAGGTTAAGATGCTTAGGAGTGATAATGGTGGAGAATTTAGGAACAAGAAGCTAGATGATTTTTGTGCCAGGAAGGGAATTACTAGGCAGTTTAGTATTGCTAGAACCCCACAACAAAATGGGGTTGTTGAAAGGAAGAATAGAACCCTAATTGAAGCAGCCAGAACAATGTTGGCTGATGCTCACTTTCCCATAGCCTTTTGGGCTGAGGCTGTTAATACAGCATGCTATGTGCAAAATAGAGCATTGGTTAACAAAATTCAGAACAAGACACCTTATGAGTTACTTTGGGGAAGAAAACCTAATATTGGTTTTCTCAGACCTTTTGGATGTCATGTAGTAGTCTTAGACACTAGTGATGCCTTAGGGAAATTTAGTGCAAAAGGTGATGAAGGTTACTTCATGGGGTATTCAGTGCAGAGCAAGGGTTATAGAGTTTATCTTAAGGAGGACAAACGTATTGTTGAAAGAGTACATGTTAGGTTCTTAGAGAATAAACCTAGTGATCCTGAAAGTAGTCCTAATTGGTTGTTTGATTTGGAACCCTTATCTAGAACTTTAAATTATTTGCCTGTCACAAATCCAGACATTGTGAAGGTAACTTCAAATGTTGTGGAGGAACAAGTTGTTCATGTTTCAGGTACTCAGGTTGATGAAAGGGTTGGATCACAAGCAGAAAAGGCATCTCCTACATTTGAATATGTCACAATTCCCATTTGGACTGATGCTTTTGCTGCTGCTGCTGCTGGACAAGATAATGGTGGTTTCCAAATACCACTAGATACAAACATGCATGGTTCTTCAGGCGCTGACAAAGGCAAATCAAGCGCTGACAAGAGCAATTCAGACGTTGATGGCTCAGACGTTGACAACAACAGTTCAAGCGTTGTTAGCCCAAGCGCTGACAAACAAGGTTCAGACATTGACAACACCTTTGCACATCTTTTCTCTTCCACTTTTGAACAAGGAGGACCTTCCAGAGTTTATGAAGAGATTCCTGTTGATCAAAGAGAGTCTGATGAAGAAGATATTGGCAACATGGAGCGTGAAGTTGAGGACACCAGACTTTTTGAAGGAGGAGTTCTCACTTCCACAATGAAGAATCACCCCCCATCTCAGATCATTGGTGATGTTATGACTCCAGTTCAGACAAGAAGATCCCATCAAAGTCTTGGTGGATTTATTGCCAATATACACAAGAAGGTTGATACCCCTCTTGTACAAGCATGTTTGTTTGCATGTTTTCTGTCACAAGAAGAACCCAAGAAGATATTTGATGCTCTCAAAGAACCAAGTTGGGTGGAAGCAATGCAGGATGAGCTTCACCAATTTGCTATTCAGGATGTTTGGGAGCTGGTTGATTGTCCTAGATATGTCAGACCAATTAGGACAAGATGGGTTCTCAGGAACAAAAGAGATGAAAGAGGTATTGTGGTCAGAAACAAGGCAAGGTTAGTGGCTCAAGGTTATACACAAGAGGAGGGGATAGACTATGAAGAAGTCTTTGCACCAGTTGCAAGGATTGAATCTATTAGGATTTTTCTAGCCTATGCATCTTGCATGGGCTTTACAGTCTATCAAATGGATGTAAAGAGTGCATTCTTGTATGGCACCATTGTTGAAAAAGTTTATGTCATGCAACCTCCTGGTTTTGAGGATCCTGAGCATCCAGACAAAGTGTATAGAGTCAAAAAGGCTATGTATGGCCTTCATCAAGCCCCTAGAGCATGGTATGGTACTTTGTCTACCTATTTGGTGGACAATGGCTTCAAGAGGGGCACCATAGATCAGACACTATTTACAAAGAAGAAAGGCAAAGATGTGTTGCTTGTGCAGGTCTATGTTGATGATATCATTTTTGGGTCTATTGATCCAAAGATGAGTGAGGATTTCTCCAAGCTCATGACAGACAAATTCAAGATGAGTGCTATGGGGGAGATGAACTTCTTTCTTGGTTTACAAGTTCAGCAGAAAGAAGATGGTATCTTCATCTCCCAAGACAAATATGTTGCTGAAATCTTGAAGAAGTTTGGCTTTTCTCCACATGAAAAGAGGGCTTCTACTCCTATGGATATAGAACACCCTTAGGGAAAGATTGGAGATGGGAAAGATGTTGATGTCAGGCATTATAGATCCATGATTGGATCCTTGATGTATCTTACTGCTTCCAGACCTGATATCATGTTTGCTGTGTGTGCATGTGCACGCCATCAAGTGACTCCCAAAGAATGTCACCTTTACGCTGTGAAGAGGATCTTTAGGTACCTAAGATGTTTTCCTACTCTTGGTTTGTGGTACCCAAAGGATTCACCATTGGAGCTGATTGCATATTCAGATAGTGATTATGGTGGTGACAAGTTTGATAGGAAATCCACAACTGGTGGATGTCAATTTCTTGGGAGCAGATTAATATCTTGGCAATGCAAGAAACAAACAGTGGTGGCTAACTCTACAACTGAAGCAGAATATGTGGCTGCAGCAGCATGTTGTGGTCAAGTGTTGTGGATTCAGAACCAGCTGTTGGATTATGGGTATAATTTTATGCATACTAAGATATTTGTTGACAATAATAGTACTTTATGCATCATTAAGAATCCTGTGCATCATTCTAAAACTAAACATATAGAAATTAGACACCATTTTATAAGAGATTGCTTTGAGAAAGGTTTAATACAACCAGATAGGGTTGACACTGAGGAAAATGTGTCAGATTTATTAACTAAACCTTTTGATGCTGGAAGATTTCAGTACATGGTAACAAGTATTGGAATGGTTAATCTCACTTAAGTATGTGTTTTGGATTCTTTTTGTAAAAGTATGTACAGGATGATGCATTATTATTATTGGTCTTATTGATAATTTAGATTTTCCACTATATTTTTCTAACACTGACAAAAGGTTGTTTGAACACTGATAAGTGTTTTTGCAACGTTGTCAGCAATATAATTGTCTAACGCTGACAAAGCTTCTTTCAACGCTGTTATGTGTTATCGGGGCGTTGTCAGCAACAATGTTAGTTTTGTGGTTTTCAATCTAAATGTGCAGATGGTGTTAGCAGTATACCATTGGATACAGAGTTGCTTATGGATCAAAGGAGAAGCATTTGGACATGTTTTTGTTTATGGATGATGGTTGGAATGTTTCATTCCTATATTGACATAAATTTTTTTATGTTCATGCATATTTTTGGCAAACTCTTTGTATCTTTGTTTAAGGGGAGGTTTTAGGAACCTTTAGGATTTTTGGGTATCCATATGATACTCTTATCACAATTCTAGATTGTGTCCACAGGTGAGTATGGGTTAGTTTTACTAAACCATGAGGCACTGTAGCATGCATAGTATATCAACTTTGCATGCTGCCAAGACATTTTTGGCCTAGAATTGGTTGTGGTCTGTTGGGAGACTTGGGAATCATTTTGATATGGGATTTACCTGGGAGTAACAAGGATTTTATAAGGTAACTTGGTTGTTAAGAATTTTGGTTAGCAAGGGACACTAGAGGACTGTTATGTCTATCTTGCTTATGCAAGTGTGCATAACTGGACAGTGCTTGCCGCCCTATAATAATTATCAGCTTTTGGTTATTTTCTCTAGGATAAATTACTTGTTAAGGTCATTTTTCACTTTTTAAAACAATTTTATTTTTGGACGCTGACAAGATTTTTCCAAGCGTTGTTGTGACCAAATTGGACGCTGACATGGCTTTAGGCGAACGTTGACAAGATTATAGCCGTTGGGCGTTGATGGGTTATATTTGACCGTTGACACTCAATGGGACGTACCCAGTTGTTACTTTTTGACATATTTTCAAGACGTAATTTTAGGAGTTGTTACTTTCATTAAATGCATGAGATAACTTATAACTTTTTCAATATTTTCATGATTAGTTTTTGAAAATCTTTGCCTATTTTTGGGCCAATCACATGCATTCATCCACTCCTATAAATTTGGCTCCTATTTTTAAACAGGGTATCTATAATTCTTGTCTAACACTTTTCTCTTATCAACCTTCATCTTCTATACTTCAAAATTAACAGCTTTCATCAATGGCACCAAGATTTAACTCAGCAGAATTGGATTTGGGGTTCAAGTCTCAACACAACATGATTGCTTATCTTGTTGCTGATAATACTTTGTTCCCTCAATACACACAAATGGTGGCGTATTTGAACGCATCCCCATTAAGGTATGCTCTTTCTCATGCACCACTCATTCCAGTCACACACATTAAACAGTTTTGGAACACTGTCAGTTCCTCAACAGTTAATGGAGTGACCACATTAACTTCTATTGTTCATGGGAGATCTTGGGTGGTTACTGAGGCCTTGGTACGCTAGGCCTTGCATCTTGATGATTCTGATGGTATAACCATTCTTCCCATAACTGAAATAGAACAAGGGCTTAGGGCTTTGGGATACCCTATTCCTGATGAAGGTACTCTTAATAAGTACCATAAGCAGGAATTTCCCCCAGCCTGGAAGTACCTCATTCACATTCTCCTTCAATGTTTGAGTCCCAAATGTACTGCACACAATGAGATCAATAGATCCATTGCAACTACTATTATGTGTATTGCAACAGGGCAAAAATATAACTGGTCTAAAATGATTTTTGAAGGAATGTGTAAAAACAAGGGGACAAAAATGACTTTAGCTTATCCCTGTTTTCTGCAAATGATTTTTGATGATCAAAGATATTGTTCAAGGGATCACAATGATTTTTATAAAATCCCTGAACAAAAGAAAGCTATTTTTACCAAGATGAATTCACCACCTCATAGGGATTTACCTTTAACCCCAGCCATGCTTGCTGTTATTGCAGCAGCACAACCCCAACCAGACCCCCAACCTCATATTGACCCTCACCCACAACTTGAACCTATCCCTGAACCTTTACCCTCACCTGACCAAATGCAAATAGACCAAGAACCCTTTGACGCTGACATATCTAATGTGGGCGTTGATGTGCCTATTTCCAACGCTGACACCCAACCATCACAATCCCAAACACCCCTTAACCAACCCACATCTACCCCTTCTTCCACACCATCTTCCACACCACCTGAATATAGGTTGATTAAATGCCAAAGGACTGCTGGAGTGTTCTCCTCTGGTGGTCCTAGCCATGAAGCAGAGAGAACCACCACCACAAGTGTGGTTGGTGACCTGGATGAGGCTGGGACTATTGGTTCTGGCTTAGAAGCTGGCCAAGGCAGTCCCACCATAATTAATTCCTCATCCATGCCCAATGAATCTGACTTGGGAGGTCAAATCCCCATTTCAGAAGAGGGCAGATTGGAACCAATGACTCTTTTGGAATTGACGGCTGTCTGCATTAGCTTGCAAAAGCAGAATGCAGACTTAGTACAAATTGTCAGCAACCAAGGCCTTGAACTCAAGGACTTGAGGGAGAGGATTGTTGTTTTGGAGAGTGCTCATGCAAAGGGAGGTATGGAGGAGTCTTCCAAAGGGGAGGAAGATCAAAGAAATCTGAGTGATAAGAGCAGTCAAGATGGTCAATCATTGGATGTTGCTGAAGCTCTTACTACTTTGAAGGAACAAACATGTTTCTATACGTCCTTGATCTCTCCAACCAATTTAAATTTATCATTTACAGATATGTTGAGAGAGGTTACACAAGGCGCTGAGGGAAAATATTTGAGCGTCGACAAGACAAGTTTGGACGCTGATAGAAGTATTTTGGGCGCTGATAGAGGAAATTTGGGCGTTGACAGATCTGCATATGGAGGTGATGTATTCCAGTCATCATCTATCATCAAGGATGTTCCTACTCAGGTATTACCATCTACCTTACCAACAATTGCACCATCAGATAAGGGTAAGGGTAAGTTGGTAGAAGAAATTGTTCCAAAGAATGCAGCTCAGGTTGAATTTGATAGAAGATTGGCTGAGCAAATGATGGAACAAGGTGAAAAGGAAAAGTCATCATTTGTTGTGACTTCTGAAGAAGAAAGTGACGGAGCTAGCTCAGATTCAAGTGTGATGATTGTTGAACCAGAAAGACTTGAGTATGGTGATGAGCTTGCTAGGGAAAAGTTGAGAGATTTAAAATTTCAGATTGATTTTGATATGCCACAGGTGGTTCAGATGTACAATTCTTGGGAAGAAAGTTGTATGGATAATCCAGACTTGACCATTTCAGATCAGATATGGGGTTTGGAAATTCTTCTTAGAGTTCAGAAGGATTGTAAGGTGATTTTGAAGCACAAGGCAAGCAACATTCTCTCTAAGTTGAAAAGTGATAGAAGGAAGCTCTACTTTATGTTGCTCAAATGTCATGGAGTTGGATGGACACATCAGAAGCTGAAGGCTTTGACATTTGATGAGTTGGAACATAGGGCTTATCCTATTTGGGTGAAAGTGCAGGAAGAAAACACTTTCAGACTTCTTTCAGATGAAAGAAAGGAGCAACTTGCAGAAGAGATGGAAATCAAGAAAGCTATGATTGTTCCCAGACCAGTGAAGAAGAAATTTACACTTGAGTTTCCAAAAGATATGAATCAACTATATCCAAGTGAAGCAGTTATTAGAAAGAGCCTCAAGCTCTCCCCATTAGAAGCTTCAGATATGGTGCATGTGTTACCACTAGATTCCAGGAATCCAATTGTGAGTTATGATGAAGATGAATGTGGATTCTGGAAGATTGGAAGATATGGCAAGGAGGTACACACTTTTACCACTCTCATATCTTTATTTGCAAGTTGTGATAGAGAAGACTTGGTGGACCTTTGGAGGTTGCTAGAGACCAAGTATGAGGCTGAAGCACCAACTTCAGCTAATGGAATAAAACTTTGGACCACATTCAAAAGAATGTGTGGGACAAAAGAGGAAGATCCTGAAATATGGAAGGATCTTGAAGATGACCTCAGTGGTCTTCAATGGAGGTTATATTCAGCTGCTGGTGTATACCATTTGAGTTCTACAAAGTTTGCTGAGTATTTACTTGTAGATGCTCAATATTTCATATCCAAGGCTGTTTTGGAAAAGATGAAGGACACCCAGTTGGAGATAGATTACACAAGTGACGTGGCAAAGAATTTGATCAGATTTATTTATTACCAATATGATAAGGTTTGTCAGACTCCTCCAAGTTCTTAATGTTTATTCAGAAACTTGATCATAAGAGTGGATATCAAGTTTAGGGGAGGATTGTTGGGAATAAATTAAGGCCAGATCACTTGAACGCTGACAAGAACAACTCAAGCGTTGACAAGAGCAAAGTGAGCGCTGACAGCTTAAGCGTTGACAAGTTAAAGTCAAGCGTTGACAGATTGAAGACAAGCACTGATGGAAGATGTGAGCTACACGTTTATTATGTTCTAGAATACTTCTAGTAAGGATAGAAACGACAATGTATTTTCTATGTTTATCTTTACCTAGAATAGTTGATACGTAGCTTATTGTACAAGGCTTCTTAGTCTATAAAAGAAGGCCTTTAGGTTAATGTTTAATATCAAGTTTTCATTAAGTTTTTCATTCGTAAACATCTTTCATTGTAAGCAAGTTCGACATTGATAATCAAAGTGAAAGTTTTGTTTACATCTTGTGTTCTTGTTTAAGTATTAAATTCCGCATAATACTTAGATTCACAAAGCATATAACAAAGGTTTCTCTACATGTTATACTTGATCTAATCTCATATACACAAAGCTAATCGATCTAAGTTTGGGATCAACAAAATTTTACAAAAAGGGGGCAAGTGAACACACACTTTCATTTCACTCTCAAAAAAATTAGGGTTTCCCCTTTTCTCTCTCATGGCCGACGACCACCACCACACAACCACCACCACCATTGTTTTTCATGGGTTTTTGAAGAATCTAATCAAAGAACAACCTTCCAATTCACCTTGTAAGTAAATCCCACTAACAAAAACACACATGCAATCAATAAATCTTTCCAAAAATTTATGATTTTACAAAAATGGATTTTGGTCTAATTAAATGGTACACATGTTTAATTCATGTGTTTATAAGGATGAATCATCAATAAAATGAGTTGGGGGCTGTTTTTCTTGGGTCTTTTGGCTACACCAAACCCACGGCCAAAGTGGGATTGGTTGTGGTTTGATGAGTTTGATGTTTTGTGTTGTGGGTTCATGTTTTGGATTGTGTTTTAGATGTTTTTGAATGAATGGAACCAATTGCATGTATGATTTAGGCTTTAGGTTTTAATGAGGATTCGATTGTTATAGTGTTATAGGCTTTTTGGGTGATTGGGAATGGGTATGAGTGGTTAATCTAGGTTTAGGTGATGTTTGGATGGATTGAAAACAAGTAGAAAGGTGATTTTGAATGAGTCGTTTTCAAACAGATTGTTTAGGGCTATTTTCGTGGTTTTAATTTTTGGTCCAGGTTATGATTGTAGTATGTAGTTGTAGTGGTTGTCGAGACACTCGTTTCGGTATAAGGTAGAGCTTATGACTCCAAACGAGTCAAAAGTTATGTTACTTTGAAAATACGTGTACCTGGAGATGAGAACCAACACAATCCGAATTTGTGTTTGGTTTTGGGTCAAATCCCGGGGACCATAGGTTTAGTTTGGTAAATGGTCAAAGGTTGATTTTTGGTCTCAAACCTGCATATTTGAGTCTATTATAAGACTTAGGTGTCAAATGGGTCAATGGTACATTTTAAATGGGTCAAACAAGTCCAACTTGGTCAATGTGCAAAATCAGTCCGAAAAACGTAGGCTTAGTAATGTGTTGAGCAACGGGTCGTTAAACCGAAAACTTTTAAGGGGATTAAAAATGTGATTTCTACAGGTCTTAAGGTATTTTTGAGAATTTTCCCAAAATTTTATAGAAGGGTATAAGTTTAGGAAAACAGCCCATACTTTTGGTAAGTATCGGCGATCGTAAAATGGATAGCAACTTTAATAACATTGATAAATGATATAAGTCTAGTAACAACTAATTGTTTGACTTTGGCGTGAGTTTTCATAAGCATTGAGTGTGTTTGCATTTGCGTGTGTTTAGTACAATAATGTACGCGGAGTATTGATTTGGTTTACGTACCTTGATTTTTAGGTCAAGTGTTTGATTTTCCCGGGCATCCACGTCGTCGGTGACATTTCTCGTTACGTCTTCGCTAGAACCACTACTACTACGCAAGGTGAGTCTATAGCCTCGCTCTTTACTTATTTCAAATGTTTTTACCCGCGAGGGGGATACATGCTATTTAAATGAAAATGAACATAAGTCATGAATGATTGTTGGACCCGAATGTTGCCTTGAAATTGTGTTGAGTACCTAGTTGCAAAAGGCCCTAATTTCATGAACTATTAACTATTGTCTTGCCCTTGCGAAGGGGAAAATAGCCACTTATACAAAGTGATAGTACTATGGGGTTGACTACCCTATCCGAGACGAGGGCTAGTACGTTGATACCCCCTGCGGACGGATAATTTGTGATAAGAGATAAGGTATAATTGCAACTAATGCCTTTAGTAGGGGCACCGGTTTCATCTGAATCACGCCGGTAATTATTACGCGGGTGATTGAGTTAACGTATTAGTGTCATGAGCTTAAACACAATTGTCATATCCTTGAATAATAGATTGTTTGCGCGACAATGCTATTGAATGATCATAATTGGTTTTTAATACTTATGTTCAACTTATGATTTGATAAAACTATAGATTCGCTCAACCTTTGTGTTGACAGTTTTAAGCATGTGTTTCAGGTAACCGAGATTAATAGCAGCGGAGCATGCGAGGATGGAAGTTGTTGTGGCTTGGCGGTCTACTTGTTTTTCCACCCTTATTTAACTTAAAACTCTTTTATTATTCTGTCATGTGAGCAAAAATGTACTTTTGGGTTGAGATTCAGTGGGGACCTAACGCAAACTCTGTTTAGTATTATTTGGGATTTGGAAAACTGTAGACTTGTATGATTTTAATAATGTTTAAATTTATGTTTAAACTTTTACGTCTCTTTGAGTCGTTTAATATAGCTTATGTGTGATGATAACTACGTAGCACCCAAATGTTGTAGTTCCGCTGTGCATAGCATTTGTTGGGGGTGTTATAGGTGTATCGACGTTTCTATCATTTCTTTTGATTAGAATTAATTTGAATGACCTGGATAACGATCCGAGGAGCTTTCGAATGCCTACTCAATCATGAAAACATGGGATATATTCATATTCGTTAAATGTTTTCGTCTGTATCTGATTTGAAATTCTCTCGCATAGATTATGCGTTGACCTTAATCTTTTAATGGTAGTTGTGTCTCCATATATCCTTGAATTTATGAAGGATTATGAGTTATTATTAGTCTTTTGAGAAGTTCACATCTTATCAACGGTAATAAACTGGAAATTTGATAGTGCCAGTAGAATGGATTGATTGACTATGACATAATGTCATTGACTTAATTGATGGGAACTCGAGTAGAAATCCCATAAAAGATAAGATTTTGATTATCAAAAGTGATCTAAATAATTCTTGATGTATGACCATATCCTATATTTAGACTTGAAATTATACCATGGATGGTTATGAACTAGTCATAGATCTTGTAATCTAGAAAGAACTTAAAGTAAATTTATTAAAAGATGTTCCTGTTATTTGAAACTTTAGGAGGTAATTGCTGATGAATTACCTAGACTTTTGCCATTAAGGCAAGTTGAATTTAGTACTGATTATATTCCCGGTGCTGCACCTGTGGCATGTGTACTGTACGTCAGCACCATCTGAATCGAAAGAATTACCGTACAACTGAGAGAGTTGTCGGAGAAAGCTTTTATTTTACCAAGCTCGTCATTATGAATTGCTATGGTGTTATTATTCCTTATATTTCTTGAATTACCGTGAGCTAGGTAAATTGATGATCAAAATCTATATCCACTACCCAAGATGATAGATCTGTTCGATCATTTACACGGTTCTAGCGTATATTCGAAAATTTGTTCCACAACATGGTTATCATCAACTTCGCATCCGCGAAAAAGATTATTTATTCCAATCACTACATCCGGGACTCGTAATGAACATTATGAGTTTCATGTTATGTTGTTTGTATTGACCAATGCACATGTAGAATCTATAAATATGGTGAATCACGTGTGTAGGCTGTAATTTGATAATTTCATGCTTGTGATCATTAAGAAACATCTGTTTGTTTCTAAGAATAGGAAGGAGTTAATAATCATTTATAGACTGCCCTGAATTGGCCGAGTAGTGAAAACCTGTACCTTGAGTATTTAACATGTGATGAAAGACTTAATGGCAAACAGATTTGTGGCTATCACTCCAAAGTGTGTGAGGTGTCAAGTTCAATTCCCACTAGGTGCAAACAACCTTGAAGTGGCCACGCCAACCTCCTGAAAAGGGAGGGCTTTACCTAGTTTGAGTCTGTGTGGCGGTGGGCTCAAACCCCGTGGATTAGTAGGCCAATGAGTCGGAAATCACGATTACCAAAAAAAAGACTTAATCCTTTACATGATTTGACCGTATGATTAATAAGATAATGGAATCTATATTGACTCTTCGAAGATTAGAGCCATTTAAGACTTTGGGTTATACCAAAAAGAAAGTCCAAAATGTTTTGACAAATAATTATCAAAGGATTTTTAAAGGAATCATTCCCTTATACCCAAATCATTTAACTAAACTCCTTTAGGGGTAAATGTTTGTGTATACCTCAAGACAACCTAAGAGGGATTGAGGAAACCATTTAAACCATGACTTGAAATTTGAAACAAAAAATTGATGCTTTTCAACTAAGAAAATTTTGACCAAAGTATAAACAAAGATTTTTCACACATTTACGGATCTTTTAATTATTTTTGATAAATCAACAAAATCGTGTTAATTAAATTCAAATTTATTTTGAACCTTTTTCTATAATTGGACGAACTGAAAAATTTAAAAACTTTTACGTTTACGTTTCATAAAAGTTAAATATTTATTATCTAATTACTTGTAATAATTATCGACGCTTTAGACGTCGGATTGAGTAAAACTGATAAAAAATAATAGCTGAGACGAATCTAAAACTTAGAAAATATGAAGAAAGAACTTCTGAGTGAATTGTGGTCATGATAATTATTTCATCAGGAAAAATGAATGTAAATACTGACACATTATGTAGAAAGGATAAAGAATCAATTAGGATGTGTTCCTTAATAATGATTGTGCAATAAATTGCCGAGCAATTTAAAAATAGCCGATGCTTGTAAAAAGGATAATATAAATAATAAAAGGGGTTCACAGCTAATGTGAACCATTAGAATTGAGAAGCCGATGGCGTTAAATGTATAAAAGGACGCTTGTGGTTGCCTAAATATGGAGGATTTTGAGATTTAGTCATGTTGGAATCTCATAAGTTTAAGTATTCTATTCATGCCATTTTGATTAAATGTATCTTTATCTGGAGAAGTTGTACTGATGGCAAATTATGAAGGCAGACATCGCCTCATACATTAGTAAACGTCTAACTATTGCAAAGGTCATCATTTGAATTTGATACGATTTGGGTCATCGTCGACAGACTGACCAAATCTGCTAATATCATTCCTGTTAGTGATAGATTCTCGATGAAGAAATTGACTCTATTGTATTTAAAGGAGTTGTGTGAACATAGTGTGCCTGTATCGATCATCTCTATCAAGATCCTCGCTTCGCATCGAATTTCTAGAGATTTTCTTAGAAGTCATTGGGAACGAACCTTGATGAGAGTACTGTTTACCACCCCAATCGAAGGGACGAGGTAAAGTAACGATACAAAACACTAGAAGTCTTGTTTTATGTTTGAATGATTGACCTTTGGTAATAAACCATATAATCGCTTTCCTTTGGAGAGATTATCATTGATAATCATCGTATTAGGATCGAGATCGAATCTTGTTAATCCAAAAATGAGAGCATCTGTAAGCAGGAGTTGGGATGAAGACACCCAACATACACACATTGTGAGTTGCACATGTATTTTAGGTTTAAGGTTGCCTATGACGACAAACATAACCTTACAAAATACCCGACCCGCGAGATTTGAAATGATGGTTGAAATTAGGATCTGGTTATTGATTGTCAGTAGTGGGCAGGAGGTTATGTGAATATGAAGTGTAGATCTTGAAGTGCAGGATGGGTAGCGAAGTTATGCCAAAAAATTTCATCTTGGAAAAATGAATTGATGATCTAAAAGATCATGGGAAATAAGTCCCCGTTGTATGGGACCATTGAAATAATGTAAAAGTTGGTTTGAAAGGCATATAAGCTGGATCTACCCTAAGACTTCAAGGGCGTGAATTATGTTTCGTATATCGAGCTTGATAAAATGTCTATCAAGTGAAAAATCTGATTACTTCTTGATGAAGTTTAGATCGGCGAAAAGTTGCATTCATCAAAAACTGGTGAACATCATGGATAGAGAAAGTAAGTCAACATTAAGCCTGATCGTACTCCCATAGTTATGTTTGATGAAACTCGCGTATTGTAATGAATTACACTTGAGAGAAAAGACCGAATGTGGAGGAAATACCCACATGGCTCTAACTCTATAAGAAGCGAGTAGTAAGATAAATTGATCTTTGAGGACAAAGATCCTGTTTAGGGGTAAATGTTGTGACAATCCGTCAATTTATGGTCGATATTTTATTCTCAAATATTATTTAAAAACATTATTTTAATGTTATATTATGAACTCACACATTTTTGGGAAGAAATTTGGGTTTACGTCTTGAAGTAGCATCGACTACATCTAAACCGGAGAATTCTACGTTACGTACTTACGTTTACATACACCGTTTTTGGTGACAGTCCGACATTTCAGGAAATGAATTTATTCTCAAATATCATTTTGGGATTTTAATTTGCGTTGGTTTATAAACTCACAAATTTACGAGAAGAAATTAGAGCTTACGTGAATAATTTAGCGTCTTTTACAACTAAACCGGAAACCCTAGGTTTACGTATTTACGTTTTTGAACTCCGTTTTTTATGAGAAAATTTTTATTAGATTCGTTTTGTGCCGTTGATTCATAATTTATAAAAATGTTTTTCGTAAAACGACCCGAGGGCACGCAAATCGAGGAAACTAGAATCGAGGAGTACCCATAAATTAATAAGGGATGAAACAAGTTACACTTGTCCCACCCCCTCACTTTGGGCGGCCAAACTAGCCACTTAAACACATTTTTGTGTCAAGTGATGGACACTTGTCCTCCAAGCTTGACCAAAACTACCAACACTTGAAAACAAGCAAACACATACCACTTCCTCCATTTCATCTCATTCAAACAACTTCAATCTCTCTCTACTCCATCCTTTGGCCGTCCCATATCCTCCATCAAACACCACCACCACAAAAAATCTAGCCATAAACCAAGGCTATAATCAACATATGTTGAAGCCTAGTTGAAGTTATGAAGATTGGAGGTGATTTTAACAACTAAAAAGGAGTTTATATGGAGTTCCTAGGCTAATTTTCATGAAGATATTCATCCATTTGTAGGACCCAAGAAGTTCATTTGCCAAGTTGAAGGTTTGGTAACAAGGAACCAAGCCTTGTTCATCAAAAACCTTATCTTTTCATCACTATTGGTAGTATAGAGATTGTTTCTTCCTATCCTCTTATTATTTTGAATATTTAATCTTGTATTTTCTTCATTTATATATATGTATATGATGATGAATGATGATCAAAAATATTATCTGGGGATTTGGTGTTGATAGATTTGATTAAAAAGATTAAAATCTACTTGAAAGGATGTTAAAATCATGGCTAAAAATGTAGGTTGTATAAAACAGTAAAGAACTATATGATAACTTGTTAAAGTGGCTTGGATAATTTAATATACAGTAATATAAGTGACTTGTACATATGTGAGAGTTGTCCACTCAATGTAATCCATAAAATGAGTGAGATATGATCAAAACAATATGGAAGTTCAAATCTGTATAGTTTGTTTTGGACGGACTGTTAAAGACATTTAGAGGTTGATTGAGCAGTAGATAAAGCTGAGTTAATTGTAGCACATATCATGTAGTTTGTGCTGCCCAAAAATGAGCTTCTATCTCCTTGTAAAACTCAAGATATGGTAAAAATGGTGAAAGTGAAATTCATAATCTGATTTGTAAAATAAAAGTATATATAATAAAATTAGCACTCAACTAAAACTAATATAAAATGTATACCTAAAACCCACTAACTTATATATTACTTATAAATAAGTATATACCTTGATAAGTAAATGGGACATTTTATAAAAATGGTAATTTGATAAGTTTTATAAGTTATAAAACTATATACATAAGTTTTACGTCTTTTGGGCTAAAACCGAAAGATTAACGTTTTTGTCAATTAAAACTTTGACGGTCGGACCCGTCTAATGTAAACTTTTTGTAACTCATATACTAATGTATAAATACAGTTGACAAGTAAAAACTGATAAAACCCGAGCTTTTTAACTTATGGACATTAACGGGCCAAAATAGACTTATTGGACTATTAACCCGACAAGTTTGGCTAAAACACTAATGGACTTACTCATTGGGCTTAACCCACTTGGGACCAACATATGAGTAAAGGCCTGATATTAAAAGTATAAATGGATTAATATAAAGAGTTGAACTCTTAATGGGCTTTTAATGGGCCTATTGGGCCTTAATATGTAATTGGAATGAAACTAGTGTAACTAGTCAAAAAGTTGACTAACACATACCACTATAATGTGTATGAAGATATAACTCCCACATGATCATCATCATATTTATAATATCATCATATATATACATAGTCATTGTTTTTACAAAGTCATTGGACAAGAGTCTAAGACGAGTATTATTTGTCTAGGTTTCCGTGATTGAAGCACGTAACGTACATCCAAATCGCCGATAACCCGCCTTTACCAATCAGCGTGAGTTCATAGCCTCGCACTCTTTTAAATGTTTTTATGAAATGTTTTATAAACCGCAAGGTAGATAACATGTTAGTTTTAATAAAATAGGACACCAGTTGATATGGACCCGAATGATCGCATGACCCGATGAATGATTGTATGACCCGATGAATAGAATGAAATGGATTATTATTAGTTAGGTTATGTCACTAAAAGTCTCATTAGCAGGAAATGTAAACTACCGGGATTTGGTAGACGCTTATGCATATAATAGTACTATTTGGGGAAGATCACCCCAGTTCGCGCCTTGCCGGTTGATCCCCGTCGTGCCACATTGATTGGTAAGCGAATTTATGTATGAGAAGATTTATATAAGCGTGATTATTGTGACAACACGCTGTTTTAGATGGGAAAAGGAAACTACGGGTTAGCTACCCGTTGTTTGTTATAGTAAGGTAGAAATGTCATGCGGCTTATAATAATCCAATAACGAAAATACCGCGATACGCATTCAATTACAATATATTGCCTGACTAGCAATACAGGGTCTTATTATTGATATTATGTTCGTGTTTTGGTTTTACATAACCATATTCATATAACGGTTTTTATTTAACTCTATACAACGTTATAAAACGTATTGTATGATGTTTTTACGACATTGGTTCGTATAATGGTTTTGAAGGCAAAAGCCTATAGTATGATTTACAACAAAGATTTGTATAAAATGTTTTTAGCTTATTTTATGTCCTACGACAAGGAATTATACAAAATGATTTTCGGTGATAATTTTCTACCGATGATATATTGATGGATTTCATTAAACTCTATGAATTTATCTTGGCGTTTTCGCTGACCTTTTCTTAACATGTTTTATCTCAGGTACTTGAAGGTAATTCTCGAGAAGACAACAAGAATTTATGGCCCGCACTTGAATAACAATTTCCATTCAAATGTTTTGTAAAATTGTATGAAATACTATGACTTGGGACCTATGTAAATTTGATATTCATGAATGGAAAATGCTTTATTATTAAACGATGCGATTTTTAAGCGTTGTCTATGATTTGAGTAATGTGCTATCCCGTAACGCCAACGACTCTTCCGCTGAAGTAAAGTATGAATATTTGGGGGTGTTACAACATTTACTTGCTTGATGTATTCATAAGCGAGCACGCCTTGTTAAGTTGGTTGAATAAGGACTAACCAAGCATAATCTTGAACTTTGAATCTGAATCATGGGAGATAATTTTTTTGTTATAAATACCTCCAGCGTGGGTTGTATTATTAGGAGTTCGAGGAGGAACTTCCACTAGTAATGGATATATAGACATGATGCTGAGTTGAGTTACTAATTGACTAGATATATGTATGGCTTGCCGTTAATTTAGTCAAACAAACCCAAAAATATACCGTGTGAAGTTTGAGTTCAACCTCTATTGCTGAATGATGGAGAAAATGTTTTTTCATCTACAAAATCTAAGTGGTGTCATGTATTACAAGCCTAACATAGCTACTGTATATATTAATGTTTATTTCTTTGTTTTTAGAATGTATGTTAATTGAATGGTGCAAAATTTTATTTCACAAATAGTTTTTGGTTTTGGAAGAAACTAAACTCATTACTAAACATTTGATGATTGGATATATTATGTTTGATACAAGAGAGAAATATTTTTCATGCTAAAACATTTTTTGACAGTTAGTTAGGATCAATATCTCAGGTGATGAATATTGTAAGACATATGTAGTAAATGTTTAGAACTCACAAGTTTGGTGGATTAGTATATGTCAACACAGTGAATTGTTTTGAATGAGAAACAATCAGGTAGTTTTCACATATCAAGAAGTAAGTTGATGTGATTGCCTAAGTTGTGTAATTTTAGGTGTTTGAATGGATTAGAGATTCGATATTTCAAATTTTGTGATGGAATATCTAGAAAAGCATATGAGAATGGTACCATTATCGATATGTTTGTGAAGTAATCTAGAAACTTGACGTTGACACTACCAAGCCTCTGACGAGAGATTTGGTGAGTTTTTGTGATGTGAATGACAAGCGATGAAGATACTTGTCGAATATCTCCCTTAAGCTTCTGACGAGAGGCTTATGGTGAGTTGCTAGAGGCATGAGTTTTGAACCATAAATAATCGGTTAGTGATGGAAACCCGACTCGATTGTAGTGCTCCTACATTTCAAGTTTAATGGATAAGAATGAAATTACTACTTGATAGAAGGTGTTACAATTCATGTATAGCTAAGATAACACGTCGTTGACGAGATAGGGTGAGATAATTCTCTTAACAAAGCTTGTGAGGAGTCTTAGAAACGAAGACATTAGAGTAGCTTTACCTATATGATCTAGAGGTGGTGTCGCATCGAATGGAGAGTTATGGTTCTCTCTTAGAGGGTCATGAAATAGGATTTAAGCGCATGTCCATATTAGCGATCAGTGAGAATGCATGGGTTACAATGAGGAGTGTGTAGAAGTGTGCCGGTGAAACAACATGATTTTGGTTTAATCTTCGGACACCATTATATCTTAAGGTTTGTGGTTTAATCTTCGGACACCATAGAACCAAATTCACTTTGCATACTTTGAGTAAACGAGGTTTAATCTTAGTGACACCTTCGTGACATGACTCATTAGAGTGACAGAAAACATTCCAACGTGGTGGGGGATTGTTGGAAATAATGATGAGGTTGGAACTTTCATTATCCTAAATTGATGTAGGAGTGAATACATAATAAGTTTATAGTTGTTAAACTTATTGTAAATCCAACTTAAGAGCTTGAGAGAATTGTGGGGGTTCTATGTACTCGTAGTTATTTAGCTCATACTAAAAGCTACATACCATGTGTACACGTTTTGTGTGTGAGATATGATAAAGGCCCATGTGATTGAGGCCCATATGGTTGATTTGGTAAGAAAGAAACCGTCTCCCATGTTGCTGATTATTACGAGGAGAATCGTGATCTTAACTGATCACTTTGATCACGATCTAACAATAAATAGCAACTTTGGCTCTTCATAACTGGGGAGACTGACCAAAAACATTTACACCGAACACCATGAAATCCCTTTTATAGCCAATAATGATAGGTTGCAATCTTTTGTTTCCTGTCTACCACCAATGGCATTACGTTACTATGGATTGCTGCAATAGCAACGTTGTGCCTCCATCAAATCCTGGGGGTTTTATGATCGAAGGCTCTCAGCGAAATAGAGCACGTAAATTCCTTTAAGGACAGGGGCATATCCCGTGCAACGACACTATTTTACAGTTTTGAGTTTTGTCTGCTGTCATTGTTGTTGTTGTTGTAGGTTTAACCATCAGCAACCTCCTTGGATGTATCAAAGTCCATTGTTGGATACTTTCTACAATATTACTCTTGCAGTGACCCGTTGATCCTTGCTAAATAAGTATGTGTTTTGACTCTTATAATATCTATTTTTTATTCTTTTATCTTGAGTAGAAGGTTGTGTAAAGAATATTTACAACATGCGTATTTCTAAATTAACAAATAGATTGAGAGGATGTATCAACATGTATTTCGCGTATTAAAATTTAACATGAATTGTTTTGTACATGGGTCTGTACGTCTTTGCTATTTATAAGTTTTAGATTGGGGAAAAATCATACTTTCAGAAATGTAAGCGTGTCTAGTTTGTAGTTTGCTTGAGTTGGAACATATTTTAAACAGAAAGTATAAGTCAACAAATGGTATGAATTGAATCTTGTTCATATCTTTTTATCTGATATTCTTACTCATTAATGGCTGATAATTTTAATTGCTTCATTTTATTATTGATGTTAATCGTCTTATGGTTGTGGTAGAGTTACAGCATCAGTGGTGTTGGTGGAGCTGCAACAAAGACAGTGGTGGAGTTGTAGGGATAGGAGATGGAAGCTCATTAGAGAAGAAGACCTGTTGAGAAGGTAGCAAATCACCTACTTATGTATAATGAAAGTTGACCTTAGACATTGTTAAGTTAGTATAAAAGTAGTAGATGAATCTGAATAAGTCCAAACTGATACTCCGTAGTATATAGAGTATTTATGAACTTTACCATAGGATAATGTGGTTATTAGTGTTACGATATTGAACTCTTACACACAATATATGTTATGGTTATAAATCTACTCGGTCGCTTACAGTTTTTCCTTCCTTGAAATCCGAATTTGGTGTATATGTTTAAGATGGAAAGGAAGTTCAGTTTTAGTCGACAAAAGTTGCAAAGGCTATCTTTTACATTTGTTATATATACTTGTAATCTTGGTAAATATTTCCATAACCATGTGCTTCTTTTTATATGTATTGCAGTCTCATTATTGTATTGTATTTCATCGTAGCGAAAGTAGTGGTGACTAATATTCCATAACCATGTGCTTCTATTACTACATATACGTACTACACTAAAAAAAACATTTAGCAACTACAACATTTAAAGCACAAAATTCAAAAGTAAAATACAAGTTATACTACAAATGTAAAATTCAAAATACAAATTACAAAATATAAATCTATTTATATAAAAGTATAACACGAATTATTAAAATGAAACTAAACAGATTATGTAATTTCAAATCGGCCTAAACTAGTTTATACTATATTAGCTCACCTAACAAGTATACTCTAAATGAAATGAAACAGTATAGCAACTTTTTAAATTTGAATGTGATTACATCTGGCCCATCATGAAACTTAGCCCAACAAAAATAAAGAAAGTCCAGCAGGTTACTATAACGGGCCTAACTACAAGGACTAATGACAAAACAGATTTCTAACAGATATAACTAACAGTTAACTACTAGGACTGTAAGAGCAACTAGTGTATACACTTTAAAGGACCTAACTTGTAAAACCACTAAAATTGTATAAAATTGAAGCTAAATCAGACTGTGATCAAAGCTCAACCTACTCCTAATTGATTAAGCGAATCAAGTGAAACTGGAATAAAATAATGCTACCAAATTTCAAATCGAATCATATCAGTCCTAGTTTAAATGCGGATAGGAAAATCTCAGCATAAGAATCATGTGAGCACAGATGAGCTGAAACATATTACAAGCATCAAACATAAAAGCAAATCGAGGAGTAAAACAGATCAAGTACCTCTATAACAGATTTATACTACAATCTATAACTAGCAGAATCAATATAACTATGCAGAAATTGAAAACGCGCTTAACCTGCGTCTTCCAGGCCTAGTCCTTTGATGACGAAGTATGGCGCTGAGCCAACTTTGCTATCTCGAACATTCACCACTTTCTGTCCGTTAATCTACTTTTGTCAATGGTTTTCAAATCCGAAGCTCGAAAACAATAAACCTGCAAAATTGAAACAAACACGAAAAACAACCAAACAGATCCTTCGACTCTGAAACCTGCAGTACTGATCTAAATCGAATGATTCTACAAACTAAAACATCTCGTTTCAACAGATCAACTAGAAAGCTTATCATAAGCCATTATAAGCTCAAAACTTGAATTTTTTAACTAAGTAATCTTAATACGATCTAACTGAATCTGAAAACTGATTATTAGGAACTATACTGATGAGATATGATTTCGACTAAGCCACTACTACATTTACTCTAAATTGAACAAACTAATCTCATAAAACTAATTAAAATCCTCTCATAAGCTTGAATCCACTATGCTACTTACCATTACCTGTCTGATTTCAATCTAGCAAATGCTTGAGAACAGAACAAAACTAACAGAAAAATTTCCAAATCAGAAAGAAAGTAATTGAGTCTGATCAATCAAGAACTTTTCGTACAGTAACCAAATCTTAACAAATCAGTAACAGTAATCTTCAAACTTGTTCAAACATAAAAGCTGAATGTAAAAACCTAAAACAGAATGTAACTAAAGGAATCACCAAAACTGAGAGCGTATAAAAGAAAAACTGAACCGAGTATCAGATTCTTAACACTCTACTGAAATCAATCATCACACTAAATGAACAGTAACGCCTGAAATTGTTTAGAAAAGATAGAAACAAGAATGCTCGAAAATTTCATGAATGGTGAAAACAATATTCAGTTACAAGAGATTAACTAATTAACTGATTCTAAACGAACTTCTAAACTAAATGATTAACAGAAAATCAATAAGCTTTTTGAGAGAAAAATAAAACTAACTATCTAACCTAACTACTAGGTGTTTCTACTCCTAAGCTAACCGTCTAAAAGTGAGGGCCTCGTCTTCTTTTTATAGCCGGCGAGGGAAAGGTGTGACGTGTTCTATCCAATAAGGAGTGGACACGTGTAAATACGAGGATAAAGTTCTTCCATCTTCATTCCAGAATTGGGGGTTTCTTTATCCTTGAGTCTTGATCTAATTCATTGGTACCACCATGTAGAGGAGAAAAAGTTGATCATCTTTGTAGTTTATGTCTTCACTTGATTCTTCATGGATCGTCCGTGATTGGAACTTGCAGGTGCGATGGTGGAATGGAGAAAATTACATGTTATTCTCTTTTTTTCTCTCTCTTCGTTTGGAGAAGGAGATAAAACGTGTGTGTGTTAAGTTTGACTGATTTGGTCGGCTGACCAAGTAAATAATATCAACTTCCCATTTAATTTGCTATTAAGTCCTTCCTTTTTCATTCCTTTTCCAAAAGTGTATAAAACTTTTAAGTAATCTCTTATTCATCCTTCATCTTTGTAGAAAATTGCAAGTTCAATCCTTGATCTTTGAAGTAGTGACAAGTAAGGTCCTTGAAAGCATCTTTCGTCTCTTTCTTCGTCTTTTCTTCAAATAAATCCCTTAAAACGCGTCTTTGCTTCAAAATGTATCTTATTTACCTAAAACACACAAAACACAAATACACGCGTAATTCTGATAATTTATAGTTTAATATAAGGTATTTGACTGTGTTTTTAGTGGTATTTGGATCATTATTGATGAGTGTTTTCACACTTATCAGTGACCGCACAGGCGACCACCACACCTGTAATGGTGATGGCACAGGCGACGAAACCAAATTTTTTTTATTCAAATTTTATTAATAAAAAGTACATTACATAATAAAATTAAATTTTAAACATTACAATAAAAATTAAAACGTAAATTGATAATCTAAATTCAAAGCTCCTTGTAAATTAAAAAGATATATTGGAGAAGATAAAAATTAAGATGAGTAAAAAAATAAGAAGAACATGGGGGGATTATATTGTGAATTTGATGGTTTTTTTTTTAAAAAGAAGCCAACAATTAGTTTTTGAAAATAGGCTGGATTTGTATTAAATTGTGAGGTCGGGAAAGCGATCGAAACAATGTAAAAATTGCATAGGGACGCGTTCGATTGAAGGTTTAGCGGGGGGGGGGGACGCGTCTGTGTGGGTGAAATGGGACGATCGGTCGAGTAAGGTCCCGTTCAATCTAGGGGTCCAAGTCCAACACACACATAACTCAAACAAGGTCAATACTAAGTGAGTTAGTTCTTGAAGCAAACAGTTTAGAATAGGTTTTCTATAACATTCGTTTTTGGTATAAATTTCTGTTATCAGATCCTATGTATGCATATATCAGCTGATTGTTTGCTACCTTTTCCAAAACTAATTTCTTAATAATTTGGATTGCTTATTGAAACTGATTATAATATATCATGGACGGGCTGTTTTGTTGGACCCGTTAATGTCTCAGACGCCCAAAAGGATACATACTACACGCTTTCTGCTTTAGGTCCAAGCCCAAACCCATTTAGGGTAAATACAACAGTTATTGGAATGGTTGTATAGGATGAGTCTTTTACTTTTTCATAACCGGTGCTTCAAATCATTAAGCCACTGATTCACTTTTGTTAGCCCTATATTTTATATAGTCGAACAAGAATGTAATAGGTCATCTTAGTCGTAAATGGTCTGTTATTGTAATAGGTTAGTCGGGAAAACCGGGCTTGGACTTTAAGCTAATATTGTCTAAGTTAGGGGCGTAAGCCCAAGACAAAGCCAAGCCCAACCCATGTCACTTAAACCCACGACCCAAGAAGCCAAGGGTATATATACCTGATAGGTGTGTAAACACCCACCCTTTTTACCACTTAATTACAATAATAACCGAGCCAAAACGTGTATTTTATGTCATTTATGTTGGAATTATGCGTGGTTTGTTTTTTGTTGTGATTTAGGACGAAAAGGTGAAAAGTTGAGAAAACACGGGATTTCACGGGCTTTTATCAAAGAAAAAGACAAAAGACGAAGTCGAAAGATCAAAAGTGCAAAAAGAACGGAAGTTCAAGACCAATTCTGAAGATTTATCAAAGAAAAAGTCAAAAGACAGAAGTTTACTAAAAAGCCGAAGAACTCAAGTCTTATTTATGAAGAAATGTGAAGACGAGTTAAAGAAATCCCGAGACAAAGTCATTAAAGTCCAAGTATTAAGAAGATTAACAAAGGATTAAGAAGATCAAGGACTAAAGCATGCAATTAAAGAAAGAAGAAAGAGGGAGGAAGCTTCCTAAGCTCCTCCCTAATCTCCCTATATATAGTTTATTAGCATTTCATGTCATAGTTGTTAGATAGCTTGACAAACAATTTCTTCCACTTTTAATTACCTTGTCATTTACTTTTCATGTCCATTTAAATACCTTGTCTTGCACCTTAATTACATTTAATTTCAAGTAAGTTTCCTTTTAATTATTGTCAATCTTTACTTTATTGTTTGATCTCCTATATTCATTTCTTTAATCTTTATGTTTATTTGTTCATGTTCATGTTTATGTTCTTATTTTTATTGATTTGATTAAAGTGAGTTTTGACTATTTTGGTTATATTTGTTAGTTTGATTGTTTTGGATTGTTTGATTATCATTACTAGATGTTTTGTGATTAGTTTGATTTAATCTTTTGGTTTGTTTTGGTTAGATTTGATTAAATTCGTGCCTTTTCTTCATCCCCTGTTCTTCGTGTTCATGCTTACTGTTTCTTTCTCCAGATATTCCGAATCAGCATATTATTCCGGATCAACTTTATTATTCTGGATCAATCTTCTTTATTCGGAATACTTGACTATTCCGGATCAAATCATTTCATTCGGAATACTTTATTATTCCGGATCAAGTCTTTCATCCGGAATATTGATTATTTCAGATCAAGTGTTTCATTCGGAATGTTCATATATTCCGGATCAAACTGTTTATTCCGAATCAACCATTTTTCCTTTTTTATTCCGGATCAAGCCTTATTCCGGATCAACTGGTTTATTCCGGATAAGTGACATATTCCGGATGAGCTTTGTTATTCCGGATGTGGGTGATATTCCGAATGAGTTTTTCAGTTTTTTGTAGTTTTATATTTTTAATTCTTAAGCTTTACTTTTCCCGCCTTCTTCTTTATTTGCATTTTTATTTGCTTTCCTTTTAGTTTAAGTTTAAGTTTGTGTCATGTACCTTTATTGCTTTTAATTTCTCGTCATTTACTTTTCGTCAAGTTTTAATCTTTCAGTATTTCTTTTTACCGTCTTTACTTTATTTTTATTTGTTTCAAGTCTTTATCTTTCATTAGTTTTAGACAACGACCATTCCTTTTTTATTCCACCAAGAACAACTAATCTATTCCACTTTGAACCGTGATCAATTCGAAGAGATTCCGAGAAACGAAATTTTTCAACTAGTAAAAATCTCCACATTAAAATGGCACCGTTGCCGGCTCTTTTCGTGAGGATTAACGGTTTTTTGTGAGAGACGCGTTGGCTTTTGGGATCCGTTCACTCGTGAACGTTATTTTTCGTGTCAAAAATTTTCAAAAATCCCAAAAACATTTAAAAAATCATAAAAAGCATTTCTTTTTCAAAGTTTTGCACCAAAAATATTCTTCTTGCTAATCTATTTTTCTTTATGGATTTGTATGTCCATTGCGTCGGGTGTGGGAGACGGTTATACGGGAACGACTCATGTCGATGGTGTACATGTGAGCGGTGCGGAAACGATATCGACAACACACAATTCGGATTTTGTCCCTTGTGCAACTCGACTAATTCGTCCTTTTTGAATCCACCTCCTGTTCCCCCGTGCATCTATTGTGGAAGCGATTCTCATTGGCATGTTTCGTGCCCGGTTCGATACCCGTATGGTCACGAGCAAGAACCGGGGTACAATTATAAAAATGATAATAGCTATCCACAAGACGCATCCAGTCTTTCTCCTTACCCGTTTTGCAATAACTGTGGGGGTCCTCATGATACCTCTTATTGTCAACCAATGAATTATTGTGAGCAAAATCCGTGTCCTCAGTTTTCTTCACCAATGGATTATTATGAACCAAACATTCCGGATCAACAGAATATTCCGGATCAAGGGAATATTCTGGATCAACCTCACATTCCGGATCAAGGAGATATTCCAGATCAAGGGCTTCCATCCGGAATAAGTGACATATTCCGGATCAAGGAGTTCTATTCGGAATATTATTCCGGATCAGCAACATTCCGGATCAAGGACCAACATTCCGAATCAAGACTTTATTCCGGATAAGTGACATATTCCGGATAAAGGATTTATTCCGGATCAAGGATTTTGGTGAATATTCCGAGTGAAGAAGAACATTCCGAACGAAGGTGACATTCTGGATGAATGTTTATTCCGAACGAAGGATTATTCTGGATGAGCTGTTTTCAGGTTCTTTTTAGTTTCAGCTTTTAATTTTTTGTTTTTAATTTTCAAGCTTCACTTTTCCCGCCTTTTTACTTAGTTGCACTTTAAGTTCTCTTGCCTTAGATTTATTTTAGCTTTGCCTTAGTTTAAGTTCTAGTTGCGTTTTAAGTTTGCCTTAGATAGATTTAAGTTTGCGTTATTTACTTTTAGTGCCTTTTAATTTTCGTCACGCTTTTAAATACTTGTCATTTATTTTAAATTAGACTTATAATTTACTTTAACGTCATTTACTTTAATTGTTTCGCACTTTTAATTACTACAACGACACAACTATTTGTTTCACCAAAGAACGACTGAGTCACATAGTTAAACCAGGATCAATTCGATTAGACAAGAACAACGAACTTAATTTTTATACGGGCAAAAGCCTAATATTAAAATAGCGCCGCTGCCGGCTCTTTTCGTTAAGATTAACGGTTTTCTGTGAGAGACGCGTTTCTTTTTGGGATCCGTTCACTGGTGAATGTTATTTTTCGTGTCAAAAAATTTCAAAAGTCCCAAAAACATTTAAAAATCATAAAAAGCATTTCTTTTTCAAAGTTTTGCACCAAAAATATTCCTCTTTATCCTCTATTATGTTTAATTCTTTTCTTTACCCCTCTTATTTATAGTTCTTGATGGATTCGTCTTGTGTACGGTGTGGGAGACCATGGCATGGTTTTCAAACATGTCAATGGTGTACTTGTGAGCGGTGTGGTTTTGATATCGACGATACCCAATTTGGATTTTGTCCATTTTGCAATTCAACAAATTCATACTTCTCCTCTTACAACACTATCCCACCCTCTCCCGTCTATGACAATCCCTATCCTCAAGATGCACCGGGTTTTTCTTCATACTCGTGGTGCTATATTTGTGGGGGCCCTCAGGATGCTTCTTCTTGTGATCCGTCGATGGTCTTTGAGAAAGTTCTGTGCTATCATCCCAATGTGTATAACTTTGAGCCCCCACGTCACACCGTCAATCATTAACCTTTTCCTCCTGCGCAAATGGCCACACTTTTTGACACTTTTCACAAAGTTCAAGAAGCTTGCAACAAGATGATGGAGAAATGTCAAGCGGATCAACAACAAGAGCAGGTATCTAACCTTAATTCTTATACTCCTCCTCTTGTGCCTCCATATTATTATGACAGTGATGACGATGAGAGTCCTATTTCTTGGAACGATGAGAATTCTATTCCTTCTCACGACTTGCCGGCTCTGGAGCCTAAGGATTCAACCATCCTAATGGATGAGGATATTAGCACAATTCCTGCAAAGGAATCCGACGAATTCAATAAGTCTAGTGCTGATAGCCTTGTCCCACTTCTAAGTGAATCTGAGTTGACATCCGACAGTGACGATGAGTATGATGCGCTTTCTTCTGATGATGTTCCTTCCACCAACACTTTGGGAGAGGATTCTTTGGCTTTCTCTAATCCTCTTTTTGATCAAGATGATGATTTTACTTCTAGTGATGACGAGTCACTATCTAATGAAGACGTTTCGAAGGAAACTTTCAAGATTTATTCGAACCCTTTATTTGATTTTGATGACGATTACATATCTAGTGAGGTGAATCCTCTCTTTGACGAAGGGATTGAGGACATTGATAGCTCTGATTCTCCTACTATTAATGAGCATGCTTTGTTAGCCATGCCCCCTTCTATCACAGAGGTGGAGAGTTCTGACTCTACTGGAAAGGTATCGCAGGTGGAAGGTAATTCTTCTCTTACTTCTCCTACTATATTGCCCCCTCATCCCACTGAATGCACGCCCAAGCGGGTGATGTATCAATTTCACTCTCCGGGGAATGAGGATGAGTGCTTTGACCCGGGAGGTGAAAATGACCATTCTTTGATTGATAACCTTACGGCTTTGCCAATTGGTCAGCATCCATTGTCTTTGGAGGATGACAATGTGATTCCTTTACCCACCCCACCCTCCCGTGGATCAGGATTTCACATACTTCTCGTATGTTGAAAGGACCTTCCTACCATTCAAGACCTATCCTCCTGCCTCTCCTTTGTTATATTCCTCCGGGAACGAGGACATAGTTTTCCCGGTATAACATTCGAGGCTTCCCCATGGACCATTTAATTCAGGGACGAGTGAGGCTCGCGACTCGGTTAACAAAAACAAGCGCTTCTCGGGAGGCAACCCGACTATATAGCTATATTTTTCTTTGTTTTTACCATAAGTGTAGGGGGAGACCCGTTGGTGTTTGCTATTTCCTCTCTTCTACTATTCAGGGATTCGAGCGCTCAATGATCCACTCTTGACGATTTTTGACGACCCGTGATTCCGTGTTCCCATTTTCCCGGTTCTATCCTAAACTCTTTTCGATTCACTATTTTATATTTTCTCAATATTAAAATAGGAAACTCGTTAGTTGTCTTTTCCTTAGCAAGATTTAAACAACGTGCACAATGTCCTAAGTGTAGGGGAGTTTACTCCCACATGCTTAAACATTGAGGACAATGTTTATCTTAAGTGTAGAGGGAACTGCTATCGAAGTTAAGTGGTATTTTCCTTGTATTTGTCCTCATTTTAACCGAAAAAATCAATTTTTCGACATTTTTCAAAATTTTTGATATATTTTGGCCTATTAGTTTTTCCCTTTGTAATAGTTATTTTCTTTCTTTGCTAGAATAAATGTTTAATAAAGTGGTTTTAATTTTCAAACGTTGTGAATCTTTTGACTCAACCCGAGTTTACTTATCTTAGTTTACTCTAGCTAGTATCCTTAACGTGTTTAAGTCAAGTTTTGCTAGGATTTTATGTAGGGAGCTATAAAACGCGAAAGTCTTAACTCTCACGGTTTAAGAACAAGAACTTTTCGCAAGTTCCTATAATTGATCCTCGAGAGTCGTTTATCAAGGGAACTTCAAAATGCGATTTCTAAACTTGAAAAAGTCTAAGAGTTTGCAAGATCCTATAGGCGACTCGAAAACCCAAAACTTTGATTTGATAGGCTAAGTATCCACGAGTCTCATTCCTTGAGATTTTAAACTGTAGAGAACGAGAGATGATAAAGTCAATTATAAGTTTGGTATTCTTTCGTGAATTTATGTGAGTTAATTATAAGCCTATTCTCCCATCGCTTGCTAATAAATTTATCTGCAATAAATAAGGTTGTACGATTTGAAAAGTTACTTAGCTTCTAGCCCAAGATCGTTTAAAAGTTGCTCGGTATGGATTAGAGTTCATAGCCAAGGCATAACTTATTGAAGCGGGATGCGAAGATTGTCGAGTCCGAAAAGGCCCTAACAAGGCATGAGGGCTACATTTTGTTGCTAAAGATCCAAAGTGATGTGAAGAATCTTTTATCAAAGATCAATATGAAGGATCGAGACACATGAACAAAGCAAAAACTCCCCAAAAGTCATGGAGAAGTCTATCCGAAAAGGCCCTAACAAGGTATGAGGATAAATAGATCCAATTCCAAAAAGGAGGCGGATCGTTGTATATCAAAGTCCAAAATAAAGATTGGATAAAAATGAAGAAGTCGTGGTCCAAATATGAAGAATCTCTCAAAACTTCAAGTGAAGAAATTCCTATATGAAGAGAAGACCATTATTTCATGAACGTCTCTCAAGGTTTGAAGTATGAAGTCGTTGCCAAATATCGGTCCGAGAAAGGTCTCAAATCGCGAAGCGAGTTATGCCAAGATATGAACTTTATGAGGTCCCGAGAAGCAGTTTTAAAAGATTTTGTCCTTTAGCTAACTATTGATTAAATCGTCCCACTTTATTTTCAGCCTTAATAACTATCGAAATAAGTCAAAAATGCATCCTCGTGATCATTCAAGACAACAATAAAATATAAGAGATACAACTAGGAATAAGGGAGTCTAAGTGAATAATTGGCCCACATGAGTTCGTGTTAGTTTGCTAACTTATAATAACAATGATCTCGTTTTTAAGCTTGGTTTGGAGAAAGTGAAATGTAAGACCCGTGAAAGTGCCGTAAGATGCTAAGTTATTGTCTCAAGAGCTGTTCAGTATGAGCATCTCTCTTAAGTTGTGGCTCACTTGTGGATGTGATATCCCGAGCCCAACGTCATTTATTTAATCCTATTTTACATATATTTTTGAAATTTTTAAGAATTTTTATCGTGGATTTATTTGACGGTTTAAGTTGAAACCAACGTTTACGGTCGTAATTTAACGTTTGACGATTTAAGAAGAACCGATAACGACTACGATACCGATGGATGCCCAAAACTTACATTTTATTATCGATTGATCGATATTTGAGTCTTTCGAGATTTTATTTTTATTACGTGTTAAGTCGAGTCGGAACCCTATGAATATTCGTTTTGTGTGCGTGTTAACCAATTAAAAGTATTTTGAGGTAGTCGGGACGACCCCCGACCCTCGTAAATTTTCGTAATAAACTAGTAAGTCGTTTTCCACTATTAAGTAGTGTCGTTTAAGAATTAGGCCAAAAGAAAGACCATTTGACAAAACAATTCCCCCTAATTTCTACAAAAAGAAGAAAATCAAAAACACACAAACAAACACTCTCCAAAATTTTCTCCTTTCTCTCCCTTTTTCTTCTTTGGCCGTCGGCCACCACAAACAACCACCACCAATATTTTTTTCTCTTTTGATTTGATTAAATCCAAGTTTAGACCACCTTCTCATTTTCCATTGTAAGTGTTTTCATACAATAAATTATAACATGCAATAACATTAATTTTTCAAGAATCAAAGGTTTTTCAAAAACATGTTTTGATGTAATTAAATTATTAATTTGTGTAATTGGTGATTGGGTAATGTTAATTTATCTATAAAACAAGATGGGGTTTATGTTCTTGGTGATCTACAGCCCACAAAACCCACGAAATATTGGGGTGTTTGGTGGGTTCAAGGTGTTTGATGAAATGTGTTGTGGGGTTGTGTTAAAAATGGTGTTTTTAGTGTTTTTAAATTGTTTAATTACATTGCATGTATGATTTAGGACATGGGTTTTGATTAGGGTTTGATGTTCTTGGTAGTATAGGCTTTTTAGGTTGTTTGGGAATGATTATAAGTGGTTAGAATAGGTCTAGGTAATGGTGGAATGGGTTGAAAATAAGTAAAAAGGTGATTTTGAAGGAGTCGTTTTCAAACAGATTGTTTAGGGCTATTTTCGTTGTTTTAATTTTTGGTCCAGGTTGTGATTGTAGGATATACTTGCAGTGGTCGTCGAGACGCTCGTTTCGGTATAAGATAGAGCTTTTAACTCCAAACGAGTCAAAAGTTATGTTATTTTGAAAATACGTGTACCAGGAGATGAGAATCAACACAATCCGAATTTGTGTTTGGTTTTGGGTCAAATCCCGGGGACCCTAGATAGAGTTTGGTAAATGTTGAAAGTTGATTTTTGGTCTCAAACCTGCATATTTGAGTCTATTATAAGACTTAGGTGTCAAATGGGTCAATGGTACATTTTAAATGGGTCAAATGAGTCAAACTTGGTCAATGTGCAAAATCAGTCCGAAAAACTTAGGCTTAGTAATGTGTTGAGCAACGGGTCGTTAAAGCGAAAACTTTTAAGGGGATTAAAAATGTGATTTCTACAGGTCTTAAGGTATTTTTGAGAATTTTCCCAAATTCTATAAAAGGGTATAAGTTTAGGAAAATAGCCCATGCTTTTGGTAAGTATCGGCGAAACCGTAAAATGGATAGTAACTTTAATAACATTGATAAATGGTATAAGTCTAGTAACAACTACTTGTTTGGCTTTGGCGTGAGTTTTCATAAGCATTAAGTGTTTCGATTTGCGTGTGTTTAGTACAATTATGTACGCGGTGTATTGATTTGGTTTTCGTACTTTGACTTTTAGGTCAAGTGTTTGATTATCCCGGGCATCCACGTCGTCGGTGACATTTCTCGTTACGTCTTCGCTAGAACCACTACTACTACGCAAGGTGAGTCTATAGCCTCGCTCTTTACTTATTTCAAATGTTTTTACCCGCGAGGGGGATACATGCTATTTAAATGAAAATGAACATAAGTCATGAATGATTGTTGGACCCGAATGTTGCCTTGAAATTGTGTTGAGTACCTAGTTGCAAAAGGCCCTAAATTCATGAACTATTAACTATTGTCTTGCCCTTGCGAAGGGGGAAATAGCCGCTTATACAAAGTGATAGTACTATGGGTTGACTACCCTATCCGAGACGAGGGCTAGTACGTTGATACCCCTTGCGGACGGATAATTTGTGATAAGAGATAAGGTATAATTGCAACTAATGCCTTTAGTATGGGCACTGGTTTCATCTGAATCACGCCGGTAATTATTACGCGGGTGATTGAGTTAACGGATTAGTGTCATGAGCTTAAACACAATTGTCTCATCCTTGAATAATAGATTGTTTGCGCGACAATGCTATTGAATGATCATGATTGGTTTTTAGTACTTATGTTCAACTTACGATTTGATAAACCTATAGATTCTCTCAACCTTTGTGTTGACAGTTTTAAGCATGTGTTTCAGGTAACCAAGGTTGATAGCAGCGGAGCATGCGAGGATGGAAGTTGTTGTGGCTTGGCGGTCTACTTGTTTTTCCACCCTTAGTTAACTTAAAACTCTTATTATTCTGTCATGTGAGCAAAAATGTACTTTTGGGTCGAGATTCAGTGGGGACCTAACGCAAACTCTGTTTAGTATTATCTTGGGATTTGGAAAACTGTAGACTTGTATGATTTTAATAATGTTTAAATTTATGTTTAAACTTTTACGTCTCTTTGAGTCGTTTAATATAGCTTATGTGTGATGATAAGTAAGTAGCACCCAAATGTTGTAGTTCCGCTGCGCATAGCATTTGTTGGGGGTGTTATAGATTGGTAATCAGAGCCATAAGTTATAGAGAACTAGGTCATTTTGAAAAATACTAAACTATAACTTTTGGTGTCGTAAGAAATTGTCCAAGCACACAACTATCCTGCATGGCTCCGGTAAGAATTCTTTAGCATTGCTTTATATTTTAGATGTATCCATCAAAATTAATATGAATTCCCTAGTATTTAGTAAGTAAATACTTTGATATATATTGAGATACATTGTTTTGTACGTTGAGTACTTATCATCGTAATTTGCAAATTCCTGTAAAGATTATCGTATATGTTGCATGTAATTGGCATAACGGGCTACATTGCATTACATGGCAACATCGCGTTGTAATCCTACGTGTATGTAGGAATGGTTGTATGTATAAGTATGTATATACTATGGTATTTAAAGGCATTGCACGCGAAGCAATGGTCCTTGGGTAATTATCGTACATTAAAATGTGGTTTTGTTGAGAATTCAGCCTCACCGCTAATTATCAATCTTGATAATTAATTTATTGATCGAATAACCGAATATGAACCTCGTTTGATACTCTAGATACGTAAATGATGCTTCGTAACATATTTTATATTGACTAGATCGATCTCGATTGTCGTTATCACACCGTGATGTGTCATTTTTGGGACTTCTTCTTTTTGAAACGTAATTTACTTACGTACTATTTCATTTCCTTTATTCCTTATTGGTTTGATATATTAGTTGTCGTAACTATAATATAGACGAGGTATAATCAACGATGCGTACATCGTAGCGACGAATCACATGTGTGTATGTTATTTAACATGGTTGAGGCGTATCACTATTTAATCGTTTTTATCATCCTACTTGGATTTAAATATGCATTTTAAAAATAGACTAGCGTTGTGATCAATCACGATAACTTGGAATTTGGTTGGTTTGTGTTAATTTTGTGGTGTACGATTTCGAGACTCATCCGAGGCCGATAACAACATTTAGTTGACATACGTATTCTCGCTTCGTTTATTTCATTTTTGTTCTTGTTGTCTTATTATTTTAAATTTGATAGTATATATGACGAGGTCCGGCATTTGTGTGAGTTAAGTAAGCACTAGACTTTGTTGATTGAATGGTTTAAACATAAAGTGTTTTACATATTAAATAAATGGTGAATGAATTTTTTGGATAAAAATGACCTATGATGTGTCTTGTAACAAGTAAAAATAAATGTAGAGAAGAAATGGACAAAGTGAAATTATTTTTCCTTCAACCTTGGTTGGTATATCATAATAAGTGATTTATATTACTCGTAAAATCCTTGTTTTTATATATTAATAATTTGATACTAGAAGCTAGTGATGGATTTGTTAAGAATTTGTTTAATATAATCTGAAAAAGGAGTTTATAATAAAATTTACGATATGACTATTGAGTATATGTAACTTGGATTTAGTATGAATTAATTTTCGGGTCAATGTAGCAAACTTTTGGCGTATCTTGTAATATAAAACATGAGTAGAAGAATTGGTCATGTATTTTGGAGCTAAAAACTTTGTAAAATTGGTTTTCATTTAAACATAAGGTTATGTTTACGTATGCATTGGTGTAAAGCTAGAACACGTTACTTGTTGTAGTGAATAAAATGGGATAAAATCAGAATATATACTATAAGTGAGAAATTATAATGCTTGAAATAAATTTTTAAATATTGATGGAACGTCATTGGGAATCATTTGTTTATTTAAATTGTCGTTATAGAGAATCACTATGCATAATTCGATGATGCTTGTTTAAAATCGTTTGAAAAATCTTCTGTTTTATTCCGCTGCGAGATGTGTTAATTTTAAAATCACTTGATAATGGGCTAATGATTAAAAGTTGAATTTTATATATCTTTGAATTATTGAAATAAGCATCTTAATAATTTATTATTTTATCATCGAGATTCAAGTGTCGACTAAAATCAGTAAATTATCTGAGATAAAACTACGTGAAACCTCTTTATCATTTGAGTCGAAGTGCGCGAATGTGATTTAACAAACCAGTTTTAAGGAAGACTTATGTATAATAAAAAGTCAAAAGTTAATTTTAGGAGTTAATTGGACTAGTTTGAGTCATGTTGGATATGTGTATATATGTGATGAGATAAGTTGTAATAAAAAAAACGTAAAACTTGGAAAATTCTTACTATGTACGTTTTTGGTATTTACGATATGAAGATTATTGAGATTTTGACGCGAGTATCGAGATTTTCAAAACTAATGATTTATCAGTTATAATAACCGAGTTACCGAATCAACTAATGTTAGAAATTTTCTTGCAACTGTAATTTTTCTATAAATAAAAACTTTGTATAGATTGAAACATGAAAGGTCTGAAATCTTTAATGGGGTAACACGAATTAAAAATGTGCAAATGTTCGGTTTTACAATGTAACAGGTAGCAGTAACTAGAAAATGCAAATGGATTACCCAACAAACGAATATTTATATTATTTTCTTAAGATGTATATATAATGTTTTGAGTCACGATGGTTCGATCGTCCGACATCCCTTCTTTGATTTTATGAGTCTGTATCTAAACTTGAGTTGTCATGTGACTGTTCATTTTAATATTTTCCATGATATGAAACCAGTATTATTATATTTATTTTAAAACTACTATTTCGCTAGGACTTGATGATAAGGGTATGTCACCCGGTGTATTCTTGTCATGTTCATGGACGCCGTAACTTTTCTTCTTTCGGTTATTGGAACCTAAAATTCTGTATTTACTTGAATGATGCTATAAATCTTCATTAAATTGGTTATTTATTTATATTGAACAAAAGCGAGGTGGCGAAGCCGCTTTACCGAATAGTAGAGGTGAAAGAACTCGATCTTCCTGGTGAAATTGTTTCTATTCGACCAAGTGATTCTTCTCCTCTCCCCGTATACCCTTGGTGGAATGTGTGTGCAACTCGAGACGATGGGAATTATGATTGTTGTTCTATTTTTTTTTACGCTTGTGTTGATATTCAATTTTTACTCCATGTATTCGTAGATCGCTGTTGTTATCCCAAGACTTTTGTCATATGTTTGAAGTATTTTCATTTCTAATATAGTTAATTATAGTTGGGTATTATACTACTCGTTTACCTCGTTCGATCTCATTGATTTTCGATTTTTATTATTTGTTGTGCTTGCAATGATCTTTAATCCTGAACCACCTTACCAGTGATTGGTGAGTAGTCTATTTTGAAAATACGTATGAGTGTGTGAAATGTTTTGGTGAACCAAATGCAAAGGGTGTCGATTTCTTTATTTAATTATTTATTTATTTTCTCATAAAAAGGCAAAGCAAAGGTATGTTTTCAAAGTGTATGAAAAATGTTTGATGTGTTTCCTAAAGCGATGGTAACAATATTTTCTCATTTCAAATTTCATTTCAAATGGTTTAATTATTTTGAAGATTAGGAAAAACTTTCCTAGTCATATTTGGTATGTAATAATAATGTTTGTGTCGTCACTCGATCCTCAATTATGCACAGCTTAGCTAACTATGCATAATTCGGGAAGAGTCCTGTTTTGTTGGTTGTTGTTGCTTGATCCTTAAGTATGCATGATCTAGCTAATTATGCATAGTTCAGGAAGGGCACGATCGTGTCAAACAAATTGGTCATCTTGAAACTTGTAGTGTTTTGATAAACGTTTGGATGAGAACGTTTCTTTTTAAAATGGTGGATCATTTTTGCAAGTAGTCGTAATTTCCCTGATTCTTAAAGAAAATTTTTGAATTTTCTTGTGTTCTTTGAAATCTTTTCTTTCATTTTGTGTTGACTTGGTAAGTCACTGTGGCCGAGTAATTTTGGAAAATGTTTTTATGTGTTGTGTGTAACGTGTGAAATTTATCAGAATCGTTAGGGTGTTGATGAAATACCAAAGGGACTCGTACCGACACTGAGAAGAAATTTTAAACAAGAATAGAAGACTGCCAAAGTAGAGGAAATCAGAGTTCAAGTGACTCTGAGGGGAATGACGAAGACTTCTCCTACATCAAACGCATCGTACCTTATTTATTTTCTTTTCTCGTTCTTTTGATATGTTTTATGACACGCGATAAACTGTTGAAGTTTACCAACTGTGCATCGGTAGTTGGAAGACAATTCCATTGTCGTCTTCGTTTATTTAAGTGAGGAATCCTCTTTGCTTGACTCAACCATCCTTGATTATCGATGGTTAAACGATAGATAAACATAGTTGATGTTATTATGGTGAACCCTTGTCTTTTATGTGTTTATGTTGTATGTGATCTAGTAGAGTGATCGAAAGTTGTGAGAACTTAAGACGACATTGTCCAATGAAGTCCGATCATGGAGAACACGTGCCATGTAATATATATATATATATATATATATATATATATATATATATATATATATATATATATCTTTTTACTGTGAACGATGATGCTTATTGAGATTTTAACCACGTTTGAGACGGAAGTGAGATGGTGTTCTTGTAATATCTTTTGGGTATGAATCTGTGGGTGAGCACCCTGCGATGACATATGTATGTATTTTTTTTCTTTCCTTATGGATATGCATCCATAGCTAGCAGGCTCGTGAACCTTCTTTAACTTTCAATTTTCTTTTTGACTGGACTAATCCGAGGATCATCTCAAATATCCTTATCTTATCATGGCTTGGCTGATTAGCAAGCATGAGTTAACTTGATTGAACTGATTGTTTTGGCATGGTTTGGCTATGTTACCAACATCTCGTACTGTGGTTGTTTGTGCTTCATAGTGACTTTTGTGTTTGATCGGATTGTGATGTTTTCGAGAGGGTCATGTATACGTCGAATGATTAGCGTATCGATGAATTTGTTTTTGACGAACTAGGGTTGTATGTACATAATATTGCGCTTAAGGTGATTTTGTATGACTAGTATTAATTACTTCGTCTTGTATATTTTGAACGTTTTCGATGGGGTTATGTGCGACCCGTGTTATTTTCTTTATGAGTAGTTGTTTTTATGAGACGACGAACCAAGTGAAAGGACGATTCGAACGTTGGAAGACGTGTTCCGAGCGTGTGTGATTGATTTTGATAGTTGTTGGGACCGACACTCGTCGTTGGTAGTATCCTTGTACGACGACATTTACCATGTTAGCATTGTAGCTGCAACATTTGAAGAATTACGTTGATGAATATATAGATCGCCAGTTGGATGAAATGAAGTAGGAAAAAGTCAGTTGAATGGGCTTGAAATGATTCGAGAGGCTATGGAAGAGATGGTGTAGATTAAGAATCACTTGTTAACCGCGAGAAGCTGTGGAAAGAGATGTGTTGATAACCGTAGGAAGAATTTGGGAAATTGAAGTGGAGATCATGGATCGAGATGTTAAGAGATTTAAGCAAGGTATAACACTCATTGTGAAGGTGTGATGGAACCCGAGACGTGAACCGAAGTCCATATTGGAACGTGAATACCTCTATAGTAAGAAGTACCCCCATCTTTCTAGTAGTACGAAATGCGAGTATAAGAACCGGAGAGCGCCGGGACGTCGCTCCTTTAAGGAGGGGAGGATGTAAGACCCGTGAAAGTGCCGTAAGATGCTAAGTTATTGTCTCAAGAGCTGTTCAGTATGAGCATCTCTCTTAAGTTGTGGCTCACTTGTGGATGTGATATCCCGAGCCCAACGTCATTTATTTAATCCTATTTTACATATATTTTTGAAATTTTTAAGAATTTTTATCGTGGATTTATTTGACGGTTTAAGTTGAAACCAACGTTTACGGTCGTAATTTAACGTTTGACGATTTAAGAAGAACCGATAACGACTACGATACCGATGGATGCCCAAAACATACATTTTATTATCGATTGATCGATATTTGAGTCTTTCGAGATTTTATTTTTATTACGTGTTAAGTCGAGTCGGAACCCTATGAATATTCGTTTTGTGTGCGTGTTAACCAATTAAAAGTATTTTGAGGTAGTCGGGACGACCCCCGACCCCCGTAAATTTTCGTAATAAACTAGTAAGTCGTTTTCCACTATTAAGTAGTGTCGTTTAAGAATTAGGCCAAAAGAAAGCCCATTTGACAAAACAATTCCCCCTAATTTCTACAAAAAGAAGAAAATCAAAAACACACAAACAAACACTCTCCAAAATTTTCTCCTTTCTCTCCCTTTTTCTTCTTTGGCCGTCGGCCACCACAAACAACCACCACCAATATTTTTTTTCTCTTTTGATTTGATTAAATCCAAGTTTAGACCACCTTCTCATTTTCCATTGTAAGTGTTTTCATACAATCAATTATAACATGCAATAACATTAATTTTTCAAGAATCAAAGATTTTTCAAAAACATGTTTTGATGTAATTAAATTATTAATTTGTGTAATTGGTGATTGGGTAATGTTAATTTATCTATAAAACAAAATGGGGTTTATGTTCTTGGTGATCTACAGCCCCCAAAACCCACGAAATATTGGGGTGTTTGGTGGGTTCAAGGTGTTTGATGAAATGTGTTGTGGGGTTGTGTTTAAAATGGTGTTTTTAGTGTTTTTAAATTGTTTAAATACATTGCATGTATGATTTAGGACATGGGTTTTGATTAGGGTTTGATGTTCTTGGTAGTATAGGCTGTTTAGGGTGTTTGGGAATGATTATAAGTGGTTAGAATAGGTCTAGGTAATGGTGGAATGGATTGAAAACAAGTAAAAAGGTGATTTTGAAGGAGTCGTTTTCAAACAGATTGTTTAGGGCTTTTTTCTTGGTTTTAATTTTTGGTCCAGGTTGTGATTGTAGGATATAGTTTTAGTGGTCGTCGAGACGCTCGTTTCGGTATAAGATAGAGCTTTTAACTCCAAATGAGTCAAAAGTTATGTTATTTTGAAAATACGTGTACCGGGAGATAAGAATCAACACAATCCGAATTCGTGTTTGGTTTTGGGCCAAA